>VZRW01008202.1:1295563-1329210 GCA_013398125.1 Aegotheles bennettii | reverse complement strand
TCCAGCGCAGAGCCACTAAGATGATTAAGGGAGTGGAACATCTCCCTTATGAGGAAAGGCTGAGGAAGCTGGGTCTCTTTAGCTTGGAGAAAAGGAGACTGAGGGGTGACCTCATCCATGTTTACAAATATGTAAAGGGTGAGGGTCAGGACGATAGAGCCAAGCTTTTTACAGTGACGACCAATGATAGGACAAGGGGCAATGGTTGTAAACTGGAGCATAGGAGGTTCCATGTGAATATCAGGAAAAACTTTTTCACTGTGAGAGTGACGGAGCACTGGAACAGGCTGCCCAGAGAGGTTGTGGAGTCTCCTTCACTGGAGACATTCAAAACCCGCCTGGATGCGTTCCTGTGTGATGTACTGTAGGTGACCCTGCTCTGGCAGGGGGGTTGGACTAGATGATCCTTCGAGGTCCCTTCCAACCCTAGAATTCTGTGATTCTGTGAAGATCCTGAAACACATTAGGTGCAAGTGCCATAAAACTGCCTCCCTTACATGTAGTGTCTTTGGAGATGTCACACTGTCTGTTCTCAATCCATATGCTAGTTTTGCATCTTTCACTCTCATAATTCCTACCAGGCATGTACATTAGTTTTAGATATTTTTAGACATTAGTTTTAGACAAGTTTTAGACACAAAAAGCACTTGTGGAAAACAGACATCCACTGAGAGATCAGACAAACATCTAGTCCTCCCCCACAGTTTAATCAGAAGCTTGTGACTCTTTCCAAATCATCCTTGGAGTGTAGATATCAATTAGCAACTGGAAAACTGAGCATGAGCCACAACATTTTGCAAATAGATTGATGAGAAATGCTTCCAAACAAACTCATGATGCTGATTAATCAAAGGAACCTAATGAGAATGTGCACTGACAGGAGCTTATCATGGCTGTATTAATTCACACTTATTGATAGTTTTGCAAACACAAAAATCAAGGACTGTAAGTTTCCCTGTTGTTTTGATTCTTGAAAAGCAGCTCCAGTTATATATGCTGCCCTAAATATTAAAACCAAGCAGAATTCAATAAAAGCAATAATCAGATTGCTTAGTATCTGTGAATAAAAACTTAAAAATCACATTGTAGAAACATATTGTTCATTGTTGTCCAGTGCAAAATAACAAGCACAATGAGCAGCCGTACCATGGAATTTTTCACACTCTGCAACAAACGTTCATGTTGTTCTGCTATGGCCAAAGCAGCTGAGTGAACCTTCTGATAGATTGCTTCCCCATCTCTAGTCTGAAAGATGAATAGTCCTTCTCCTGTGTCACACATCCTGCCAAAGCAAGAACAGATATGTTCTAAAGTGTGAGATTTAAGTTTACAGATCATCACGAACACTTTACCATGCTGCTCCAAAAGGGCCATACTGCAAGCAGTGAGAAAACGAAGGTTGCTGAAATATGGAACAAGGTTATACCAGCCCTGGTGCAATCTTACTACTTTAGTTCATATTTGTATTGTTCTCACCAAACAGGGACTCAGCTAAGTACCACTGATCTGTAAGTGCTTAAGCTCTAGAGAGTTCATGCTCAAGACCTAGATTTTTAATATTTAGACCCTATCCAGGAACTGTGCCAGGTAGGATTAATTTGCCTTCCTTTTCTAACTTTCAACACTGCCCGTAATGAGTTTTGCAGAGTTTTGTCTTCCACTTGAAACAATAAATACATATCCTCAGCATCCCAATTGCATTGTACTATCGTGGCTAATGCATGATCAACTAACCAGAAATGTATCCTTTCCCTCCCCTGAGAGGACTAAATTCTGCAGTAATATGGAGGATGGACATTTAAATGCCTCTTCCCTTTCCAGATAAGTTAATTGCACGATCTGTTTCTCTTTTACTATTACAATTCTTTAATGTGCTTATCTAAAGTAATGCACCCATATCCCTTAGAAAGGATTTAACAGTTTAGTTCAATAAACAAGTGCTCCAACTTCAGCCACACAAAGACTTCAGCTCATTAAGGCTGAGCTGCAGAAAGCAATACAGAACATCTCTAAAACAAGGATTTGCATTCAAATTTTTTGTAAGCCCATTTGTCAAATAGATGGAAAACAGGAATATAATCAATGGAAAACAGGAGTCCCTTCATTACTTTAGTTTGCTTTTGGGAAACAACTTGGCACTTGCTGCTCTCAACTTCAAACTCCACTTCTCCTAGTACAGAACCCACAACTGTGCCCAAATGCTCACGTTGTGCAGATTCTGGAATGACGTTCACTCCCCTTCCCAGATCTGTCCATCCAATTCTCTGGCTCATATAATGCTTTATTTAAGAACAACCCTAGATAATAATATATAATACTGTCGGCCTCCACCCTCCAGTCCCCCGGGATACCACAGTCCTCTCACCCCTGCCCTCAGGCATTTTTATTTGGCAACTGCTTCCATTCAAGCTGCAACATCAGATTAAGAGAGGTTTTTCCTGGTTTTATATTTGTTCCAGTATTATTTTTTTTTATTATTTTTTTTTTAACAGAGGGTACAGACTAGCCTCTGTCTGAAGAGAAGCTCTCATGTACTTCAGCCACCTTTGGAAGTGGTCCAGAGCACGACCAAGGAAAGCAACACAACATAGCAAACACACACCTACCTCCCTGCTTCAAACGTGAACCACGATGGGTCCCGCCCGTAGCGTCGGAGGGCACTTAATGGCCAAGAGATGAGCTTTACTCTGGGATTCTGGATGTCCCAAAGACAGATATTCTCAAATGTTATCTGCAAGGTACATTCCCCATGCACATCTAAATTAGGGGATGGCATCAAATACACATTGAATCTCTCTGGGAGAAAAACAAAAGGTTAGTCTAAAATCCCTGCCCATTAAATGTGCAAGTCATTAAAGGAATTTCCTATTTTCCATCTCTAATACAAGATCTTATTTCCATTTTGAACTATTAATTCAAACACAAAGACACTATTCCTTTCAGTAACTCAATAAACTTGATGTCTGGGGCAGTCAGAATGCTGCACTCAAAGGGTGTCAAACATTTGTGCGTGCATTCAGACACTGAAAAGAACTGCAGCATCATAATCCTGGTATTTGCAAACAATTAATGACATTGTATGCATGAATAAACACACTGCAATTGCACTTGTGCATGTAATTAGTTAATTTGCATAGGAAAGTGAAATAGCCATGGGCTCAGGTTTTGCATGCAATTACTATTATTTATTATTTGCTTTACAACACTGCCAAAGAGCTTCAGTCACAGACTGAAGCTGTTGTACAGACATCATATGAGAAAACAGGCAACAAAAGATAGTTCCCATCTCCAAAAGCAACTAACTTGTGTGAGAAAGAACTAGAATTTTGGAATAGCGGTTTTATCTTACTTATCATCTCTGATAACAATTAAAAAAATCCCAAACAAACAAAAACAACCCCCACAAAACAGGAAGGAGGGCTTAGAAAAACAATTTTGCTCCGATTTATTTCTGATATTCACATGCACAATCCGAAAAACTTTAAAATAACGCAATTAAAGATTTAAAAGGTCAACATTTATGTACCTACCACTCTGCTCCCTCTCTACTCCAGATGCTAACAAGTCAGGCTCTCCAAGGCTAATGTCATTAATTCGCGTTCCAAGACACTCCATCTGCAGCACCTTGCACCATTCATCTGCCTCAAGTTCTGCATAAATGCCCAGAAAAATCTGTGTGTAGGTATAATGCATTTATAATGTCACAATTACTGCTCTTATGTTTTCTCATGTGTGTTGCCATTTTACCCACCTGACTCACAAGCAAAGGTTTTTGACGTGTCATCATTAAAATAAATCCCAACAGCATGCTTCTTTGTGCTTTTTGGCATTCGTAATATATTCTTCACGTTATTGAGCTCTGTGACCTGAAAAAGCATGATTTAGAGTTTTAATTAGGAGCTTGAAAAGATATATATCCATTATTAACTGGAGAAGGAGAGAAAATAATTATATGTTGCAAAGGACAGAGAAAAGAAGAGAGAGCATGAACATGCTGTGAGTGATCCTAAAGAAATGCAGCCTTGACATCAGTCACCTTAGACAATCAACTTCAAGACCCTGGACGATGAAGCAGCCACATCCCCCACTCTCTCGTCTGTATGTGCGCTTCAGTGCAACAACATCTGAACAGGACTTCAGCCAAGAGGCAGGTAGAATCAACGCTCACTCCAGTCTGAGAAATATTTACATGAAGGACATAAGAAAGACCAACCTGATGTAGCAGAAGCAAAGTGAGGTAAAGAAAAATCTAAAGGATTCACCCAGTTGGAGAAGCAAGTCCAGTTCCAGTACAGCTTTCATCATGGAGGACAAAATTGTAAAAATGGTGAAAAGGTGCTCTTTAAATTATTTTTTGATGGAAAGTTGAGGATTTGTTAGAATGGTCCACTTTTACAAAAAAGAAAAAAAAAAGGAAAGAAAAATTACAGTTTTAGTTATTAGAAAGCTTTTTAGCTTTAAAGATTCACAGACTTGTAAACACAGATTTTTGTTGCTTGGGTGCCAAAAACTGACTGGAAAAACAGCTTCCATGCCAAAAAAAAATAAACATGTATCTGTTACCTTGTATACAGCACATATATGTATTTATACACACGGTACAGTTGCTTCGTATTTCTAATATCCACTTCTCACCCTCTTGGCCATAAGTAACACTCCTAAATTTGACTGAGGAGGAATTCTTCATTATTTAAATTCCTTTTAATATAAAGGCAAGGGAATCAGGAAATTACATTCAAATATTCATTATCAGAAAACATGTCACCAATTCTTTTACACGGTAGGGGTTGAAGAGAGAGAGACAGGAGAAATACAACAGAAATGCTCCCAAAGCTGTAGAACCTAACAACTTCACTGCTTTGGACTCATTAGTTCTGTGGAATAGTCTCATACCCAACTGTGTCAACTCTAAACAAAGAAATGCAGCAGTTGTCTCATAGATAAGACTTGGGAAGTATGAAGAGTTATAGGGGTCAGCAACAGAAACAGCTCCTCCAGAGCGTCCTGGGGTTCCCCAGCACACCCACTGCATCTCTCTGGCCCCTCATCCTAAGCCACTTTCTTCTGGTAGTCCATTTATTGCCCATTCCCTTCCAGTGGGGAAGAACAGACAGCCAAAATCCCCTTTTTCAAGCAAGACCCCTAAGAGGTAATCTTACTGTGAAAGGAAGGAACAAAGAGCAATTGGTGGGCAACATCTCCCCAAAATAAAAATAAGGAATAGATCCACTGTCTGAAAACTCATTCTACGGGCAGCAGCAGAAGGAAATAACGGAAGGAACATCCCATAGGGAACACACCAAGCCTTCTGCATAGCTGCCAAATTTAGAACTCAGGTTTTTATAGCCTCCAGGTTCAAGATTTTGA
Source organism: Aegotheles bennettii (assembly GCA_013398125.1). Taxonomy (NCBI): domain Eukaryota; kingdom Metazoa; phylum Chordata; class Aves; order Caprimulgiformes; family Aegothelidae; genus Aegotheles; species Aegotheles bennettii. Next base: position 1,323,843 of record VZRW01008202.1, on the reverse strand, counting down.
AAAGTGTCAAAACTGAGACTTCTTCATTATGCTTCATTTTGCATGAGCATTTTTTTTACCCTTCCAGGAAATCCTGTGATGGAAGCACATCCCCCAGTGCTAACAAGACAATGACAAACCCATTCTTAAATATGACAAATCTGTCATAGCCTATTCCCATCATGCTCAGCACATTACAGGTCAAGCACAAATTGCCAGCTGCCAAGTTCAACTCTCATATATTTTTCTCATACGCCAAGAAAGGATTCAAACACAAGAGGAAAAGAAGAGCTAGACTTTTCCATTCAGGACAGCAACTACCTTGACATTTATACTGAGGACATCTACATTTTCTGCAAGTGAACGTGCTAATGAAGTTTTGTACCTACAAGTACAAAAGTTAGCAGAAGCAGAACACATCCATACATTTTGGTAACGACTTATTTAGCCATCTAGGATTTGTCCTAATGCAAAGCTCAGGCATGTCGCACTCCTACTGCTGGATATCCCAGTAATTGTCTCTAGTGTGATGAATTCTGAGGATGCTGTGACAGGGCTCAGTGAGATCATGAAAGGTTTGTACTAGTATACTATATACATATACATACATATATATATATATAGGGTATAGCAAACTGCCTCTCCAGGCTAGCTCAGGAGGCATAAGCACTTGCAGCAGTCAGAAGGCTCAGAAGCACCAAGCAGTCACGTGCTGCCTCAGCCCTGGGCAGGGAGACACCCGAAATCCTGCCAAGGGAGGCAAAGGGCACTGACCATGTGGAAGGCTTCTATTCCACAGGGCTGGGAAAGAAAAACCAACCAAACCAAGCAGTATCACTAATGGCCCTGTGTTCAGACCGAGTCATGCACCTCCAAGCCAGAAGGGAGCAGGTGCTCACACCACCACTGGGTAGGCAAGAAGAACAAGATAAAAACATTTATTTGCTTTGTCTGCCTACACTGAAGGAGAGAGATTTCTGATCACTCTTTCTTTTACTGTGACTCCAGACTTATGCATCTTACCTTCACCACTCCCAGAATCCTTGAGACCACGCTTTATCCTCCAAGTTGCCATGTTTTATTCTCATCAGGGCTGCAACTTGCAACTACTGCCCAATTTCCCTACATGAGCTCCTGCAGTCCCTGCATCCCTGGCAGAGCGTCCATCACCCATTTCCTCTCATTTCTGTACTACTAGAGACATTCTGTATTTTCCAGTCTCTAGCTCACCTCCACCCACCCAAAGGCTTCCAGCCTTGCACACTGTTGCTTATGTGTCACATCCACATGGCAGCTCTAGGACAGCATCATCTGTGAACTCGGGCATGGGGTCTAAGATTTGCTCCTGTCAATATCTCAGATCCCTGCAGTCTCCTTCCAGCTTAGGGCTTCACGTCAGAAGCAGTTGGTCATTCCACAAGATCTATCCAGGACAGAAGCCACGGATGTGCCTTGTAACCAAGAATTTTCTTTCTTTCGGTCTCCCAGTCAAGCAAAGTTTCACCAAAAGTTACACAGCAGCTCCTCCTCCATCCTATGGCCCAGCACTGCAACCCCACTTCTCCCCTGAGTGAGGACAGCTGCTTTATGCTACAGTCACTTCAGTGGACCATGAGGGAGTTGTGCAAAACTCAAAGTGTCCAGAAGTATGGTGGCTGGGTGACTTGACCTCATAACCGCATAACACAACTCCTGCATTCCCCTTTAGAAACAGCTATATACAAAAAAAAGCATGAACATAATGGCATCATTGTTTTGGAGTGAGAATAGCAATATTTTTTCCCTCATCATCAATTCCTCTCAAAAGCCAGTTAGTTACTGCAGTGAAGTACTTCTCTGTGATCCCAAATGCAGAGTAATATATTCCAATAGAGATTTTACCAGAATCAGCTCATGCTTGAAATCCCAAAGTTCATCCTTCTGAACAGAAAAAAAATGGTTCTCATTTGAACGTGCCTTCTCCTACATTTGCTTTTTATTACTGTACTCCTCCTAAGGGTACTGTTTTATGAAGAAGACTACGCAGATTATCTAAGACATTATTTATCTCTGACCTGTTGCCTTTGCAGTACTCACAGTGGTCTATTTTGTTTTTCTGGGTATCAACTAGCAGTTAATTAATCACTCTAAGCAAGAAAACTCTTCTTAAGTCAGTGCAAGAGCAGAGGATGAAGACAGAGAGCACGGAGGTGTGTCACTGACCTGGGTGTTAGTGCAAGGGCAACACAGACTGATGGGCTTTTCCCTGGGTCTGCAGGGTGGGCAGGATGGGAGGAAGGCAAAAGGGGTACAGAGATGGGAAGAACATGAACAACTTAATTATATGAGGATTATTTTTTTAATGTTTTACATGAGGATTGATTTTAAAAAAATAAAAAAAAATTAGGACTTTTCTTTTAAAGCTCTGTCCTAAGCCCCTTCCTCATCACTTTGCCCCTACATCTCAGTGCTATAAGCTGGAATACTGGAGGACAGACAGGACAGGGACCCGATGCAACTCCACACAGTGCAGCAGTGTGCAGTAAGTCAAGTGTTTCCAGGAATCACCTTATGCCCTGTGTGAATGCAGATCGCCTGCGCAGCCAAGCACAGCAGCCATGTACCAAAAACACACTCCAAGAGCCCTGGCTCACAGCCCAGTCAAATGAAATAGCAGGCAAATTCACCCCTTAGGTGATATCTTGAAGAAATACTGAAATCAATAGTACCGTGTCATTAATTTCACTGATCATCAGATCTTTTGTAACTCATGTTTTAGCTCTGAACTGCGAAAAAAAGGGTATTTATATTTGGAGAAATGCCAGCTACAACATTTGGCAGCTCCCGGGTTATTTTGTGCTGCATTGACTGCTTGAGAGCTCTTATATAATGACATTTCACAGAGCACGGTCTGAAAGTCTTCACATATATCTGAAGATTTCCTGATGGCATTTGCTTCTGTTGAGCTGCACAAGCTGACACCACAGCAGCTCCCTTTTAAGTGTGACAGACAGGTAGCCCTCGATTCTGACCTCTGACCCAGCTCCAAATGTCTACAGTAATATGCACACACTCCAGCCTCTTCCTAGCTTGTTCCAGACGAAGTTTTTCTTCAGTACCAGACCTAGCAGACACAGGGAGAACAAAGATGAACAGCATTGGCACTCTAGGACTCTTTCTGCAGTCAATGGCACAGTAATAGCACGCAGAAGAGTCGCTGGAATTCAGCCTTTCAGCCCATCCACGCCTTCTGTCCTGGACACAACCTGATGGCACCCGATTTTAATGCCTGGCAAAAATACACAAATTAAGCAGCTGTCCTCTTCCATTTTGGGGCTGAACTGCTGAAGTCGCCTTCACCTTTCAGAGGCTCAGAGCTACTCCAGCATGGCAATAGCCCCTTCTGGCAGGATCCACCTTTAGCCAAGAAGCTCTTTGGGCTGCCAGGGCTCAACAGTGCACCTGCACTCCTGAGGGAGAGGTTGTCTAAAGATCACTTGATATCTGACCTGCTGGGTCACCCAGCAAGGTGCTTCAAAATGCCACTGTTATCCCAGGTGCCATAATAGCCTTCCAGATGCTCACCCTTGTGCAACAGATGGCTCAGATTGTCTGGCACATATGCACCAAATTCACACTGGAGAAGTGGCAGGCTGCTACCATCCCCTCTGCCACTTTTGGAAAGGAGTCAGGAGCAGACACCAAACACCTGCAAATATTTGAGGCTGAAGTTTTCTTTGTTTTTTCTGTATTTTTTAAATAACTCCCCTCCTGCCAGGCTCTTGCAAAACAGTGTTTTCATAGTTAGCTTAATTCATGTATATTTTATTTGAGATTAATAAGTAATATACATTTATAAAATTAATTCTAAAAAGATGGATAAACCACAAATATCAGACATCACAAAAAGAATGACATTTTGTCAGGGGTTAAAGACCTCCCTTTGCATACTTCTCCCCTCCCACTTACCTTCAGGTCTCCTTTATGTTAAGACAACAATCCATATAATTAAAATACATTCAATTAGATTAAAGACTAAAAAATACTGGCAGAGCTGTGTAGTAAGAGAGTTCTGAACCGGGAACAGGGATTAATCATTCATTTCCCAACCAACAGTAGAAGCAGACAGAGCTTTACCCTGACCAGATACACTCAGGCAAAAATTCTCCTATCTCTCCCATTCCTTTGAGAAACACATCAAACACACAGTTTGCTAAAAATGGTCTGAAGTATTCAAACAATTGTTTGAATCAGTACATAATTCTCAAATACGGAGAGCCTTTCAGAGTGCAACAGAAAGGAGTATATTTATTGCCTACATAAGGGCCACAAGTATTTTGTGTTTTAATCTTCATGGTTCTCTCTTGGCTTCCTGAAAATTCCCCCCATGATGAGTACAGATAGAACACTTCCCAGGACATGTCAAGGGAACATTTAATGGAAAATGCTGCTGCAATTCCAGCCCAGTTCTGCTTGCTGGATTTGCCTGCACATATGTAACTTTCCAAGTATACATAACATGCTAAAATTTTATATAGTTTCTTAAATACTTATTTATATAAATAATAAAAAAAAAGATAAATAAAATCTACAGCCATGTCTATATCACCCTTTCTTCAGTGGGGAAAATCATCAGCTGGTACCCTTCACTCGCTCACATACAGAATCACACACACTGGCCATTAACCCCACTGCAGTCCAACACTGGCTTCTTTGGAGAAATTAAAGACAAGCACAATGACCAGATGTAGAGATTCAGTTTTTACCATCACTCTCAAAGGCTGCTCCTTCACTCACCGGATCAGTGGACCCCTGCCCAAGATACATCCTTCTGTATGGAAGGACACGTGCCTGCCCCACACTGTATGGCATGAGAGTGAAGATACCAAAACATCCTGACAAGTTACTTTAATTCCTTTAAAGCCTCAAACTAGACATTTCATTCACAGTAAGTGATAGTATTCATTAAGATAAATGTTTAACAGCCAGTTATTAGTAGAGTGGTCATACTTTAAACATTTAATTTGCTACCAATACAGTTTTGCATTACCAAGCCTGGAAAACAATTACAAATTACACAATTCAATTTTCCAAATGGATTATTCCATAACTAGACAGAAAGACTGCTTAAATTACTTCTGCTGTTTCTAGGCAAGATTAATACAATCGGATTAAAACTTAGATCCCCTCAAGGAATCAGTATATTCCTGTCAGCAGTGTGCAATTAGTTGGTTTTGTATTGAATGGCACATTGCAAAGTCAAAAGTCACTTGGAGAAATAAGAATCTCTTCCTTCCTCCAACACTATTTTGTTAAAGTATATGGTAATTTGTGGTTGATTATTTACATTTTACAAGTGAAAACTAGACAGCTACTTGAAAGGCAACTCTCTGCATAGATTTTGTAGCCTGGATCCTAATTATTTTCTCTCCCTTGTGGGACCAAATGAATTAAGTGGGCAATTTGCTTTGTGTATGCAAATTTCCAGTTCACTTCATAAGCTACAGGTGACTGTTCTCAGATGACCTGTATTTTAGGATACTCTAACCTTTTCACTTTTAAAAAAATAGAACAAGAGTAGAAAGTATTTAAAGGTCAATATTATACAAAAAGAAGTTCTTATTTCCTTTGTTGTTTTAAACTTCCAGTGGTAAGGATGTCAAAACTCAGCCCCTGGTGCAGGGCTGCAGAAGAGGACACACACCTCCTGCATTCAAACGAGAACAAATTGGACCCCTCAGTGTAACAGAACCATTACCAAGACACCTCAGAAACACTGCTTGGAACCCAGCCCTTAGATGGATAAAGGAGAGACCTTGACTGCATAAAGGTGCCAAGGAGATGTAGGGTCTCAGACCACAGCAACTCAGCACCAATGGATGGTACCGCCGTGGTACAAGCAGAAAAAATGCTCCAGTCAGCCGCTTTCCACTAATAAATTGAAGTAACATTTGTGCTTTAATTCATCACCAAAAAAAGCAACAAAATGAAACAATTTAACACTTCAGTGAAGGAGGCAAGTGCTATTGAAAAATTAGCTCCATTCATCATTTTTCTTTTTCTACCCTTTACAGTTTTATGATGGATTAAACCTTTCCTGAGATTGATGGGGTGAGTAGGGGCTCCTCAGTTTTCTAGATTCGATGCTGTTTCCAACAGCATTTGAGAATCACTTCAGAACCCAGGTAGGAAGTTAACGATATTATTTCAGAAACATTGGTAATCTGCAAGCGAGGTTTTCCTCTTACAGCATCATTTATCAGACTGAACTGCATTTCTCCTTAGTTTTGTTAGCACAAGCTTATGACACAGTGACACTTGACATGTTAACACGTCTGGCTGGGTTCCTCATTTGTAGGATTAACTTTATTGTCAGAGTCAGCAAGAAGCAGCCTTCTCTCCAGGAGTGACAGAATTAGAAATGTCACAGAAAAGCCTCTACACACCATCGAGCTGTTCTTGCCACAGCTGCTCTTGCTGACCAAACGTGTCTCAAGCAACAGCAATGACTATCCTAGACCTCTGGATGAGGTCTTGAGTACCAATGTCCTGTTGATATTACAGATCAATACCAGGTGCGTTAGTTGAAGACTCCACCATATTAAGTTGCATGTTGGGTTTTTTTGAGTAATAATTAACCATGATTTTAATAAGAATCAGTTTAACTATAGAGCGGTACAGAGCAGCAGTGACTTGCTCTCCTCTTTCAACACCTCATATTTAATACTGCTAGAAGCTGCATCATTCACCACTTTAGAATTTCACACATTTATAAAAGCTTATTAAAAAAAGAAACCAATTTTTATCCACCTGTGCTCTTTGTAAGTTAACACATTTTAGCCAGAAAATGCTATTTAATATTCATTAGCTTCCTTCCAGTAAGGTTCATTAAAAATAAACAGGGTCTGTCAACTTGTATAGCTGAAGGCTCCACAACCAGAGGACAGCCCCATTCACTGTCACAGTGGGAAAACGGGGACACTGCAGAGCCCCACTGCCAAACAGCAACACTGCTGAAGTGACAACCCACTGTCCTGGGCAATGGCATTTAAAGTGCTCTCCTTGGTTAGCACTGCTTCATTACAGGGCAGCAAAGAGGAGTGATAAGTGTGGAGAGCAAACACTGATGGCCATCTTCCCAAGGTAGCTCTCACACATGGCAATGAGCTTGCTGCACACCCACAGCGTCCAGGCCGGCGCTGTGCTGGGGAGATCTCTCCATGTTATACAGGAGGACTACAGGCTTGGTCAAAACCTCAGCACTGCACCCCGTAATTTGTGTCTACATAGCTGGGAGCTGGACAGACAGTTTAGGGGAAGGGCTCAGGGTGATTGGAGCTGACAGTCTAGCTCAGCAGGTCCAAGACACCAAAAAACCATAGATCAGACTGATCATCTCAGGTATATTCAGTTTAGGACTCAGATCCCAAGACACGCCACACACCCCCCAAAGGAGACTTAGGAAATAATCTATCAGCTCACTCCCGCTGGAACCAGTGCTCTCAGTACACACTGCATCCAAGTTTGCTTTACTCCTCCAAAAGGTAAAAATTTCACCACCCACTTCCCCTCAAGACATTTGTGTTTAGGCCTTTATCCTGCCTGAAATAACCCCTAGATCTGGCCGAGTTCTGATAAAAACCACACAAAATATGTGTGGAAGATGTCTTACTGTTACGACAATGTTTCTTAAAACTTCAGTCGAGACCAAGGTTTGCTTCAATGTCTGTAACTATTAATATTACAGATCCAATTACCTACAGCTTTCAAAAGCAGAAAGCATGAACTTTGCAGCTACTAAAGTAAACAGTCAATTCCCAGTGACTGATTGTAGAGTTTGACCATTGTTTATTCCTGTCAGCTAAGCTACCAGAGAAATCCAGAAACTAAATTCATGGAAGAAGCAATAGTTTAAAATCAAGTAACTGTTAACTATATATAGACTAAGCTTGACTTTAAACTGAAAATCCCTCCAAGCTAGTGAGATGTTCTATGGTGCTTTAGTCTGCAGATCCAGACATAGGAAACTGCTGTTAGATTGTATACGTGACAAATACACACTAACCTACAGAACTTCTTGAAAGAACAGAAGAAAGTCCAGCTTCATTCAGACTCCTTGGATTTCGTATCCATTATCCAACCTGAACCTCAAGTCACCATGTGTTGCTAGTGTATTGCATTAATACAGTGGAAGAAATACAGATTTGCATCAATAATTGACAGAGCCACATCAATATAAATGCAGCATTTCACACAAAGCTGGAAATTGCCTTATGACACTGTGCAACCCTCACACACATCAAATGAAATTAAAAAAGTGCTTCTCCTTGCTTTTGAAACCTGCTTAATAGAAATTTGAATGAACTATTTCTGGGCATGACTAACTACAAATAGCCACAGGTTTTATGATCAATCAATTATGTGGCATGTAGACAGACAAGTTTGAATTCAGATTCAGTATTCCCTCAAGATTTCCTCCTAAATGTATGTCAAAGTGAGTAAGTGCAGATCAGCCTCAAGCTGAGCTGTGCTCGTTGACTCCTAGGAATTTATGCACATAATTCCTAATCTGCTAATATATTAAGCTTTTGCCAACAATGATTATAATTTAAAGGGTTTCTTATTTTCATCTCCATGCCCAGAAGAATTACACATGTAAATTCTCAGATGAATATGAAATGTGCACAGAACTCCAGAGAAGTGATTAGAGGGAAAAAGTTCATTCTTTTAATACCGGTGAATTTAGCAAAGGTTTTCACACCATCATTGTAAGAAAAACTTGCATTTCTGTAGCTGTCTACTGTCTTCCCACAGATGCAAAATCATAGTAAAATGGGAACACCTCTAAGTATCCAGCTTTTTGAATTCACATATTAACTTCGATAGTTGTTACTAATTATGAAGAGTAGTAGTCATTGAAAAGTATTTCAAATCTGATTTTAAAGGGCTGAGGAGAGGAAAGGACATCTCTAAAAATAAAGTAATTTTCCATCAGCTTAGCAAGATGTTTGCTACAAAGCAGAAAATAGAACACTTACTCTGCCTCTAATTCACTGAATGAAGGAACATACAAGTGGGTTTAGTGAAAAAAGTTCCAATTTTCAGGCCAATTAACACATGTCAGCTTCAGATTTTATTCTTTATTCTACAACAACCATATTACCAAGTCTTACCTTGTGATAGCATCTAAAGTAAGCAGCTCGTTCATCTGAAAACTTCTCCAGCCTCTTTGGCCCTTTGCTTGAAGCTTTTTTGAATACTAACCAGCATCTCTGGTAAATCTAGAAACACAAGAGAATAAACTTGGCATCTCCAATGACTTGAATATCACTAATATTCACTTAGAAGTTAAACTCATAAATCAGTTGTTGCTCTGGAGCTACAATTAATGACTCCCAGTAGCTCAGACAAAACATAAAATCAAGCTAACTGAGAGTTACACCCTATTTCTTTTGAATTACGACACAACCAGAAATTCTTATGAAGACAGTGTATGCTTGCATGAAAGGTGCTAGGAAGAAAGAACTGTAATTACACTTGCAAATGCAGGGCTTTCTAGGAAACAGCTTTTTAAAAATAAAGTGACACGCTTCTCCATGTGGGTTTGTTACTGGTTCCAGTCTTGCATGCTTAAGACAGACATGAAGAAAGCTTGAGCAGACAGGTAGGAATGCACCTTCCAACACACAAGTATGAGAGATAAAACTGTATGTGTATATTCTATATATGAGGGCAAATGAGAATACCTAAGGGAGAAGGAACTGAATTACTTGGTAACGAAAAAGATCATTTAACTGTAGAACCCGGGATCATTCTGACAACTGGTGTTTTCCTTTCAAGGTACAGTTGAATTTAAATTCAAGTCACTTGGGGCAGACTGTCTGAAAAAACACCTTTCCATCTACAGCATTAAGCCACTTCATCTCCCAAACTTCTGCCACCACTTCCTGCAATCTTCCCACCTATTCTGTAACTGTGGTGCACTTTCTACCATCCTCTTACATTCAAAACCATCTTAGATAACATACTGCCTGTATAGAAGGAAAGAATTATAAGCCTTGCCAACTGTTCACAGCCTACATTTAATCAGTAATTCCAAAGTAACACCTGGTAAGTTAGAAATAAAATAGAAAAAAACCCCTGCCACCCAAATTAGTGTGATTTCAAAGAAAAAAGTCTGATTAGCCACTGTCAAGTAGTTCACAGCTTTGGCAGACCTCCAGCACAGCACAAATTCACTGGATTGATCAATGACGAGACCCATCAAAACATCTCACTGCCTCCAGCTAAGCCAGCACCCAACATGTAACCAGCAGACAAGGCAACCCCATCCTTTGAACCCCGATGGCTTTCTAACCAATGTGTTCAGGATAGAAGAATTATGTCCATCAAAAGTAGCTATAACTTTTTTTCTGTACCCAAAAATGATTGTTAGTTGACTAGCTGTGCTTCTTTCACTGGCTTTTAGCTGTTTCTATAAAGCTGTTCAGAGAACCATGTTACTCCCCTCCAGCTTTATTACTGTGCCTCACAGGTGGGCACTCATACTCCTGGCCCACTTGGCTGCAGAAGCATCTAGCATATGGACAGGCTGCTCTGGTGCCAGGCACCAGCTGAACCTATCAAGATTTTCTTCCAATTTTCCAGCTTATTGGCCACTCAGCCTGTTCTGTTTAATGTAAGGATTTGGATTGAATTGTTCAAAAATTACTAGACACTGACCAAAATGACAGTTTACCACCAAAAAAACAATTCAGATATGCACCCACTTCTACTGCAGGAGACTTTCTAATTTGTCTTCTGAGAATCTTGTTCACTGGGGCCAGACAACCTTGTAACACCTGACAAAAAACACCTCTCCAAAACCCCACCCAGAAGAGATTGTCAGTAGCACCAATACTCAGCCCTTTCACTTTTCAAAAAACCTATAGTTCTAACATTAGCAATCAGAAGCCCACAGAAGAGAAAAGAAGCTTTTAGTAATACATTTGCCATTGTACAACACACACAAGGACAACAACTCCAACGTGATGATGTGCTACTCAGACTACCTGCACTCAGAAGCACCTCTCTGGGTCAGCAAGCATCTCAAAGATGTAGCTGCAACCTTGAGCTCATCAGCACACAGAATTAGGGGCAGAATAGGAGAATAACATTCTAATACAAATAAGTAAATAAAGTTTTGTTCTGCCTCTAGCTGGGCACAGATCCAGCATGGTTATCGCCCTTCCAAATGCCACTGGGAGCATAAGTACAATTAAAAAAAAAAAATCAACTCCAGCCAATTATGGTAGATGGCTATAAATTGCTGCTACTAGAATTTATTATTGCAGTTCAGCAATGACTAATCCAAGACTAACTCTTGGATTTAGATCAGAATCAGCACACAGCTGAGGAGAAGAAAAAAACCACAACAAACCAACCTGTTACACATTAGTAACTCCAAGGGTGCCAAAGTCAAAGCAACCTACAGTATAAATGCTAGCCGAGTTTTGGTTACAATCCCCTATTATAACAATTCTCTAACAAAAGAGTCCCAGGGTTGGAATATATTATGCCAGTGCCTGAGGACATCATCACGACCCAAATAACTACACCTATAAAGAACAAATGGCCTCATGATGCTCGCTTGAGCAAATTGGAGGACAGTCAGGTCATGAAGATCTCCCCCTTGAACTTCCTCCTCCTTCCGTATGAGCTAGTCAGTTCTCTCCTCTTAGGGAATCTCCAGGCAGAGAGGTTCTACCACAATAGTAGTATAAATCAGAATAAAGTATTTTGCTTTGATTAGAGACAATGAACAATTTTTGCCTGAATATACAGTTCAGAATCCCATTAATGTTAATAATCTGATGGCTAACTCCTCTGTGCTGAGCTTATATAAACAAACTCAAAAGGAAGATACATCCCCTCACTTGAAGCCTGCTTAGAACCTTCATAAATGAGGTAACTGAGACATCAGGAATGGGTACTGCTATCACAGTCCCATTTCTATACTCCCATAATGCATATATCTCCCAGGTCAACATTCAGCATCATTTTAACTGAGCTACATGATACCCTAAACCTCTAGCAATAAAGCAACAACAAAAAAAAAGGGGGGTTGGACTAGGTGACCTTTAAAGGTCCCTTTCAACTCAAACCATTCTATGATTCTGTGAATAACCAATTTGGCAGCATCTGCCTCAGAGCAATGAAAGCCCTTCAAGACAGTCAATGTGCAGAAGAAATGATGTTGTGCCCAAGACAGAGAGTTAATCACAGACTCTGTTATGAGCTACAATACAGAGCAAGTGATTAGGTCTTTGATGCCATCACGACCTAGTACGTGTTTGAGACTTGTCAGTATTTCTTCAAGTTGAAGATGGCATATGAACTGTTTAGATTGTTACAGCTGTTTTGACAGCAGGAACAAGAACCAGCCCCAAAAGCTCTTAGGTGCCTATTCCGTCATGAACACTTAGCTCACTTATCCCTCAAATCAACATTTTTACTACTACTCCATGAATAGGAATTAGTTGGAAGTACTGCTGTAATTACTTCCACTCCAAACACTTGGGCTTGACAGTGATTAGATAATCCAAACAGCAAATCAGGATCTGATGTGCTGAGAACAGTAATAGCTGTCACTTGCATAACACCTCAAACTTACAAAGCTCTCCCGGCAAGATCTTCTGAGAAAGCCTTACTAAAAATTTAATTCAGGTATCAAAAATTAGCATCTACTTCCTCTGAACTCTCCTGAAAATTTCAGCTTCCAACAGCCCGTGGAGCAAGTAAAAAGGTGAAACTTGAGGGAAATGATGTGACTGCTTATGAAGTGGATCATGCAAAACCCAGATAGGTGATCCAATATGCATGGCCAAGGTCATGTCAGAACAGTTCTATTTTGGGCTCTAAAGATCAGCTGATATAAATCATTACCACAACTGAAGTCAAAGGAGTGACTTCAAAGGAATGATGCAATCTGAGTATTTGGATTCCTGTCTCTCAGTGCTATGCCTTCGAAGGCAGGCAGGATTGCTCAGCCATTCCCGTGCTCCTTCTGATGCTGGAAATACACTGGGAAGCAAAGGAGCCATTAACCTCAGCTGGAACCGGTCAGCATCTGGCTGAGTAAAGTGGAAAAATTTCTTTTGACTTTCCTGGGTTTCATGGTTCAGTTGTGCTTTGAGAATACTCTCATGCAGAGAAGGAAACCAAAACCAAGGGCTTACTGCCCTACATGCTGACCCAAACCCCCGGATTGTCCTGGCAATGGGTGTGGGGAGGGAGACCTGCCATGTCTTCAGCACCTCCCAGCTGACCAGAAAAGCATGATAAGTAAGAGGTAGATTTTTGAGTGCATGAAGCACAAACTATTCCACACAAGAAACAAACATTTGAATTTAGAAACTAAAATTTGCATTTCAGTTCAGAGCAAGTTTACCCCACCCCTCAATACTTTTGTTCAGCAACTGATCGAAAAAGTGACCTGGAAATAGGCAAATATTTAGAAATCTGAGGGGGAAGGCTAATTTTCATATCTGGGGGCAGGGGAGCTACAGTTGGCTATTTTTTAAAACCAAAAAACATAGGCTTGCTTTGCCATTATGTAGTGGAAGCCATTTTACTTCAGGACCAAACCACCCCACGTCTTATTTGTTTCTTATTCAAAAGGGATAGAGAGAATTCAGGGACAGAAGCATAAAGTCTTGTCTGGCAAATTTCTCCTTCACAAACAAGAAGTGAGCCTTCAGGGAAAGCTGCCCTGTTTTATTCCCATGTTGTGTTGCAGTGAGCTGGAATTCCGGGTACAAGATCCCTTCCAACAGGGAGTAGCTCACATAGGAGATTAGCCAGCTAGTGCCAAGTGTTTTGATCTTAATTCCTGTATTAAAAAAAAAAAGATGCATTAACATGTCACTGCTGATTCGAAAGGTGATGAAGAACCCTGAAATAGAATTCTCAGAAGGAAATTTGTGAGGAGATTGGATCTAGAATTTTGCTTTGCATTTAGAAAAATGAAATATTGCCAAAGGCAGATTGCAGTTCATTCATTCAATTATATTCACTCCTCAGACACATCTATAGCAGCTCTCTATCCAGTAGATACTTCTTTGTGAAAAACTGGAGGAATGCTTCCTAGCAAAGAGGTCTAAGTATCAGCAAGTATGATGATGCCTTATGTATCATGTTGAATGGGACTTTGTGGCTCTAGTGAAGACCCCAGAATCTTTCCATGGCTTCACAAAATAGAAGTACTTAATTTGAATGTATTTCTTCCACAGGGTTGTGACTTGCCTCTACTTTTCCAGCCCAGCTTTGTCCCTTGCCCACTTCATCCCCATACTGGCAGCTGTGTTCAGCTCTATTTCATTCTGAAAAAACAAAGTACATATAAAACAATTACAAGTAGATGGATTACTAGAAAGAACCAAATAGCTATAAACATACCTAACGTACTGCAATGTATTTAGTGTAATTTAAATGGTGTATAGAAATGTAGACTGGTTCACTGGTTTTGTAAAATAAGCAGCAAAGTTGTCCACAGGTTGCCTGCAAAGATATCGCTGCACTTGGCAACAAGACAATTTCACTTTCCCAGAATACCCATTTAATGTGTGTGTTATGAGTAAGCGATATTGCATTATTCATTTTGATCAGGTTATAATGACTACATAAATCAAAGTTGGTTTATATCAAGCTATCTCCTCCTCTGGGGGACTAAAGAAAATAATCTAGATTTCTCCTTCCCCTGAGAAACACATTTGTGGAAAGACAAACCTCACTTCTTCCTCTCGTTCAGTATACATCTTCAGAAACAATATTTTACAGTAAGAAATCATCCACAGCTGCTAATAGGGAATGAAGCTGTAATCTTGTCTCTGTGTCTGTTCAGAATGCACAATATTACTCAGTATTACAAAGTTTTTTCATCAAGTGACAAAATCCAGCTTTGGCACTGGCTAGAACTTGCTATAAGAACAGTGCACCAAAAAACGCTTGGCAGACCTTTATGAAACTATACATCTTCTTTTACACTTACTAATGCAAGTCACAACAGATGCCTACTGCTCTGAAATATTAGGCATTTTAATCAGTCTTTCCTCTTCAAAAACTCTTTCTTTCTACCCCCTTCCCTCCCAACTGGAGTTGCATCAACCAGAAGTGGGATTTTTGGTAATGGTTCAGGCTCAGAACTCAAAGCCATTCCTCCAGCCCTAGTGTAAAACACCAAACAGCTGGATTTGAGCCTACAGGTGCATTCCCACTCAACACACTACTTAGAAGGCAACTTTGTTCTAAATTGGCTTTTTTGTCCTTCTTGATTACATGGGACTCATTCAACAGACAAGATTTACTTGCTGTTAAAACATCCTCCTCACCATAAGTCTGCGTGCTGTGGTTTAGGGCACACTGCCCGAGCCATGGCAGTAAAATGGCTCACCCAAGATTACCTAACAATTTAGTAATGGAGCCTTTATTTTATTGTGTGTCTATACTATGCTTTGTGACAATGGACACTGACAGGGAAACAGAAGCAGCATTTTACAGGTTTTGCTTGTAACTGGTATATATTAGTCATTGGTTCAAAGGGGGAAAAGCACTCAACAAAAACGTTGCCACTGCTGGCACAGGTCACCTCTGGCAGATCTTGAGATGGAATGGGCTCACTCAAGGGATGTGCCAATACATTCCAGCCTGGTAGTTTGTTTGTTTCTGTTTTTTTTTTAATTTTAAAAGGGACACTCAGGAGCTTATTCACCTTTACAGTGAACGACTGCAACTGTCAATAAAGCAGTTTAGAAGCAATGCACCCCTTCACTGTTGACACACTCAGCAGCTGGAAGTCTGGAGTTCAAAGGTGTCTTAATAACAGATCCTGGCCAGATGAGGAAGCACACTACCAGTGAAATCTCTCCGACATACAATCTTTTGAGGGCTTTGGAAGGACACTCAGGTTCAGTCCAGACGGGACAGAGAAGCCATCAGACTTGGGGAAACACTTAAAACAGCATTCTGGATCTCGAGGGGCAGGGAAAGGGCTCCAGGAACACAGAACACCCAGGAGGTTGGCACCTGGAACAGAACAGTGACAGTTGCTAATGCAGAATGTCATTAAGACAGGGCTGGGATTTAGGACTTGCTTTTCCCACATGAGTATCAGAAGTGTTCTGCAATGGAGTTGTTTCTTTCCCTCTCTACCCAGTGCATGGTGCCTTAAATCTGCATTGGTAGGTGCTCCTCACAGGCAACTCACAGGAGACTTGTTGATAATCTAACGTAATAAACTACACAGGAGATGCAAGGGATAAGCAATCATGCTGTTTAATGGGACAGAGGGCAGTATAGAACTTGACTCCTTTTTTTTTTAATTTCTCTAACGACTTTCTAGAATTTCAGGACCCAAAAGACATTAAAAGCAAGACTTCAACTCCCAGTCTACTCTCTGCAAAAATGATGAGTTGAATGCAGCATCATTAGAAAGAAAGCATTACCTGAAATAGCCTTCCACTTTCAGGTCCTTCTTTATGGGCTAACAGCCTTCAAAGTATAGGGTTGCTGGTTTGTTGGGTTATTTTAAAAATCATAAGCAGAAAAGGTTGTAATTCTGGGCTGCATTAGGCCATTAGAGGAGAGTGCCTCCAAGTACCAAGAAGCATTTACAGTAAAAACCCTGTTGCTCGTGACATTTTAGAGTCAGTCTGGATCTAAGTATCTGATTTGATTCCTTGAACATCTGCTAAGCTTTACATATGGGCACAGTGAATTCTGGGCATGAAACTGGACAGGAGGAAAAATCAGGCTAGGACTCTAGCTACTAAAGGAAGAAAAAACAGTAAAGGCTTCAGCGCAGACTCCAAACTGGCTCTGTGCAGCCAGCTCATGCTGGCGGAGCTCTGCAGACTGCACTTGGATGTGCTTTCCTGCTGGGTCAGGCCATTAGTGTGGTCCAGTGAATTAGCACAATTTAGTACTTTACTAGAATTACGTAAGTGCTGAATAACCATAATTCATCACAGTCATCTCAAGTTTTGAGTTATTCTTTTTTGTCACCAAGTATCTGACTTGGTTACTTTAATTACATGGGCTATAGGGGGAAGATGGCATTGATACAGCTCATTAACAGTTCCTGGAGCTCACTAATTAGTATATCAGATGCAAAGAGGCTGCAGAGCACACATGCACTAACGCTTGGTAACAGCCACTTACACCTTTAACGAGGACACAAGCTCACCTGCTAAAGCCATAGCAGGGGGATGCTCTCCTGCACTCAGCTGTCAGAAGGCACAGATGGGACTTGTTACACATTTGGAAATGAACTGTACTTGCTCACAAACGCATTTGGAAATGAACTGTACTTGCTCACAAACTGATACTGGATCAGGCTTTTTTTCAACCCCCCCAGAGCATACAACCATTTGTAAGAGTTGTATTCCAGAGTTGGACTTGTAATTTTAAGACTACACATAACGAGACAAAAATAGGCAAAAAGTGCACATGAATTAGGCCTTTGTCTCCATAGAGTACATTCTTTAGCAGTAAGCTGACAGCATCCAAAGCCAGACATGGGAGAAGAGCTTTAGTTTCTCAGTCTTCAGTGTACAACTCAAGCAATCCAGCTGTACCTGTTGCCACTTGCCCACCTGTTAAATTCAGTTAATGATGCTTGTTATGTGCTGCTCGGAGAGCCAAGGATGACAAATGCCCTGCAAGGCCATAACTAACAGATGGGTATGACTGCCCATTTCTGGCCCACTGTCATTGCCATTCGCCAATTAATTTAACTGCAAGCTTCAGAAAGCATCACTGGTTTCCTGTAACAAATAAGTTACCTTCCATCCCTACAGACACCCTTCAGACACCTCGAGGAAGTCTCAAGGTTAGTCCATTGTACTGTCCCAACACAAGGTAAACTTATCTTATTCCTTTCACATTTTTATTTCAATCCTGACACCAAAGCTATGCAATGCAGTGAGACAATCCCCCAGCCTCTTTGGAGCTTGGATCAGTTTTAAAAACAAAGTGAACCTGCATGAAAGAGCAAATAATGCTACCAAGTGAGTCACTACAAGCTGGATGTCACCAAAATGTAGTGCTTTGTTAAAAGTGACAGAATTACAGCCCATTAAATCACAGTAACAAGCACTTCAGCATTGCCTTACAGGACTGCAGCAAATAATTGAAGTCATTTGCCTGGACTGCTAGATGGAATGATACTCTGTTCACAGCTGCTGCAGGGACTTTCACAGAAGTCCACATGCATTTCCCTTTTCCAGCAGCTCTCCTGCATTTGCTCAGGCTAATCTATACATTAGTTCAAATGGACAACCCAACTTCTATTAATGTCTCATGTCCCAGATGTGCAGTATTAATTAAAGAATTCAAGAGTTCATTCACATTTAGGTAGACTCCATCCTCAAGAAAGTATGACTGCTGCATAAAAAATGTCTATAAAAGCTTAGCAGAATATGGTCTTAATTTGCACTACTTCATTTAGCAGAGAACAGGCACTTGTATTTTACCATAAGCACTGTGCCAAGAGTATGCCACTCAACAGCATGCAGTTAATTCAGTACAATCAGCTAAAATCCATCCTCCCTGGTGCAGAGACATCAGTGAGAGCAATAAGAGGAATTTTTCCTTTGCTAACCCCAGGGCATTGATAGTTCTCCAGATAAATATTACTTGGTAAGTAAAGGTAAAACTTAATCTCCTACATTAATGTTACTGAGGAGAAATATAACCGATTTTACTGTATTATTATTTTGAATTGAAACAAGTTACATTATTTTCAGTAAATGGAAAAAAAAACCCACTACTTATTCCAATAGCTTGAACTTTCACTGGTATTTCTGACAGCATTTGATGAAGTCAGACAAGAAGATAATAGAACCAGGTCATCAACTTCCATGGTATACTTAAAGCTACACAAACCTCAAATTAAGATGTCAGTCTCAGATGCAGACCTTACATCTGTTACTTTCTTTCAAGTGTTTCCACAAACACTGCAAAATGTTAATTTATCACTGATCTAACTCCAGGATAATGCCTATATCCACCAGCAGGAGAATTACCTTCACACTGTGTAATGAATTGATGATGAAAAGGCATCAAAACCATGAAAGATTAAATTTCACCTGTTTATAATTGGGTTTTCTTTTCCTTTCACTGCCTTTACAATCACTCTTGGCACATCCTTTCATATGCAGAGCACCTGGTGCAGTCGCATCCAGAAAACATTTCAGACCTTTGTCTAGCAAAGGTAGAGCAAATAATGAAAATGCAGAACTGGGACTCACAACAGGCAGGTGAGCAAAGTTTTTGAGGTAAAAGCAGAAGAAAAAGGGTGTTCTGGTCAGGTTTGCATTAGATGTTAAAATGGAAACTCCATCTTTAGAACAAGTGGGTAAGAACCACTTGTTTAACAGTTAACTAAGTTTATGAAAAAAGGCAAATCTGAAGCCTCATTGTTTTGCTTGACAAACTAAGCCCATCTTCCAAAGAAGAACTTGGGAAGTAATTCACCAGAAGACATATGCTGGAAAGCACAAGAAAAGCTGCTCCTGCTTCTAAAAAGGGCCACCATTAAATCAGGCATTTCATACTCCAAATAATGATCTGTATAATCTCCCATCTTCTACCTTTTAGAGAAAAACTGGAATACTTCTTAGGCTTATTTTTGGGGAATCAAATTAGACTCTTTTGTTTCTCTGCACACAATTCTAAAGATCAGATTTGCCTTTTTTTTAAGATACACAAACCTCCAGATTTCCCAGCTCAGTTTGGAATCATAGCTTGGGCTATGAGTGATATCCAAAAAAACCTCAGATGCTGCCCCAAAAAAGAAGCTCAGACAGGAAAAGCAGTGTGATGAGAAGTGGGGCGGCACCATGGGATATCAGACCCTTGCTTCTCCATCCTGTTTTCACAAAGCAAAAATTAAAATACCCTAAAAGAAGAAACAAAATGTAATTCCACCATGTTAGTTGCAAAGCCTCCTTTTAACTCATCCTGATTACAGAGCTAAGCACCCTGCTCCTCTAACACACATGTCACGCAAGGTGAGTAGCTCCTGAATGACAAGCACTGCTCACTTTTCTCCACCTCAACTTCTTTGCATCAATTCCAGAGGAATTCTTTGCTTCATTCCCCATCAAGACACCTACTGACTTGGACAATCCCATTAACTTTGTGCCAGAGGAAATCCAAAGAGGACTTGGTCATGGACTGATAGACCAATGCCAGCAACCAGGAGCTGCATTAGGTCTTGAATGACATTTACTGGTATTCCTCCCCTCATCAGCTCAAGGAGAACAGCTCAAACTTTCTAAGCAATGTCCTGGATCCTATCCCTGCTGCCACTCACAAGTTCCAAGAAATATGAAATCTTAATATCTGTGAACATGTTCCAGCACCTTATCTAACAGTTTTCTAAAAATATGAATATCCAGTGGACTTAATATCTTGCAGGTTGAAGTTAGTACATAAGAAATCTGTTCAGTTTCTCTCTGTCTCAATGCTTCCAGACTGAAAGGAGCTGCATAGGTGAGCACAAGAGTTTTATTAATAAAGCTGCTTCAAATGTAGATAGAGGCAGACAACTTTTCCCTCTCCTTCCCTACCCCCAGCTTTATATCATTCTTGTTTCCAGTTTTCACAGCTCATACTCTACAATCCCCATATTAACTTTATGGCACGCTTATTGAAGCACCAATCTCTCTAACCATATGGTTCTCGTCCTGCAGATTGTCTCTCCCCCATTCTACCTCTCCTCCCACAGGGTTTCACAGAAACAGTGCTATGCAAAACTTGTAAAAGTACATGTCATTTTCCATGCTCAACACCAATCTTCTCAATGAAGTCTCTACAGAAGTCAGTTTAATTAAAAGCAGGAACAGAAAACCCTGAAAGCTTCACCTCTTTTCAGCTTTTGGCAGTCAAAAAATTCCACTGAGGTTTAAGGATAAAAAAAGGCTGAAGTGGACAAGTCCAAACTTTTACACAAAAGTTTTTCCAAGCTTCTAAGCATGAATCAGAAGATTCCCCATCTAGTCCTAAAGCAAGTCTATGCAGTAAGCGTTAATGCTAGACTTCCTGAGGAACAGTCTATAGCACAAAATTGTTGCATTTTCCCACTTAATATGGCCAGTATATGGCCATATTAATATTTTCCAGTATACAGCCACTGCCCAACATATAAGTTGCAAAGCAATACTCAAATACAAAAGAGATGGAACATCCACCTATTTTTAGGTTATTTTTTCACTTATTTTCTAAATACTAAAAAACCCCACGTAACTTTAGTATTGCAGGTGAAGTGTGAATCAAAGCAAGAAGCAGTCCAGAAATGTAAGAATGACTTTTCATTAAGTTTTTTAATCATTCCAGAAATACCAAAGTACTGCACACATTCCTCCTCTTAGATAAGCATTTCCTAGAAAGTTGTGAAGAAGTCAGCTCTCTCCTCTGGCACAAACTGAAGACTAAACTACCACAAATTCCTTTAACGGAGTTGGTGAGATGAGCCCAGGTTCTGCATTGGAGGACACCACTTACACCACATTCCTTCACACTGATGTGATTAGGAGGCTTTGGGCCAGTCAGACCCATCAAGCAAAGAAAACAGACACGCACAGATCTAGTTTCTGTCCTTAACAAGGTTAATACTAAAGAGGGAACAAGTCTACTGTTCTCGTCCCAGGAGTCACATCTTTCAGAAGAGACCCTGTTACAGTTCCCTACTAATTTTTACTTCCCCAATTTCACTATGATCAAGACTTTACTGAATTTGGTTAAGCTGATTCAGAAACAGTGTTCAGAACAGCACACATGTTTATTTTTTTTGACTACATATTAATGTGATCCTTGTACCAGTGAGATCAATGGTATCAATGTAGTTGCTTTCAGAAATGCAACTTCTTGAAGTGAAAGGAAGGAGTAAAATCAGAAGTCAGGTCCTACTTAGTAGCCACATTTCCAGTGATTTCCAGTGCCATTCAGCACTTGCATAAGGCCACTCCTGTAATGGGAAATCACTTAATCATGCCCAAGCTGATTTGGAGAGGCAAAAATAATCAAATTATGCTGCCCTTTCAGTCAGGGCAAAGGCACCAAGGAAGAAAGGCTGAACCCCCCAACCCACGTTCCCTCCAGCACAGCCAGGAGCGCTCCCCTCAAAAGAAGCGGTTGGAAAGAGCTCTGGGCTGAGTCTGGTTCATCTTTAGCTCTTTGAACAACCTTGTTGGCAGAGGTATGGGCAGGAGTTCCTCCATCTTTAACAAAGGTGGTTTCAGTCACCCTGGAGAACACCGGCTGATCTTCGTGTCCTTAGGAAACTCCCATGGACAAACACAGGGGGTATCAGAACTGCACTTTTGGGCTTCAGCTGCTAAAACCCAGCTAACCCTCACGTTAGGGGCTCAGATCTTTTTCTTGGATCCAGCCCAAATTTCCATGGAGGACCCGCTCTGAAGACCAATGAGGCTGATCATTCCTTGCATAACAAGGAGGTGCCTCCAACAGATGGGGTTACACACAACCCCAAGAGCAGGCTGTGCAGACTGCGGATTTAATTAGAAGTGTTGTTAAACAGATACGACTGCAAGAACAGTTCTGTGCCTTGCCTCGTAAGTGCAAAGTGGAAGATACCTCATGAGACACGATTCTGCAAAAATCTGTTAGCAGTGTTTCCTTTGCCAGACAGAGGTACAAGAAACAGATTGGTAGGTAGAAACCCTCCACTTTACTCCTCTCTTCCTCTCCGTCAGCTTTATTCTCTGACAAACAGATATAGAAGTCTCTACAGAGACCTGCATTTTCAGGAACAGAACTGAGCTGTTAGCATAGCTCCACTAAAGTCAACGAATCCTCCCAAATGGGTGTTTTTAATAGCCTCTAATAATTTGACAGTATTACAAACTCATGGAGCAGACTCCTAGACCTCCACATGCAAGAAATACCTTCATAAAATCACAGTGATGATAAAATAAATCAGGCTGCCTGCTAATAATGTCCAATTTTGAGAGTTGCACACATTTATTTTAGTGTTCAGATTGTTCTGGGTTGTAAGCATCCATTGTAGCTAGTTAGCAATAGTATATGTTCTAGAAAGATAAATATTTTGTAAGGCTTTTCTAATAAACAACAAATTGCCAGGACTATTTGTTTTAAGTGTTTCTGTCACACAGAAGCATCAATCTGTGTATATTAATTCAGCAGCATATGCTGTCCTACACTGTTCTAATTCTAATAACCCTGCCTTTTATAAAGTAAAAAACTTCCTCCTCTTCTAGAATACAGGTCACCTTATTTTTCATATGCAAATTATTTCAGCATTTCCTATTCTGCTTTTATATATATATATATATATGATCTTTAGTGTTTTCTGGAATCCTTTCTGAAAACATGCATTTACACTTGGGAAGGCTACTTCTACATCCTTGAAAGCTGAAGTTGTTTCACAGCTCCAATTCTCGCATCTTCACCAGGAAATTAAGAGACAGACAACCTGAAGTAGTAACATGTTGCAAATAGCCTGTAGTTTCAATGTCAAAGAGAAGTCTGCTGAAGCAGAAAGCATCACAACTGTTATGCTTTCTTTGCTTTATAATGAAAGAATTGCACACTCAATTTTTTAACCATAATCCATTCCTTATTTCAACACGGATTTACACTGGATTATGGCACAGACCTCTCATATCAAAAGTCTTACAGAATAAGGACATTTTAAGAGTTTATTACCAGATAGGTACAGAGTGCTTCAGCATTGGGAAGTTTGTGAAGAGAGGGAAGAGCACATGTAGATGGCTCCACATCTATTTTTAAGCCCTATACATTTAAAAGATGCTGTACCTCCATGCTGCTGGATTTTTCCTGAAAGATTGTTCAGTAACTCCCCTCACATTGTGTACAAAAAGCTTTGATCCACCTTGTACTACAGAAGGTTAAGCATCACAGCACACAGAAATGAAGCTCACGTTGATATACCCGTTACATTAAAGAGTTTAAAAGTGATGCTATCTGAGCAATGGGGATACAATGGAAATGCTTGCACACAAGTCAGATGTGTTCACAGTAGACAAAGCTTGGCAGAAAGTGTACAGTCACATCTGTATCATCTTAAGGTATGCTCAGAAAGGTATTCTACCCCTGCTGGATAGCAGCCACGTGTAAGCCACCACAACCAAACCCTCTGTGAGAAGATACCTAGTTTCCAAGCAAGTCAGAGAGAATGGTCTTCGGAAGCCAAGGTTTTCTAAGCCAATCGAGTATTGTGCAGACGCAAACCAAGAGACTACAAGGCTTTGCATAGCTGTGAATATGTACAGCTCCTTAACAGAGACATCTCTGCTCACCACCAGCACATCTCAGCTGGTTCTCCGAGGCACTTCTGTTTGATCAGCACTATTTTGCTTTTAGCTGCAGATAGCTCAAGGCAGTTGCTGTTCCAAGAGATTGTTTCCCTCTGACACTAACAGTACTTCATCACTTAATGCAACAAGACACTCCAAGTGTGTTACTAGCATACCAGAAACTAGGGGCCTGACAGCTAACTCCATGGCATCTTGCTCCAGCAGTCTTCCATACATCAAGAGGCACGGACAGGCCAGATGCCTGCAAACTCCACAAGGGTCTTCTGAGGGGAACAGCACCATCTTCAAAGCCCTGTGCAGGAGGGCAGCTGGCACTCCCCCAGTGCCATACCATCAGCACTACCAACACCCTGAGGAACAGGCTTCAGGAACATCACCCATCTCTACTTTGAGCCTCCAGCACTTAACTTCTGCCTACACCTTGGCCATGGCAGTAGAGGACATCCTTAGAGCAGCTTCCGTGCTGCACAACCCTTGATCGAATCGAAACATGGCTTTCAGCAAACCTGAGTTCAGGTATGGACACAGGAAGGGTAAACTAAGCCTTAATAACAGAGATTGCTATAAAAGTGTTAGACTGCAACACACACGGCTGGGAGCCTCCCACCTCACAAGGGAAGGTGGGCTGGCTGCACCTCAAAGATGACAATCAAGGACCCTTTTCCTTTTAAAGCTCCCCAGTGTAACAAAGGCTCTCTATTTCAAAGATTTGTTTCTGGTTTGATTTTTAATTCTTATTCGAACACTCATTTGAGCCGGTGACAACCTAAAATGAAAGCTCAGGTGTGTTCACAAGCAGTGCACATCCACCCATCCTTAACATGAAAACACAAGAACAAGCCTTTCTGTTAAGGAGAGAAAACATCTCCATAGTGTATTTACCCTCAGAGAGGTCACATCTGTACCACAGAGCAGGGTGTTATTTGAAAATTATAAGCAAAAAAGTCCTTTTAGGTACAGAGGCCATAAAATGATTCCCTCTTTCACATATAGGTGTAAAGCACTTGATCAGATGAAAGGTGACTGCAAGCAAAAGCATTCAGCACAACAGAGTATCTTCTGTCCCAAAACACAAGTCCAGTGGTCACTAGTGGTCACTGATGGAAGCACTGCTCACAGAGCAAAGCTGACTTTTTTGTTTTAAGGAACTCTGGATGGTTGTGTCTTCACACTGCCAGCAGTTTTCCAGCACACAACCTCCTCTGTGCCATTGCTAACGACAGAACAGAGGGACACCATTGGCTAAGGGAATTATTTCTCTGCCTATAAGGATGGAAAGAATTGGGAAGAGTGCCCTTTCTCCTGAATATAATTGGCTCTGCGGAAGACACATGTGATACAAATGTTGCTATGGAAACTATTCTATTAAATAATATTAAATTAAATTTACATATGTAAAGTGTGCAAAAACAGACCAGGTACAAAACTAATTAGCCTAAATTCAATCTTGAAATTACAAAGTAGGGCCTATCAGAATTGTCATTTTTCTTCTAAGAGAGGTTTGCATTTGAGCAAGCCACTTTCCTGCACCCCTTTCTTTCCAAGTCCAGCATCTGCACCCCAGTTATTCACAAAAGTAATTTCTTGAGATAATTTGTAGATACAAGCTCTGCTCCCAGTTCCCTTGGTGATGGAATTACCATGGCATTACAGAGAAAAACCCAAAAGCTGAATTCAGTCTGAAGAGACAATGCACTGATTACAGCTGTGCCACCAACCATAACATTGGAATGTATTTTAAGAATTCCCACTTCCATCTCACCACACACACAGTACTGAAGTCCTTCTCAATTAAACAGGAGTCCTACACGGGGCTGGAGTAGGCCTGTTCTTCCTAATGTTTCAGGGCATGGGAAAGTTCTTTGAAAGTTGGTATTTTAAGGTCTAAAGCACTTTTTCCTTCCCACCTCCAGCTCCCGGGTGTCCAACAGCTCTTCCCAACACAGCTGCCAGAACACAAGCTGTTTGCATAGTTTCTTCCCCTCTGAAGAAGCCAAGTTCCCATTAGCCACTGAGCAAGACTGAATTGGAGCTCTTGCTAAAGCCAGGCAGCAGCCCCAGGTGCTCAGCCAGCTCCAGGAGCAGCCCTGCACACACACACTGCAGCAAGGAGGGAGATGCATGAAGGAGAGAGGCCACACTTTAGCTGGGGCTGTGTGCTGAGAAGTGGGTGCTGACAGTTGCACTGCTGCCTCAAGCAACGCAAGCCTGTCCTGCATTTAAAGAACTCAGGTGACCCATAATTACCCATTTCTACCTGGGTGTTGTAAATCAGGGCACTGGGCTTTTAAGCAGTTTATAGCAAATGAAAAGTACAGGAAGAAACCTGCAGCTCCATTCCAGCTGTCTGTTCTTAAGGAGTGGGCCAGTACTCTAACCTGAGATCTACAAGGCCAGAAGAGCATTACAGCTGGTGAAACCACTGATTCCCAAACAAAGAGACCAGCAACATTTGAATAGGTCAGCTCTCCCTCAGAGCATAGATCCCGTCACCAGACCCAAAGCAGTGACAGCCAGATCACAACAGGTACTGCCTTCCCTCCTCACACTCTCCACAGCCCTGGAAAGCTGTCAGGACAGCTCGCCCAGAGCAGCTTAGGGCACAAATGCAGGGTTCTTCATCTTAACACATCTATGGCCATGGAACTCTCTGGGACTTTGACTGGACTTCACAAAAGCACTTTCCATCACCCATTTCACACTTTTCAGCTCTTGATAATAATCTAAATCTTTGGAATTCAATCAAATAAAGAAACTGTCTTTTCAGAGAAAACATTTAACATTCGTTCCACTTCCATGGACTCGGTGTCATTCTCCATTTCTCCCTCTGGTTTTGCTGTCAAATGCATCTCTGCTGTGAGGGCACTGAACACTTCCCCACCACCACACTTAAAGTGTCTTGGAAAGCTTTAATAAAGGAAAGGCACAGGCATTAACAGAATTTACACCTGAGAGTCAGATGCACCTTATTCACACGTCCATTGGATTTCACTGTTACAGTATGGAAAGATGTGTCAAAGTTTAATCTTACTCTTAATTTACGCTGAAGCAAACTGAATACTAATACACATTCAGTAATGAAAGGATAGTTATGATATACTAATTCTGCTGAATTTACTACGAGTTCTCTCATAATGACGTTATCCCCATCTGTCACAGAATCATGTGGTTCTTAAAGCATGAACTCTGCCTGCGAGTCCAGGTACAAGAAAAACAGCCCGCTGGGATACTTTAAAATGCTTTCCAGTTCCTAAACAAGTCAGGGAGATGGAAAGTTACTAAAACTGTAGAGAAGTCATTGAACATGGACACAGCAAGAGAAAGAAACTGTAATTGTAATGAGCCAGCAAAAGCTTTCAGATGACCGCACGCATTCCCCCCATAATAAATCTTGATGCAAAACTCATGCCATGAACAATTCAGAATTGCCTGCTCACTGGTTCTCAGTAAACACAATAAATCAGTTCCTTTTCTGTCCTGAGGCAGATACATCAATTAATACATTTCATATACACAAAGCCTCCCTCTAGTTTGCGTCCCCCTTAAGCCATGCTGGCTCACTAGGGGAGACAGGAGTGTGGAGCAGGTAAGTCCCATTGCTGGAGCAGCTCTGGTGGCTTGCTCAGGGGAGCGGGCAGGGGCAGCCCATGGGCTGCAGGAGCAGACCATGCTTTAGGAGAGCGTAAGCCAAACCAGGTTCTGGAGGGAACTGTCCTGCCACTACTACCTACCCAGTACCTACAACCAAAACTGGTAACATGTCATAGGAAAAGAATAGCCTTAAAATAAGTTTAAAATTAAATAAGGACCTAAAGGGGGGGTTGGGATTTTTATTTTGTGAGACTCGAATGAACTTCAAAGCCCTAAAGGTCTTCACCTGTCCCGCTCAGGACCTTAAAGCCCTGATTCGCAGCAGCCCCCTCCCAGGAACCCCAGGACTGCTCTCCGCCCTCACCCCTGCCC
>VZRW01008202.1:1225726-1295043 GCA_013398125.1 Aegotheles bennettii | reverse complement strand
GGGAAGGGAGGGGAGGGGAGGGAGGGCTGCCGGCAGCGCCCGCCCTCTGCCACCACCGCCCCCCTCCGCAGCCTGCCCGGCTGGGGCGGCCGCGCCGCGGCACCCCGGTGCTGCCATCCCCGGGAGCCTTCCCCCGAGCTCTGCCCTCCTGAAAGTCAGTTCTGAGGAGCAAAACGCTGAGCGTTCCCCGCAGTGCCCACCACCGGCACGGGCTCTTTCGGGAGTTGGCTACCGGCCGCCGGAATGTTTGTGCCAGGTGGCTCGGCTGGGAATGATCAGCTCTGCCCCCTCGGCCTGGGGTGATGCGGCTCACACCTGGGGTTTTCCCCAGGAAAGTGGCTTTCCCAGCAAGTCTTTCAGATGCCTGAAAGTCTGCCAAGTGGCAGAGCTCCAGAGTCTCCTTCCAAAGCCCGGTAACCTAAGCTGGTGTCCTGTGGTGCACCTCGTGTCGTGGAAATGTCACCCCAGCATATGCTGTGTCTCCTCGGCAATGTGCGGCTGCAGTAAGGGAAGACTTTGCCTGGCGCTGGGCCCCGGGGTTGCCTTCTGCATCCCCTGAGTTCTCCTTTTCCAAGAATGTGCAAATATTGCCAAGTATGCCAGGAAGCCCAGGAGACAGGGGCTCCAGTGACTCCCCTTGCTCTCCAGGGGTTACCTGCTAGCCGTATGCTAAAAATACTATGTCCTGGAAAGAGGGATTGTTCATCTCTTCATAACATCTTTTAATAGCATTACAAATATAGGCAGTCTGAGGAGGTCAGCCAGATAGATGACTTTGACTTTGAGAATTATCATGCCATGGAAATTACAAACTGGGCAGCAAAGGAGGCAGGCAGAGAGACAATCACCGAGGAGCGTGCAAGGGAGAGCACCTCCAGCTGAGCCAAGCACAGGGTGACACAAAAGTGATGCCCATTTTTATTTAGTTGCTCAATGACTGCAAAACTCATCTATGATAAAACTGGCCCCTTTCTGGTTTAAATATGTAGCTCCTTCATCTTAGGAGCAGGCAGAAATGATGGTGGCTACTCTGCTGGGGTAACAGTGTGGTGCTCTCAGCTCTTGCTTGAGGAGGTGATTATGCTTTGCAAGGCTTTACGAAATATTAATTGATGGAGTAGATTACAGAGATAGAGTGTAAGGCTCTCAAGCTGAAGGGCTAATTCAGTTAGGATGAAGGAGACAAGACTACAGTCCTTGCCTCAGAGTCTATTATTTTGCATTTCCCTCTTCTTTTCACTGAGGCATTTTACCAAATGCATAAACCAGAACAGCTTCAGCTAGAAACAAGAACTTCCACACCCATGCACCTAAGTATGCCAGAAATGGGAAGAATATTCTGAGACAAGTCCATCCACGAGGATAATATGACCCTAAGTCAACACAGAAGCTGCATAGTACCAAGCATAGGTTCCTCACTGCAGAATTGCCAAGTAAGGTATTTTTGTTAAATACATTGTACAGACCCAAGAACACCCTTAATACCAGTCCCATAGTACCATTCCTTAGATTTCATTGCTGGTCGAAAGCTAGAAAAGTTAAGACATCCAGCCTGCTATATCTTGTA
Organism: Aegotheles bennettii; assembly: GCA_013398125.1. Taxonomy (NCBI): domain Eukaryota; kingdom Metazoa; phylum Chordata; class Aves; order Caprimulgiformes; family Aegothelidae; genus Aegotheles; species Aegotheles bennettii. The sequence continues at coordinate 1,293,476 of VZRW01008202.1, read as the reverse complement.
TAGAAGTGTGTATTCAGCTCAGAAACGTATTTCACAATCTCAAGCACTATAAAAATACTAATGCTGGAAGCATCAAGTATATTCTAAACCCAGGAAAAAAAAATAAAAAGCAGCGTGCTTCTTTGGGTTTCAAAGACATTTGTAGCAGGAAACAAATTACAGAGCCACTTTAGATGTCTTTTCAACAAGTTTAGGCATTTCTTCTAATCCTTTCCAGTACCTGTAAACACATACTGCTGATTTCATTAGCCACTAGCATATTCTTGCAGGTAAACACATTCCTAAGAGCTTTGCTAAGCAAAGGTGGATTTAAGCCTGTGCCTATTCTTTGATGATTTAGGATATTAGTGTCCACTTATGTTTTTACTTTGAACAACATAAATCCCTTACTCATGCTGTGGTTCAAAGCGAAAATACATTTTAATTCCCATGTGTGCAATATGTTCCAAGATGTGCCAGAAAATCTCATTGTTCAGGCTTTCAACCCAATACTATCACTAGAAAAAACACTTGTTTACCAGTTTTTCAATACCAATGCAAATGTGTGCTCTCATTGTTTTGACAGGAGTCCTCCTTTCATTTCCCTAGGGGTCTATTGACCATTTGTACTCCCTTTAAGGAAATGTTGCACATGTTTATCTATATTCAAAACCGTGTAAAACCTTTTTAATAAGCTTTCATTGAAATTCAAATTCTCTTCCTTTTAATGACAATGTTATTGCTATTATTTCTTGTGAAGATAAGAGTCAAGGGTCACTTTGAAGCACTATCCTGCTGCTAATAATTTAAGTGGATTATTGTTATATTCTAATCTCATAATAAGTATCATTGTATTGCCCTACAATGAGCTCATTTGCTTTTAGGGCTCTGGAAACAGAAATCACTGTTATGCGTTTTAACTGAAAGTGAAGGTATCAGTTAGGTTTTTTTTCCAAAATGCCATACTGACATTTTAAAAAGAAGTTACATTCACCTTATTATATTTGCAGCATGTCATTCTCCATGTCCATGATATTATATCATCACAGTCTACAGGCAAAATATGACAAACATCTCTGAGACTTACCAAGTGAAAGAATAAGAGAACTGCAGAGGCCATTTTAAGGAAGCCGTATTTTCTGTAGAAGTTATTTCCTTGAACAGATGGAGCTGGTACTAATCAAGCATTTCCTAACAAAAAAGTTTCTTGTTTGATCACCCTGAAATGATTTTCTGGAAATGTATCAGTATTTTTTTATGGAAAGTTCCCATAACATTTTGTCTCTGGAAGGTCAAGAGGCTAACATTTTTCCACTATTGTTTTGATTTCTCAGAGTAGTTTAGAAATGATAACGTCACAGTGAAGTGTTCTGACCTTATCAAGTACTTCAAGGTTACTGGAATGCAGGGTTTCAGACACAGTATCTCCATGAGGAGCTTTTTGGCATTCCTATGTCTGAGCTGGTTTGGTGTGAGATATGTTTTTGACATTTCATTCTGATTTTTGCAATGGAAATTCTGAATTTGAACTAGTTCTAGCTGCAAAGAAATGCAACAGATAATGAGCAAAAATGAAAGAGTGTCATTCTTTTAAAACAGTGGGGGTTTTTTTCTATGCTATTGCATACCCTGAAATTCCTTATTCTCCTTTTTGCAAAGCCAAACTTGTAGTGCTGCCTTGGATCATTAGGCCAGCCATATTTAATCTTGAAAAATGGGAGAAAAAAAAAAGCAGCTTATTCTGAATTTACTTCTTTCACAGTGCAGAAATTTGATTAGTTTTGCCTTATAATTGTGGCTTGTTCTACCGCTGGTGCTAATGCAAAACCATATGATGGACCCACAGTACAGACCTGCTCAGAAATTCTCTTCCTTCACCATTTACATACCATTGTGCTCACTGAGTGAATGAATTCTGCAGAAATGAAGATTTCTCAGATACTTTGCTGTTAAATCTTCCTCTGTGTCTTTGTTTCTAATATGCCAGCAGGGCTGTCGTGCAATGGCCAGCAGTGCCAGGCTCCAGGCAGAGCAATAGCATGTTGGGTCACAGAATTTAGGAAACCTTCATAAAATTTGGGCTAGCCTTTCGAGGTAGCTTACCTGGTGAGGGCAGGACCCTTGGTTACAACACCCTCATTTACTCCGGGCATTTTTTAATACATTAGATATAAAATTGCATTAGTGAAATGCACACATAACTTATTGGCAGAATTGTGATGCAGATGTCAGTCAGTGCCAACACATGAAAATTCATGAGACTGAACAGTTAACCTAAAAAAAACCTACCATCACAGAATGTAGGCATATAGCTACTTTCACAGTAAACAGGAAAGTGCCTGCCAGCATAAGATGCTGATAATCAATATTTAATGAAAATAAATAATCTATTAAGCAGGGTAACATGTCATTTTGCACAGTAATATTGTGGTATCTGGCATTGAAATTACCTTGCCTCTGCACAATTCATTCAAATAATTTTGCTTCGTGTAGACCAAGGTGGTGAGAGGCAGAGAAGATAGTGGAAGGGAAGCAGCAAATGAAATGCATCCTTTTACTGGAAACTCTGGTTCTGATTGTAATTTTTTGTCCCTAACAAAATTACTGTCAACACAGTGAATGTTAAGATGGAAATAAATATATGCTGACTGAATCTGCAAGCAGAGTGAATCCAGGGTAACATTAGCTATTGAAAAATGCAACATTCATTTTACTTGCTTTGTATTTCTGTGACAGTTACAGGCATTTAAGCAACTTTTTCATCCCAGCTCTCCTGAAGACATACATCAAGGGAGCTTCCTGCATCTGCACAACACGGCTGGAGGGATTAAGTGGGACTGAGTGGTGGGTCACAAGGTCACCATCCATCCTCCCTTTTCCTATAGGTAATTACCAGAGCCTGCAGTGTATCAAAGCACAGCTCTGGGACCAGCAGCTCACTCTGATCTTTGGCTATGGCAAAGCTGGAGTGATACAGCCTGTGTAATTGCAGTTTCCCTGCCTGCTTGTTTGATATTTTCCATCTAAGCCAGCACAAGAACATTAATACCAGAGTAGGTCCCAAAATATGCAAGTGTAGTCATTATTGAGCTGTGAGTAGTCAATGCAGCAGTGTTAAAGACTCAGACAACAGTTGAATTTGGATTGTGCCAGGTGCACATGAAAGACTCATTCACATTTGTCTGTATGTTTGGACTTTACTGTGTTGCTTGTGTAGGTGGATTTCACTGCACAACGTGCATGGTTGTCATTGGGGCTGGCTCAGCACATTGAATAATTCCTCCAAGAGATCCTTCAAAAGAGGACCTACCACCACTGATGGTAAAATCAAGATCTTCTGGGATAAGGCAGCATTTTCCAAGACAGCAAAGACAAGCCTGCTAAAGGGTATCTCAAGACTCGAATTGTCAATATCAAGCTATGAGATTTAGCAGACAAGATGTAGAAATCATACCATAAATGGGTGGTTTGTTTATTGCATGCTCACAATGAAACGGCTGGGAACGTGTTAATGGTACGGAGGGAAATATTTAAGCTAGAGCCTGTATTTAATTGTACCTGAAATTTTTAAGAAGGGCATTCTGTAGAAATCTAACCCTTGCCTCTGGTGACATTGTCTAGGAAGAAGGTCTGGGGTCACTACTATCACTCAGGCTGCAGTATGCCTCATCAGTGTTGTAACAAGATGCTGATTGCTACTACACTGTATTTAAATAAATAATTTACTATTGTCATGCTGCAAGAAAAGCAGCAGCTAAGTTTCAGTTGAAACCTAAATGTTAAGGGTTTCACTTGAAAATTCAAATAGAAGTTTCTTTACATCACAATTTTTAACATGAGAAATTGGTTCTAAATTTGACTTCAGAGTGTAAATTTATAGCTATTCCAATACTGATTGATTCCAGTGAAATTTGTTTTCTGTTGTTTTGCACTACTCATTACTGAGTCAATGTCAAGCTAATTTTATGTCTATGTTAACTACATGTCTACAAGGCAAATTCTTATCTTGACTCAGTGAATATTTAAGCATTTACTGCTGCATGTCTACTGAAAATTTACACCTGAAAGTTTTTTGTTCTTTTTGTTGCTGTTGAATGAGTTAGAAAAAGCCATATAGTCTAAATATAGTATTTGCAGGTGGGAAAGTTATCAAATAGTGCCAGTTTCAATGCCGAGTTTGATATTATATGCTGCTTTATATAATCTCTAGGTCTGGGGGCTGGATTTTAACATTTCATTGTGCAGTTTCAAGGTTACATTTGCATGAAATTTTACCAGAACTGGGCACCTGCATAAAAAGAATGAATACAAAACCAAACACCATTCCCCACTACAGAATGACCTGCTGGTAGGAAAAACCAAAGTTCTCACAACCCCCTGCACCCTGGAGCTATTCAATGAGGAAGGCGTGTGGACATTTATCCATGTCCACAACGTTATTCATGTCACTCTCCCAACATATCAATCCCTTTGCACTGAAGTGGTGGAAGAAGAGTTGTGCTGTGTAATGCACTAAAAGGCTAAAGCATGTTATTTCCCTTTAGAAGCATGACAAATTACTAGGAGAGAATGACTGAATCACTATACCTTCACGCTGAACTATCAGAGAAGATAGAAACTAAAAAGATGCACTTTCTGATTCTCCTTAACTAGAGCTGAGACAAAAGACTGCATCAATCATCCTTCTGCACATGCACTCGAAAATATTTGGTTCATGTGTGAAAACCTGAATGTCACTTTTTTGAAAAGGCAACCCAAATTTACAGATGTTCTTTGCTAACTTTGAAGGTTGATATTAAAAACAGACATTATAAAACAAAGACTAACTCAAAGAAAGCAGACAGCAGGACAGCAAGTCATTCTTTTTGTGGCATGCAAACAAATCTGGAATTTCTACTTCAGTATTGAACTAAAAATATTATGAACACATTCAGAGTGGTAAAACACAAATACTCCCTGCTCAAGAAGTGATCAGAGCTATTCGCACGACTCCAAAACACCACGTAGCAAAAGGCTCTGTGTAGACTTTCTAAACTTCTGCTAACTGCCCAGCAACTGCAGGTACCTTAAACTGAGACACTTGTGACCTTTCTTTGTGAGGCACCATTTATTAATTGCATTTGCACTGATGATGAAGTTGAAGTCTTACTGAAGATTTAAGAGGACCTGTCTGGGTTCAGCCACAGTGCTTCCCAGTCTCTTGCTAAACTGCACCAGCAAGTCTGGTATACAAATGGGAAAGGATTCTCAAAGGTTAAATGATTTCTCAGATTTCCCAGGGTATTGGTCAGAAATAGCACAAGAATTCATTCCACGTGCTTACACCTCCCGAGGGCTGGAATATTGCTGCTGTTCAGTATCTTTAAGAGCAGATTCCAGCACAGACACAGATGGTTTAAACAGGAAAAGTTTGCCAAAGGGCTAATTTCAATTTTATGTCAGGTCTCTCAAATGCAATGCAAAAAAGTCAGGGTTTTTGACTAGAATGTATCAGTAAAAATATTTGTTTACTATTACCCAAAGTTTAACAGGTTTTCTAACAAAGCTGCCATAAACTGAATATCAGGCTGTATTGGGTGGAATTTACAGACCTTTCTCATGCAGCTACGTCCCTGAGGAACTGAGAAGAATGACTTAATGCCCAATTATCCTTGATTTTCATGCAATTACGCAGAAAATATTGTAAATTGCATCTCTCATGTAAATTATTTCAAATGAGTATTCATTAACACAGGTGACTTTGCTTGCCAAGGCTCAGCTGGCTCTGGGGACTCATCAGTTGTCCTAAGTGGTGGATATACACACTGATTAGCAGGAACAGAGAGGGGGAGAAAAGCACAGGCATAAATATACAAAAACACTCATTCATAAACAAAACCAACAAAGACAACTTGAGCAACACGTACTGCCCAACATCAACAGGTCTTGTCAGCAGTGCCTTCATTTCCTTTACTGATTTTTAAATGTTAGATTTATTCAAATTTAACTTTGTCATTGTTTGTGGCCAGACACATACATCTCACTCCATGTTAACATTCTTTCAATAAGTAGTTTACAACACATTAAAAATGTTAAATGAATATTGATAATATGTGAATCTGAGTGGTAAAAAGCACTAAGCTAAAAGGTTACAAGATATTATAATAACCTAGTCCTGAAGAACTACTAACGCACGGCACAACCTGTGTACTTTACAACCCACAACAAACCATTTATTGAAGCTTCCATCATTCTATTAAAACTTTATATCATCTTTATATATGGGACTCTTATGGGTTACTTAAGCTAGCTCAGATCACTCTCTGAAGCACACTAACATGCAGTTCCATGACTCTTCCAGCTCTCACCTGCCAGAACAAACCTTTGCTGGCGAGATGGTAAGGAACAGCAGCCCAGACTGCACTCAGCCCGGCTCTTTGCAAAATCAGTGTCTGAGGGCTGAAGGTGAGTATGTCCTCCCTGCACTTTGCACTGGTTTTTCATTTGGATCATTCTTTGACACGTGTACAAATCCAAACCACAATTAATTTTCCTTTAAAGAGATTATACTGATTTTTCCTTTGAAAGATTAACAAATGTGAATTGCTATGCAGCATGAGCAGCTCAGGTGCGTGCAGCACTTTGCTTCTTTGTACCAACGACCAACCATCCTGATAACTCTACTCAGCCTTGCATTAATCTTTTTCCATAAATTTTAGTAAACAACAGGAAATTGGCTAGAAGGATTCCACATACAATTTATGAACAAACTAAACTTGCCATCAGTCTTCAAGTATTGACATTCAGTTTGTGGTTATTCAGGGTAAATCCTTACAAACTTATACACTCAAGCTCAAAGAGCCTTCTCTTTCAAAACTCACTATGGCCAAAAGAATGGGGGAAAAGTAATTTTTAAATTGTAACTAATCTCGCTGTAATAACATTACCTGTCCTTTTTGATTGCCAGAGCTTGAAGCAGGAATGAAAAAATGGCAGCATACTCTGCTCCTGGTACTGCTGCAGAAATTCTGGTCATCTCTTTCATGCTTCAGAAATCACTTGTGTGCATCAGGCTTTTCAGAAGAGCTTAAGGAAGCCCAACTCTTACTGCCTTTTCAGTGGGGTTTGGATGCCTACCTGTGTGAGGCTCCTCTGAGAGCCTGTTTATTACATTTTGAAGGAGGTTTTTGCAACATACAGGAGGAGCATTCAGAATCTGCCCATTCTGCTACTGGACTTGGGAGGTTTTAGGCAGGGGGCTCCTGGCAGTTGTTAAAGCACACGCCTAACCAGGAAGCTTAATTGTCGTTTAAGTTGCACACTCCCCCCATCCTTTCCTTGCCACCCCCCTGGGAGTCTGGCCTTCGCTTAAGTTAGATGTGGGGAAGGATTTGTTTCTCTCCTGCAAATATCTTCTTGGTAATTCTTGCCCATGAGCACTAAAATGCTACAGCCCTGAGTCATCAAGAGCCCTAACTGTGAACCCAATTTAAAGCAGTTCCATAGTGACGTTATAAATTAATGGTCTTACTCATGTAATAATGTTTGCTATGTGCTCAGGTGACAGCTGTTCCAGGGCCTCATTCCTTGAATGATGCATGAGTAATTCCGAGGCCTCTGTTTCACTCTCTATCAATAACACTAGTTTTGAGTTGTTTTCTGGAGAAACTGATGTCTGCTCATTGTAACTTTATTAGGAGCTTTTATTGGAGTGTCAGTAAATCTAAACGGGCAGAATTTCATTCCCTTCAGCTGAATGATGCCAGTTTGCACTAGCGGACACGTCAGTCTTTGGTCTTGGGAGCTTTCCTCACGGTCCCCAATCCCAACACATGCTGCAAGCTTTAGATGTCGAGTAATTGTCCGCAATTAATCTTTTACTGCAGGAGTTCACATAAGAGCTAAAACTTTAATACAAAAAGTGGGGGCACCAATAATGACATTGCCAGGGCAATTCATTTGGGCCTATTTGCTGCCAGCTGGTAGAGCAACCCCTTAGATCTGGATAGGTGTCACCAACTAATCTAATACATTTTTCTGGCAGCCTGTTCCCTCTTTTCTGAACATCCTGCAACCACACATAGGGCCAATAGTGCATTTGTCACTTGATGAAGATACAGACAATTTATCTCATGTGAGAGGTGGATGTGTCCGTGGCTGGTGCAAGCTCCTGGGGGCAGTTTGTATCCCCGTCACATGGCCTGGCAGGACTGCGAGTGGATTGAACAGCTACTTGGTTAATTGAAAAGCCTGTCTGGTAAGATTGATAGATTAGTAAGACTGATGAGCTTTATCGAAAGAAAACTCTAATTCCCAGCTGTGGTTCAGTTCAGGATAGCAAAAAGTAATGCTTATATTTAGTCATGGGAATAAATAATGCATGAGTGTTACCATGGCATTTTAGCAGCATTTGGGTCTGAAACAGGCGTTGCTGTCATCCCTTCTCAGTCTGTTCAAGCTTTATACTTTGTGACAGTTCATTTCCTCAATATTAAACTTTAACCAAATGTTATTTCCTTTTATGAAAATCAATGGTTTCCATTAGACTTCCTTGGGGTAGATTTGCTAAAAAGTGTTTATGCGTAATATTTAGTGTTATCTGAAAGATGCTCATCACATTTTCTACTTTGTTTCAAACTGGAGAAGGAATGTTTGCCAATAAACAAAATGTATAATTGTGAATCTAATTGCACATATTGTCTTTATAAATATGCTTACTAACTGGTTATTTTCATGAGCAAAACACATACCTACAATTGGTAGTTTTAAAGGCCCAGTTGTGAGATTTCTGGCTATAAAAGTGTAAGCAATTGGTGATTTTGTTGGATAGAATTCTTCAGCAGCTTTTCCACAGGAGGTTGTTTTTTTTATATATATCCATCTTAAATTAAGAAACTTGACTATACTGCATTGTTAACAGTTTCTTGAAAGCACTGATAGAATAAAACATGTCTAGCAGAATCTGTAAATCCATTTTAGGTATGTTCAGGTATTGTTGCTACCCCAAGACTGGATCACAAATGTGAAAATTTTAATGTTTTTTAAGCCCCAGCCCTTTGTTTAATATAATTACTATTTTTTAATTATTATTTTGTAAATTACATTTCTAGGGATTTTAATTTTAGGGTAGTAACATGACCCTGAATAACAGATTGGTTCAAACCGTCTTTTAGTTACCATAGTCAAGAGGTATGACTGGAGTTTTGATTTAGGTTTTCACATAGTTCTGCACACTTCTTAGTGGATATCTCAGCCCAGACAACCTCAATAATCCCAGAAAACTTTTGGTAACTGATTCACCGGAGCATAATTTCAGGACATTTTTTGTTTGTACCTTAATTTCTAGAAGAAAGGCAGGAAATGTATGATATATATTTATGTTGATTTCACTTACTGGCTCTTTTTAAGGACTTTCAGTTAATGCTACCAACTAAGCAGAATGAAAAACTGATCTAGTGTGTACTTAGTAAAATTGAACTTCAGCAGAAGCACCGTGAGCAACAATAAAATGCTCTCATATATAAAACACTGTGGACTAATCCAAAAGGAAGATTATCCTTTCATTCTACAAGTTGCAGTGGAGAAGATAAGTAATCATGCAAGAAGATTAGGAAGACTCCAAAATATCCTTGTAAAATAAACTATTAAGACTTTGATGTTACCTTATCTACCAGTGAAAGATTTCCCAAGTGTTACAAAATATAAACAATTGTACTTCAGAACTCAAAGGCACAGCACTAAACTCTGTGCACTTTTTTAGCCTCTCATAACTGAAGCAGAATAAAACTCAGTCCAATTTTTAAGGAAGCACAAACCATACAGTTGCATGCAAACTGTATCTACATTTAAAAAAAAATCAGTATTAAAGAAAATATAATTTGCCTCTGAGAATGTTTATCAGAAATACACTATTTTGAAAGAGCCAGGAGCACACAGAGCCATTCCTGAGGCTGATGCGAGTCAAATGTCCAGAGAAAAGTCACTGGAAGGTAGACCCTGCCCAGACTTGTCTCACTTCACCATCCAAAAGAGGCTTCAGGTTTATTAGAAAGATCTGCTTAATTGAAACTGAATAACTGCAAATGACCATGTTGGCAATGCATTTCATTTAAAGATTTCATATAGTTAATGGTAATTACAAAATATGTGACAAATTAACTCAAAGTGAGAATGTATATGACAGGCAGATAAGAGCAAATATTACATTACTGCTTACAATTCATTAGTCTTTCAATGACAAGAATTTTAGAATTAGTCAGAAAATGCTCTTTAATTTTATTTTTTTTTTTTTTAGTTAGACAAAAGCAGCATTTTGGAAGATGTAGCCACTGCAGTTTCAGTGGAAATACCCAGTTTTATGTCCCCTGGCATTACGGATCTGACCAATCTTCATGGCATTTTGCAAAATTAAGAATTAAAAAAGCTAAAAAATCATATTTGTGCTGCACATTCATTCCCTTTAACTCTCATTCATTGTCACACCAGCAATGGAAAAACACCAAAATCTGCTGCATGAAAGTAAGAACGTTCCCATCTCTCTTCCACTGACAACCCATAAACAACATCACGTATTGTGCATCTCCTCCCTTCTCTATTGCTGAATGGAAAAATATTCTTAGATGCTTACTGAAGCTTAACCCAATTAAGCAATTAAAAGAAAAACTTAATGAAGTGGTGTGCTAATGAGCATGACTCAGTCTGTGACAGCAGCTATCACATAAGGACACGTTGCTGTATTGGTTTCCCCTTGACACCCTGAAGCAGCAAGCAGCAGTGCCCTGCCCCAGCTTTGCCACATCCACCACTGCCACTCAGTTTGTGGTGGGGACCACGGTCTGCACAGGGATGTGTGTGTCCAGACTTTCCTCACCTGCTCTGGCCAGTGCAGGGACTCGCTGGTTTTGCGTGCAAACCATTCTTCTTCACCTCATTCATGGAAAAACCCTCATGCCCCTGTAGGCAATAACTGAGCTTCTCAGAAGGTTACAGCTGGTGGTAGCACACTCACGGTCCCACAGCTACTCTGCCAGCCCCTGTAAGTGCAGCTGGGGTTATGAGAGCTGTGAGAAGACCCATCACCATCTCTAATATTCCAGAGACAACTTAACAGGATTTGCAGGAGCTGATCTGTCTGTGGCTCCACTTTATTTCTTGATAGATAAAGCCTTTCCTTTAAAAAGAGTCACCCTAGTACTAGGATTTTTTTTATCATTAAGCTGTGGAATCTTGGTTCTTGTCCCAACTTCACTATGTTAAAACCAGTATGAATTCCAGTAAAAATGGTGTTGCCCTTTTGTGGCCTGAAAAAGCCTCTTCTGGTTTCAGTGCAGCACCTCATTTGAAAGCAAGAGCCAGAAAGAGAGGCAACATATGGGATCTGCCATGCCAAAGCCACAGTGCAAACAACCTTCTTGGTGATTCAGAGTTTGCACAGGGGAAAAAGAATGTGCACTTCCTTCCTCCAGCACACTGTGAGGTCCTGGTGGTAATCTCTCACAAGGGAGACATGCCTATTTTATGCTTCAGAGCATGTTTGATTACAAGAAACATCTTGCATGAATCACTGCCAGATAACGAGCACAAGACAGTTAAAAACACCATTTGTACTGAGAAATGCAAGCCTGTGCACGTGAGTATGTATATATCTGTACAGGAATTATCTTATCCTTTACACCATTCTGTGAAGCCCCATAATACCTCTGCCACGTAGCTAAATTGCCGGGGGTTGTGGGATTTTCTGTTTTGGGGTGTTTTGGGGTTTTTTTCAATTTACAGGTACTGAAATGCAGGCAAAATGTCACGTCACTTTTTAAATATGATTTCACTGTGTTAGCATTGTCGCAGTTCTGCAAATGATGTTGGCTAGAAGATAGGGAGCATTAGGAACATGACACCACGCACAGACAACAGCTGGTAGAGGCTCTCACCTCTTCCTAACAGCTAACAGAAGGACAAAGTAGAGCAGCTTTGCAATAGGAAAATGATCCAGCACTCACTGAGAGTTTAATGGGATTTGCATCCAACCTGTAATACATTGAATAAAAGAGAAAACAATAAAACAAAGAGCTTCATTTGTCTCCTTGCTGGTAGGGCTGGAAGTCAGTAAAAGCCCTGTTCCCCACGGGGGAATTAAGATCTCAGGGATCAACATACTTGGTATTCAAGAGTGCATTATAAATGAGAGATCAGGAGCAAAAGATGTTAGCAATCACAAAGACAGCCATATTTTATTTAGCTAAATGGATATTTGCATTTCCCCGATGGGGAAGTAAAAGCTGAACGTGTCAGACTATTTTTCCTATGTAAATGTAAGTAAACACACATATGCATCAAGTGGATAAATAAGGCCTCTCAGACAGATCCCTCTCTTGCAATTATTCTTTTAAATAAGGCCACTACTGAATAAAAATAATTTTACTCCAGATTTTCACCTGTGACCACAAGACATTTTTATCACAATGTTCTATATGGGAGCTTGTTTATGTCTGCTCAGAAGTCAAAGGTCATATGAAACCTGGAAAATGCCTCAGTGTAGCATCTGCTCTTCTGCAGCATTTTTATTCAATGCTTTGTACTGAAAACATCTACATCACTCAGGATGGATGATATGCAATAGGACGATTTAACCCTGAAAGCTGAATTTTCTATAGAGGTTTAAAAATGGTGCAATTAGGACAGACTGTCACAAAATGATTAATACCACAAGGTACCTATCATTTCTTTTAGTCATAGCAGAGTAGCCCATTAATTTGAAATCTGCACGGTCACAAGTGTCACTTTCTCCCACATTTATCCATGGGGACCAAGAAGCCGTCTTTATAGGGAAATCAATACTGAGTATTGTTGTGAATACCTTCAGACTAATCAAAAGCATGGGTGACGTGAAAGGGGAGGAGGATTTCATTAAAGTTAAATTATTGGCATGGCATGATGGTACGATGTCAAATGGATGTCACAGTGCAGACAGCTCATGTTTTAAAAAATGCTCATTACATTTTGCCCTGGAGTAATGATTTATGTGATTAGGATGTTTTCTTCATCTAACCTCTCTTCTTGTCTCAGTTTTTTTCTTCTGCCAACCATCTTTATTATATTGGAGCATCCTCAATGCAAAACTTTTAGCAATAGTCAAATCTCTAAGAAGTTAGTGTTCAGCACTGTTTTTAGAAAACTGCTTCAAATCAAGAATAAAGACAACAAAAATATTTCACTGCTCAGTCTTAAAAATGTTGGGAGTGCTAATTTTAAATCTATCCATGTCACACCTCTGATACATCTCACAGACCACTGACAACCCAGTAGGAATGCTCCAATTCTGTAATGCTACATCTGATCTACATTCCTAGATTACTTATGGACCATTAATGTATATTTTTAGTACACTTAAAGTACACTTATCTTCTTAAACCCAATCTATTTCTTCTCATCCCACTGTTTGCTTCTTAGTCTGATGCATGTTATGAGTAACAGAGTGCTACAATAAATTGAATCACAATGGTTTGAACCCAGAATATGCTGCTACATTTTTTTGATTAATATGTACATGAATATCTATCAGAAAGCCAGCACTTGCCTTTTGGGCTAAACAGGATCATCACACAGTTGTCCTGCACCAGTGTCCTGTACCAGTTCTAAACAGGGACTAGTACAGCAGCATCTGCCATCATATTCTTAGGAGTTTCAGAGAATAGAGAGACTGCATAATTAACAAGTCAGCACCCTGCAACTACCCTGAGGCAATGTGAAAGCTAAAAATGACTGAAGGAATTCAAGGAGTGGCAGAAGGACTTGTTATGTTCATTCAAATAATGAATTTGCTTCAAAGAATCGAGTGGAACTGTTGTCTTAGTAACCCAGTCCAAGAAAGAAAATATTTCAGTAAGTTGGCACGCAGTCACTGTAACATCTGCACACCGAGACAGGTTGGCGAGTCCTGCACAACCATCCAGATTCTCTAGAAATATCTGGCGGGAATTACTTTGGAGTTCAGCTAGCACTGAACTAGATAGAACAAAAGAATTTTGCTTCCCCCACTCCCTCCCACCCCACCCATGTCTCCCATTTCCCAAAGAGAGCCAGAAAAAACAAAATTGGCAGGCCAATACAAATTACATTACATTGGGCTGTATTCTGGGTCTTAAATAAATGCAAACACACAGCACAGACCTTAGCTTTCCTTATTATTTATCAGATAGTCACCTGGAGCTGAGATTGACTTGCTCATGAAGAAAAGGAACCTGTGCCAGGCCAATTGCTGACCCCCGAACACCACTGCTGCTGGAGAGTGAGAGACATATGGGAGGGCATTTGCCATTATCATATTTGAAAGGTTTTCCAACATTATACATCTATCACTGCAAAAGATAGTTATCAAAATATTAAATAAAATAAGAAAGTATGTTCAAAGGATGAACAGTGCAAGAGCCCTCTGTCATGGAAATGTGTTTTGCAATTACAATTTGTTAAAAATACATGCTCTCCCCCAGGCTAAACCATCTGCAGTAATTCAACTTACCTTCATGGATATTTATTGTGGGGGAAAAAAAAAAAGAAAAAATCCCCTCCAACTTGAAAAATGAATCTTCAATAAGAAAACTATTTTTTTACAACCCCCACTGTTATTGTAAAAGAGCAATTAACTTACCAAACAGAAAGATTTAACTAGAGTGCTTGAAATGATCTCTTATGAACAATCTTTCATAAACATGTCCATATTTCATTAGGTTGCTCTGCAAACAGCAGAGAGCTCAAAGTGTTTGCACAATCTTTGCAATACCACTTTGTTCTTCTAGTGATCTGAAATACTGGTGTAACAGCCAATAATGAATTTCAGATCTGCGATCCCTTGCTGGAATTTTAAATATGTTCCCAAATGGAAAGAATGGGGCTTGTGAGCCTCAAATTCAATTGGCTTTAGTGGTTTAAATGCAAAAGAAAGTTAATTAGTCATAAAAAAAAATGGTACATTATAAACATTGCACCCCAATTTATATTCAAATATGACTTCTTCTGGTCTAAAATAGAAAGCAAAGCAATTAGCCAGCAAAGGCATTAACTGCTTGGGTTATTTAGTATATAATGAGCAAATGCATCCACCCGTCACTTTACTTTGCAATGCTGTTTTTAATTTACTTTTAATGCATTCATAACATTAGGTTTTGTTTACCATTATGGTGATTAACAACAGGGAAACTGGATCAAACTCTGCTCTCTGTAGCTTTAGAAAACCATAAAACTATTATAGGAACAGCACTTGGCCCACTGCAATCTCTGGATTTAAACCACAGACAATTTTGCAAAGTAATTTAATGTAAATAATTTTATATTTGAATTTGTATTTCATCTTATGCTGCTTGAAACCACTAGAGATGAGGTCAAAAGTAAGCTGAGCCCAGTCTACCTGTTGTACATTGTGCTGAATGAAAAAAACCCTCACAACCCACCAACCCAGAGAGGAAGCAACAAGGTTTTGATCAGAAAATCCTATTGGCCAAGCTGTTAATCAAACTCAGTGGATGAAACCCTGGCAAGGGTCACTGTGAGCAAGCAAAACCAGAGGCATTTGGTAGGGCACACTGAAGCAGAAGTTCAACTCCAAATTTCTGAAGAAATCATGGGTGATGGAGGTGGCTGGGAACTTGAACAAAGAGCTGAAGGACAAACAGTCTTTGGGGATGTTTGATACAGAGATATCCCTAGATCATCCCTTTCTGTCAAAAAACTTTTGTTACTCAATACAAATTTTGAAGTCTTCAATACCTCCAGGCTGCCTGGTGCTCACAAATACTTCGTGCTGCACATGCAGTAAATCCTACTGAAGTGTGTGGTCATAGCATGAGTGCAGCCACTCATCTTCCCGAGATTTCCTCAATGAAAGGAAGCACAGCAGCATTTAGAAAAAACCTGTAATAGTTCACTTCTGCTCTCTACAACTCATTTCTTGGAATAAAGAGGAAGGAAATTCAATCCTAGTATTTATGACTGTAGCTGAAGTGACTGTACTGGATTTGATGGTTATTATCAGCACTGACTGCAAGTAGCTGTTTTCTGTTTCACCACACGCCCCCACATGTTATCTGCTGGATTTTTTTGCCTCTGGTTTTAGAGTTTCACTTAATATCACCTAAAAAACAACACCCACATATCCTTCCTGTTAGCTCCTGGATTCCCTTCCCAGGACACATTAAGACTGATTTAAGTTGAAAGCTTTGCCAGTGAGATTTTCCAGTTAAAACTTGATCGAGATTACTCACACACTTCTGTAAAAATCAGAAGTGTAAACCAAGATGTTTTCTCATTAGTACAGTCTGACATTCTTGAATCCCATGAGACTCCACCTAAATTTATTTAATTTCATTAACTTTTCTGAGAAAAATGCCTATTTATAAAGATTTAATGAGATTAGTTTAGAGCTCTTCTGACATTCACTGACTTGTGCACAAGGCCCACTATAGTCTTTCTAATCCCTGTTTTGATGACTTTCTTCATAGATAGTGTGTTAAGCTTTTGTTTGGTCATTGAACTGAATCTTCCCTGAAACACACCCCACTGCAGCTGCAGCATGGCAGCATCACTTCTTGTAGTGATGACAGGTTTCAGGAGGCATCTGTGGTTGGTACTCTGGACAAACTCTATTACATGTAATTACATTCAGTGCAAGTACCCTTACAATTTCAGTTGGATCTGATACTCTTCTGCATTCTCTTCCCAAAGCCATTTGGTAATCCTGTGACTGTGAAACAGTTGTTGCAGCCCATTCCTCAGTCACCCGTACTTAGTGACAGATGAAATTATCTCACTAGGCTTTTAATGCACGCAAATGTTATGCAAGGCCCTTTGAGATGTCTGAAGAAAAGCTCAATAGAAAAACACTGTGTTATTGTTTATTTTCTAACGTGTCAGCAAGTTGGATGCAGTACGAAGGTCCCTGAAGAAAACATTTTTTAAAACATCTCTTCTGATAAAGTCCTTTAGGAGCTATGACCCAGAAGAGGTATCCTGCTGGTTCCCACTGCCCTAAATCTCTGCCAAAGAATCTTGGGGAACAACTACAACCCTTGACTCCATACACCTTCCCCAGAGAGCAGAATGACTGATCCAAATGGATGCAAACTATCAGTGAAGGGTTCCCAATGACATTTAGTTCTCACTGATTCGAATGGAGAATCTTCCCATGGGACTGAAACATTAGTGAAACAGATAAATGAATATAAGAAATGGAGTGTTATTCATACATGCACCCAGACTGCCTCTACAGATGGCCCTTTCTAAGAACAGGTTAGGAAAACAGTGTGGCAAATACTGCATTTTCTGGGAGGACAAATGACTAATACCTAAATATGAATCCAGTTTCACTGCCATTCCTTTGTAAAAGAGCAAAATTTACTATTTGCTAAGTGAAAGGTACACGAGAGGTAATAGGATTAAAGAGGGGTTAAATTCAAGTTTCTGTATAGGAATTACAAAGAGCAAGAAATAAAAATAAAGTATAAGAAAACTAAAAGCAAACAGCTTTGGCTATATCTCTGTTTAAATTGTGAAATATATAAAATACAAAAAAAGTATAGTGATCAAAGCATAATGACATTTTGGATAGTTGTTTTCATGTGTATCATCTGCATAGATGCTCTTTGCTGAAATTATAATTTAACAATGTGCCAGCTGTACAGCAAATATCACACACTAAGGGCAGGAACACACACAGACAATAAGTCTTTCCGCTGGCTAGTCTAATTTTATTCTATGCAGTTCACTAATTAATAATTTATATGTTAATGTAAATTAGATCAATTACTGTTTTCAGTTGTATGAAACCGTTATTATTATTAAAACAGTTCATCCTTATAGAGGAAGCACACCTGTTCTTTGCTCTAACGTTAGGGAACACTATACATTATTAATGCCAGATATAGATGCTTTTTGGCCCACACCTAAATCTACTTTTTCTCCCCCTTGAATCCACCTTTCAATAAATTTGCATGCAAATTAAAGTTCTTTCAATGGAGCATGATTTTGCTTTATCCTCCAGCTTACCTATGTATTAATGCACAATTTCAGAGATCAATTCATAGAAGAGCTCTATGTAATACATTATATGAAATCACTGAATCTATACAATGTAGAAATAAAGGTGTTTATTGTTGCCAGTTTTTCTATTCAATAGATGACAGACAAGTTTTAAAACTTGATATAAAATGGGTTTATTTTCTCTTCTTAAAAAAAAAATCACATTTTATCAACAGTAGATACCGTTATGAAGAAAATCATGTTTGTTTTTGTTCCAAAGAAGGATGATTTGTGAATTCTGTCATTACTTTTCCAGTTATATTTTTTTCCTGACCTTGCATAAAGAATTATTATGTAACAATTCTCGGTTCACTTAAGAGCACTGAAACAGGGCTGCAGCACCAAATGCAAATAAGAAGGTAAGAAAGTGCATCCACAGAATCATCCTTATAAAAATCTGCAGAGCAAGTGTCTTTTACATACTATCTCTGCATCAGAAAGGACACTTGCTTGGACTGATGGTGCATTAAGAAAAAAAGTCCCATGGAGGAAGAACTGACTGTCTTTTGTCAGTGGCATGTACTCAAAAAACCTGTGGCCTGAGCTGACTGGTACCTTGCCCAGTGACATTAACAGGTTGCATGAGCAAAATTCATCTCAGCAAAATGGCAATAGATTGCTTATTAAGATGTGAGAGACCTACAGCCTGGAAAACTTGCCTAGAAAAATGCAATACAAAATGAGAACCAGGCAACTTAACTAGATCCCTAACAGCAAAGAAGGTAGAGCATCATACTCAAAGGTGAATATTGCAGTACTAGAGCACAGAAAGGGTTTGAGACAGTATGGCTATGGGTTAGAAATGCTAACATCTGTTAGTAGCAGATGTGATATTTGCAGATGTGATGCAGAATCTCACCTGGGTGTAACAGGTTGCAGAGATTGGGTGATCACCAAAAAAAAAAAAAGGGTAAGAAAAAAGGCAGCAGCAGCAAAGGTGAAGCTAAGTTTCTGCCATTCCTACCTAGAAATTTCTGCTAGAAATATTTAAAACCTTGCACAAGGGCTGGCTTTGTTTTTAAGTGTTTAAACTCTCCTGAAGTCATAGAGAGGTCTGTCTTTGATCTCACTGAACTTTGAAGCAGGTCAAACAAGTAAAGGTGCTTTGCATGTTGCCCTCCTCTATCACAGTATATTAACTTAAGAATCAGGATGACTATGGCTATACTTTACAGAAACTAGAGTTAAGAATTTTTTAAAAATTAAGCCTAACAGCTCCACCTCTCCAGCAAAAAATTTTAATACTATTTCCTAGACTACTTGAAAACATTCCAGCAGTTTTTCCTACAGCAAGAAATTCCACTTAAGAGTAAACAGCTCATTTCATTTTCTTCATTACAGGGATTTCATTCAAGCAAGCCCCATTTGTGCAGATAGCAGATATCCAAACTTAAGGGCATCCATTTGTCATTTCTGACTCAATGCCACATGGTTTGTATCATTAGCTGGGTAATACTTTCTTTTTTTAAGAGCCTTTCACATTTGACACTTACATAGATACAGTTGTAGTCACGATGCATTATTACAAAGCAATCACTTACCAGAAAACTTGAATTAGGGCTGAGAAAAGCCATGGACAGTTGGGCTTCTCTCAGTGCATTGAGAAGTGGGAGGACGAGGTGTTTTCCGCATTTGTAGTCTAGCTACTTCCAGTTAGAAATGCACCAGTTCAGAGTCATACTCTCATCAAAACTCCTCGGTAGTATCTCCTACATAAATGCGAGCAGTGCCTGGCTCAAAAGGAAAGTAAACTGAAGACAAGGATTTTTGCATATTGATTTCTAAAACTGTCAACTTAAGACCTGAGTATTGATTTACAAAACTGTCAAGGGAAGCCATGAATACAAATGAAAACTGAAATATCAATAAAACCATGTTTAATATATCTGTATAGACAGTGGCTGGGTTTTTGTGCATGTCACAATTGCATGTTCAAATGGTGTCGTAATGTATTTATTCAGATGTGCCTTTGGGGGGCTGTACAGATTCATTTGTGAAGGCCAGCTGGCACGTGAACATCGAAAACACTCTTCAAAGCGCGAAGACAGTGCTTGCTGACCTGCTGTGCATTTGACTTTATGTCTTTTAAAATGTAAATAAGAAACTCAAATATCTACAGCTAATGGAATGTGTGGAAAGGAAATATTTATTTTCACTGAGGAAAATGCACAAATGACAAATACAGGAGTGAATGCCAAACACCAGGAAACAAGAAGATTCATCGCCTAAGGCACAGCTGCTGACTGGCAAGGCAGAAACACAAACAGGGACACTGAAAACAAAACACCTGAACTGGCCACTTCTTTCTAGAGGCATGAAGGCAGTGATCAAACAACCACCATTTCACTGCAGTGAGACATCATACGTGCAGAATAATACCTCAAAGAAACATCTAAGATATTCAAAGGCAGAACTTCCAAATCCTAACTCAAGTGATTTAACCTAATTTGAATTGCATTACATTTCTCCCTCTCTGAATATTAATTGGGATTTTTGACAGAGGTTTACTGTCAGTGAGATGAAAGATATGCCTGTCAGCTAATGTTTACAAGGCAGTCTTCAAGCTGAGAGATAAAATTAAAACCATTACCATAGCACCAGTTTCAAGCCAAACTCAATATCATACCCAATATTTTGCAATTAGGCTGAATTAGAAGTTAAGCAAAGAATCCCTCACCTTGGCTAGAATAGGAGTTCCAGCCTCAGCACACTGTCCAGTCACACTCACACCACAGATTTCAGGAATGGGAAGAGGGAAAATGAGTTCACCAAAACATTCCTGTGTTGTAAGGTCACATGTTCAAGGCCAGGTTCTTATTTCAAATCTACCAGGGTGCTCTGCTTGGGTCAGCTAAAGATAAAGCACAGTGTCACTTTGTCATCTTCTGGGGATGACACAATAGGGCTTGCTCTAGGCGTGTGCTGGTACCATAAATCGTTCTCTCTGCTATTTTTGCCCAAATTTTCACTCTGCTGTGTCCTGAAAGAAATAGGCAGACAATCTGATTGTCCCTTCTCAAAAATGGCCTCCCTTCTCCAGAGAGAGATGACACCAATAGCAACAACACACAGCCGTGACATCCTTCAGCTTATTCACCCACTGCCACTCTGACACCCAGGAAAGGTTGAGTGGGAGCTCCTGGGCTACAGGGATGACATAGATGGGACCTGTGCCCACCCCACCACCAACCAGGGAGGATTCTCCTGCTGTCTCTTGACAGATTTCCCCAGTGCCCAGCTAGCACCTTCAGCCCATGTGCTTGGGAGAAGACACGGGTCATGGCCATGGGATCTGGATTCACCTCAAGAGCAAGAAATGGTCTAGTAAGTTATTTTGAGACAACATGCCTGGGCCTAGTGAGTAATTGGATGAGACAGGAGAAGCCGAAGGCACTTTTCTGGGCCCATCTGAAGTACTAAGACAAAAATAAAGCAGGGTGATTTGCAGTACTGATTTATCTTGCAAATAGTGCACTTCAGCTTCAAACATTTGTCAGCCGTGACTCACTTCATGGTGACAGGTAGAAAGGTCAATGTTTTCCTCTTCTTGAAGGGAGTAAACTCTTGCTGCTAACAGAAAATCAGTTTTCCAATTACTAGCTTAGGAAATAATCTGTTTTGTCCCATCTTTAGCTTGAAAAACCTGAGGCTGAATGAATTGGATTTTCAAATGCTCTAGAAAAATTAACTGTTTAGTATCTATTTAAAAGCATCCATAATAAAATGGGAAAGGCAGGTAGGTGGAGGCAGTGGAGAATACTAAGGGAAGTGGGAGTAGGAAGAGACATCTGGTGTAGAGTTTTAGCTTAGAAAAAAGTATTTTCTATTTGATTATTGGTTGTAAATACGATCTGATACAACAAGCTCCAGTTACTTTTTCTCCAATACAGCACATATATAGCCATATATGTTAGAACATTTGGGTTTTGATTGCTACAAGAATTCCAAAACTAAAACCAAGATAAAATCCATCCTATAAAAACTTAAGGCATTTAAAGGAAACACTGCAGCACTAAATATTGATAGAAAAAATTCCTTCATAACATTTTGGGATATGGAAGAAGAGAAGGAATACAGACAATCTTTTTTTCCCTACTGTTGGCAAATACCTTCCAAAGCAGGGAGGTATTTTGTATTTTTCATGAAAAACTTAAATTCTTGTGATAGAGGAAGACAGATGTTTTCTTGACCAGCTCACATTTGAGGGTAATATTTAATAAAGCTCCTTAGTACTGTCATTCAGAGTATGGCAACAGGTTGAGTGATGAATTTCAGCTGGAATATTTTGTCACAACAAGGTCATAGTGGTGTTGTGATTGTGAAAGATAATCACAGATATCTTGCATTAGAAAAGCTTTCCCCTACAAAAGAGAGGGGATATCACAAACAATTCTACCCCCACCTAACAACACATCATTACCCAGCTTGAAGTGACCTGAAAGTGGGTTACCAAATGATCTTTTTGGGTGGGTCCAGGCAGAGTTTGTCCTTTGGAAATATAAAATAGGTAATCCACTTTGTTGGGTTCATGGGTATAGGAGCTTGTTCAGAGAGAGCCAGCAATTTAAAAAGGATTAGCTACCGGTATCCAAAATGATACTTCAAAGGGAGGAACTAAATGCAGAGGTTTTAAGTATGTTTATGCCCCTCTCCCTGGTGTTTCAGACAGGAGTCAAATACAGGCATCAGCTAAATCCACACCTGTCCAAAGTTATTATTTCACTTTTCTTCTGTGGCCTCCTGATTTATTCCACCAGAAAGTGTGAATTCTCCACGCTCTGGTATGGAATATTATTTTCCTAGCATCTTACAACCTGTTTGTCTTTTATATGCTATATAAGGAATCATGCATTTGTGCCCATTGCCCTTTTTAAAACCACTCTAAATGGATTAGGAGTTCAGAAAACAGATCAGAGAATACTACGGGTCAATACTGTATCAGCTGTTAATTTTCTTCTAAAATCCATTTTTTTTTAAATATTTCAGTTTGGATTTTTTTTTTCTGGGGCAGACAGGCAGAAGGTAGATCCAAGTTAGGTTCTGCCAGTATAATGCCTGTCTCATGAATTTTCAGCAGCCAGCATAGGGATGAGTTCACTTTGAATTGAAATTAGCTTATTATAATTTTTTTATTACTGGCTTCTGGCCAAGAGAGGAAGTATTTTCTAATATTCAGAACATGCTGCACAATTTATTTCTTTACAAATAATTTTAGAAAAACATTAGGATCAGAGAATTATACTCTATTTTTGATTAGACAAGTAACAGAAGTTTGCAAAAATACAGAACAAAAGTCAGTATTTCTGGTGAAATTATTCCATGAGATTTGCATTCACCATGCTAGCTGTCATATTTCAGCAGTAATTAATGTGGTAGTACTTTATGAACCTGTTTGCTCTGCTTTAGTTAAGCTATACTAGCATAGCCATAAAAAACACATTTCTGAGCACTTAAAAGAGCTCCAGCATAAAATTTTGCTTTGCACTGCAATATAGCCTAGATGAGTTTGACTAAAGAAATAAAAAATTAAGTTTTGGGGGAAATTGCAGTGATAGAATGGCAAAACCAGCAACAAAACTGCTGGGTGTGGGGAGGAGAGGATGGCGAATAGATCAGGAAGGCTCCTGTAGGCACTGGCAGCTCAGTAGTCTCCCCTGAATGATTTATGAGCTCTCTAGCAGCCTGCTCTGAGTTCTGCATTTCAGAAACATGCCAGAGCAGCTGTTTGTAGATGTAACCAGGCTTTGCATGTTATAAATAATGAAACATTTATTTAAATAGTACCACACCCAAGTGGGTTCTTCAAACTGAAGCTGTTGTACAAAGGGCAGAAGTCGTAACAGCTTTGTTTCACCTCTGGCTGGAGAGGATTAACATAAGGGTGGAAAGAAATGCAGTTTTCCTAAGTCTCAGCCTTCAAAAGCCTGGTTTCCCTCCAACTGTCATAAAAGCAGAAAAAGAAACATACAGCGTGAGGATGTGCAGTTTTGAGAAGGCTGTGCTGGCTTGGCTTCCTCTGGGTCTGTTACACCAAGGGGTGGCTGTTTAACTGCACTACTTTTTCCACAATGTCCTTAAGGTGACCAGATCCAGAGAATTTAACCTAAGGGAACTGGCTGAAGGTCTGGGGCACTGAGAGGCATCAGGGCAGGCTCTTGGCCAGCATCATTTCAGGACCACTAATTCTGTGTGGCTTGGGACACCACAAAGAATGAACGGGAGCAGAAGAGTCCTTTAGTTCCTTGCACCAAGAAGGGGGAACATGATCCGAACAGATTTCCCACAAACTTGACAAAATCATGGACTAAATACCACTGTGCAGCAGTCAACTGCCAGAGAAGGTGAAAGTTCCTGCTGTTCCCAGACTGAACATAAGTGTGAACAGTAGGAAGCCTGCTCAAGTCTAATTTCTACACTGCTGCTCAGCCTGAAAAAAAGCCTAATTTTTAAAGGAGATGGTTTTTGATCTGTTCCTGGTCTTCACTCAGTAAAAGGTCCTTCAGATGCAATTCATGTCAATTCATGCTGTGACAGCTTTAGAACAACTGAGACTGTAAATAATGAGGTGTTTTGTTCATTTTGGACAAGCTTACAAAAGGGGACTGTCTCCCTGCTTAGGTTACTGGCAGCCCATAGGATGAAATGAACCTTTATTTTTTAATGAAGGAGCAATCCTGCCAAAAGAGTAAATAATGAGAAGTGCAGAGATGGTTATTTTGCAGGATGGGTCCTCACTGATGCCAAAGTAAGAGTCAAATTTCTAAGCAACCTCATCATTTTCTTATAACTGAAGATGGAGAGGCAAGAACTCATAATTTGCTAGGTGGTAAGAATTTAACAAGGCTGTTTATTTCACACCTTCTGGCACTGCCTTTTCATTTCTTAATATTTTGTATTCAAATATGTTTCTTCCCTATCCTTCTGTCCACATGAATAGAAAAAAGGGCTAACATGTCTTGCATTTCCCGCATGCATTCCCTGCCTCCCTAGAAGCCAAGAGTTCAATTGAAGATATAGATGTGCTCAAACAAAAAAATGTCTTTCTGTTTCTTCCGCAAGTCTGGAAGTTCCCTGATGTTTTATAAACCCTGACACAGCTTATGCCAAAACTGGGACCCCCCAGAGTTATTTTGTTGCATTGAAGTCAGAGGTTAAAAAAAACAACCCAAGAATTGCTTATGGCTGGATCACCATAGCAATGAGATAATGAGCTGACTTTTTTTCAAGGGGCCACTAAAAGAATATATAATTAGATAAAAACAAATTATAATTATATGGAATTATTTTAATGAAAGCCATCTAAAACATTCATTTCAGAAGCAAATAGTCTACAACAAGCTATTAGAAATGCAAATGGCTAAAAGCACAATGGGACATTTGGGAAAAAGCATATTATCTTAGCACCACATATTTTCTTGTGAAATGCAACCAACTTTTAAAAAGAGGAAAGTAGATCCCTTCTTAGAATTTACATTGAAATGATCAGAATTAAGGAAGATCTATGAAAGATATGGTACTGTAGCACTCCAGTTTCCTAGTCAATATGACAGAAAGGTCTTTTCTTTCCAGATTTATTTCATAATTATGGAATAATAAATAGGAAAGTTCCCATGTGCACAATGTACTTGAGAAGCACACAAATTCTCCACAGCCCAAAGCAAAAGCAGACTTTTGCTGCCATAATCTTCAGCTATATTACATCAGCTTATTTCCTTAACTCTCTCAATTATATTAATTACATTCCTTATTGACATTCAAGGTTTCTAAAAGAGAAGGCCAATATGCAGCCCATAGCACAATCTAGGTGTGGCTGAGTGTACCACATCCAACTCAATGCAGAGAAGTGATAGAAGTCTCTCCCGTAATATTGGGACTATTATAACCAATCCAAAACCATTTTCCCAGTGGAATAAGACAGCATCTTTTTCCTGTTCTGTTGTTTTCCAGTCCAAATGAGAACTGTGTACACCAGGAATGAGGAGAGGAATTTGATAAACTGATGATAAATGAGCAACTTGCTACTGACTTTATAAAGGATATTATCTTGTGCAATATTGCAGACAGGTTTGATTATTGTCAGGAAACCGGACCATGACAAAAGCCACAACACCTTACACAATAAAATCTGCTTCTTTTATATCTTTGATTCATACCTTTTGGCTTCACTAAAAAAACACATTTTTCCCCCTTAGCACTTACAGAGCTGTGATTTCTTACAAATGATCAGTCTATGACAGGAGCCACATACTGTCCTGGGGCTTGCTGGCCTTCTAAAATTAAGAAGTTGCCTCTTTCATCTGAGTATCATAAAGAGTTATAAAGAGCCTGAAAGTAGAATTTAGCTGACAATGTAACTGCATGAGGCAAAGATGTGGAGAAGAGACTAGAGCCTTTTTTTCCACCCCACAGCTTAACTTCTCATCTCAGCTGTGTTTACAGCTATGGTAGAAAGCATTCTTTGACTTTGTAAGCTGATAAAATTTGACCTAGAAGTTAGAGAGAAATGAATGTAGCATTCCGTTAATCCAATCTTTTTTTCTAACCATACAGCCTTTTACAAACAACCTAACACACATAGCAAGCTGAAGAAATGGGAATAGTTTAATAAAATATTACAGCTTTCATTTACTCCATGCTAAATCTAGATAAATGCTATCAAAACTGCTCCAAATGTACAATGGGATCTAAATACAACACACTTCAGAATTGCCTCCCAGGATTTGCAGATATCACCAAAGTAAAAAATATTTAAATTAAAAGTTAGCTAGTTGGAGATAGATGTGCCACCTTCTCTGCCGTGTTCATCACTAGAACCAGCATCACAAACACCCCTTTCTCTCCCCACACCCCCTTTTTTAGGATATATTAGCCTATAAGCTAGGTGTGACTGCCTGGCTGGCAAATGCTGCCATGTGATCCGTGCTTTGATGGTAGGACCAAAGTTTTTTACTGCCTTTTCAAGCACTGATAGTGAGGGCTATACTGAATTCCAGGCACTAGTGACAAAAAAACAATAGGATTTCTGAGACTGCAAATATATTTTACAAATTAAGGGTACCCCTCAGGCTGGATATTGCATCTTTTCATAGCAATGCAATGGGCCACCTTTAGATAATGGAATGGATAATTTCTGCACATTGTTCTAGGACTTTGCCTGAGCCACTGCTGAAGCAGAAGCTTATTTCACCACAAAGTCTCTAAAGAGATTCACCAGTTACTTAGGCTGAGATAAACCTGAATGTCTCCAAGTTTGTACTGGAGAAACCTCCCTTACCAATGAGAGTGTTGCAGCCATGGTTGCACGCGGCCACAAACAAACACATCTGTCGGTTGTTGTTCTCCTGCACTGTATGGTCCTGGGTGAAAAATGATCCCAGGAAGCCGGCGTACACCAGTTGTTATTTATTGACATCCTAGTTGTTACTTACCATGAACATCACTACCTGCTCCTTATAAACTTATTTATAATTCTCCTCACTTTCACTGTGACACCAAATGATGTATATTCAAACTGATACAAAAATCGTTAATATGCACAGATATGGAAAATAATTTGCAAAACAAATACCAAAAGAAAATAGCTTCTACAAGAGGCCAAGATATTCTTCAGTGACATTCAAGAGGAAAAAGCCTGTGTTTCATTGGAATAATAATTGAACCCTCTATTGGATGCCAAGCAAATACTCGGCCAAAAGAAAATAAAGTTTACTATGTGAGTCCTTCTGTCAATCCATCTGTCTCCTTCTTTCACTCAGCTTCCCAACCTTGTTTCTAATAGTCCCTAGAGTAACAGTGCTTTCCTGTACTTGCAAAACCCAAAATATTTCAAAATATTCAATATCTGCATTTCTAGGACTATTCTTGTGTGTTACAGAACCCAAAGAATGTTTGTAATTAGAACTTAAGTTGACAAATATCCAAATATCAGTGTAATTGTGAAAAAGTTTCTACCATGGTGGCCTCAGAAGCTGAAATGTGTATGCATAGACTTGAATTTGCAAATCCACATTGGCTAAATACACTGTTGCCTGACAGTTTTGTGGAGTGTAAATCAAATTTAAACTCTAGATATTTTATGTTCAAAATGAAGTAATATTACTTTATCATTATTGCAGTCTTATTTTCCTCATTATGCATGGTTTACTTAAAACCATTTTAGGTTCCCCATCTAGATTTGTTTTAACCTCTGAACAATCTTAAATCACAGGAAAATAAACAGAAAAACACAAAAGCCTGCATATGAGTAAGAAAAATCTATGACTGATATCTTTTAATGCTTTGAATGCAAACTGAAGCTATTCATTTTTTCAAGTTTAAGTCATTTTGAAATATTAACTATTATTACATCTGTTGAGAAAATCAACCATACATTCCATGGAGTACTGTACATTTTGAAATTTATTTTTGTTCTGTTTCAGAACAAAGTGTACATTTGGATGTTCTTCACAGACTAAGAATGCCATATTGTTTCACAAAGGGAGTGTTTAATATATTAAAGGTCAAAAATAATTGTGGCATGTCTTATTATATATGCAATGATAATATTAAATTATTTCATTTACAATCTGAAACTAAAAATAAGGAAATAAAGATTATCAGAAAAAAAGAAGAAAGCTTAAATGGTGTGTTTTCATAAACTCCTATCAAAAACATTGCCAGAACTGACACATCCAGTGAAGTGTTTCTATTCTGACAACACTAGTTTTCTGCTGAAAAGTTTATGATGGATAAAAGCAGAGCTTCAATTATGGTTTTTGTATTGCCCAATTCATGGAATAAAAACCTCATTGATCTATTTGTCAGTGAGGTAAGAGGCCAAAACACTCAAATGAGAGAAAATGCTGTGGCGTGGGCTGAGTTGGCAGTTAAGGGCTCAACACATGACTACTTTTCAGCTGTATATTGCTCACCCTTATGCAAACTGCTTCACGCCTATTTGCAAGATGGGGAATGAAAGACAGATGAGCTACATAAGGGGTAAAAGCACACACAACCCAGCTCTGTCCTCAACACTGCCAAAACTGTGGGGAAATAAAAGCATGCTCATAATAAGAGAAAGAAAATTACTCAGAAAGGATGAATATGTGTGGTTTTACTCAGCAGGACCTTTCCTCCTAATGAAGTCTGTACAATTTCACACAGAACTCACCCTAAACTGCACTTCTCGCCACTGGTGAGTTAGTGAAAATTACTGCTGGGTCCGTGTTCTTCTGTCTTGTGGCAATTGGGCTTACTCAATTTAAAGACCATTTTTCTTTCTAGTTCTCAGGAAGAAGAGAAAGAAATGCTGCCAACCTATCCACAGAGCTTCAAAACTGCATTTGAGAATAGTGAGGCTGAGAAAGTCCCAATTTAATCTACTGCAGTACTCATTTTGAACCAATCTTACCCTTTCCAATTTCCTTCTCCTTTTATAACAGGCACCCAACAATGAAAGCTCTAAATTGAGAATAATGAATCAAATAACCTTTGTCGTGTAATTCAGCTGAAATCTCTCAGCCCCTCTCCCCATGATGCCATTAAAACTTGGGTGTGCCACTGCCCTACTCCACAAGTAATGAGTTTTGTCATACAAGTGGGCAGGATACAGAGATGCAAACAACAACTCAGGGGAAACCATGACATTGGCTCTTCCTTTGAAAGAGTTTGTCACTCCTATCAGTACTATTGACAGCTAAAGAATCCCAATTTCATTATCTTCTTAAACACCCCTAATCTATTAAGTATAAAAAAATAATCCAGGGGCAGTGCTAACATAACATTGGAGTAAATTGCTGTATGTAATTGACATGGGTTGATGTTTCTGTGTCTTACTCTGAGATTAATGAACATTAAATTATTTTCATTTTTACTAGGATTGTTTACTATCAAGGGATGCAGTTACACATGTTCCACAAGGAAAGATTTTATTTAGGTTAAGCTAAAGTATTCTTCCTGGTAGTGTTATTAAACTGAAGAGAGGCAATCAGTAAAAAAATAATTAAAATCTTCACTATTATGCTCTTATATGTTATTTGTTTAAAACGTGGCTAGTACAATTCACAAACTGAATTATTTGTAATGCAGGTAGTATCTAGATAGAGGGTTGCTTAGTTTTCCATATGGTTCACTGGCAAAAAGGAGCAGCAAGAACCATGCAGTCTCTGCACTTGCCATTTCCTTGCTGAAATAGAATTTAAGTTTGGCATCAACACTATCTCTGCTCTAAAGAAAATGACACTGTTAATACACTGGTTGTTTCTAAATCTGTCTGTTGGATACAGATCCAACACAAGGGCAGCAAGTATAATGGTGATATTAAAGCAATTATGAAAAAAGATCAGCATAACTAAAATAATCTGTATGTATTACCAAATCAAAACTACACAGTCTGTAAGCATATAGTTTCTGAATCTCAGTCCACTATGAACAACATTTGAAGTGTAAATAGTTTAGATCTCAGTTCAGGAAAGTATTAATCACATTTCAATTCAATTGAGAAAATGCTTCAACAAGTACAGATTTCTCTGGAGTAATGTGATATTTTATTGAATATGGTGATATGAAGGAATCTATTTTCTTGCTTCCTATATACTTCTTTACAGCACCAAAATAAAAAGAAATTCAAAAGGAGCAATGCTACTCTCCTGAATATTTGAGTATCCAACCAGATGCAAACAGGAATGAACTACAAGCTCAAGTGGCAATAAAATATTCCAAGAAGCTGAGTTACAGTAATGAGACATGATTTCAGTTTCCTATTTATGAGAAATGGTGAAGGAAACATAAGTATTGTTCAAGTTGATTTCCAAATGCTTATGCAAATTAGCTTTTTTTTTCACACCATCGTCAGACTACCTGTATGATGAATTTGATTACACCTATGAGATGATCATATTGTTTAAGACATGTCCTGTTCTAACCCTCAAGGAACCTCAGCAGCCCTCCAGACAGAGCATCAAAATCCAGGCTGTGCTATTCATTACTTTAAGTGGATTATCATTGCTGCCAAAGATTCACAGTAAACTAGTCTGCTTTGTTCCTGAGACAGAAAAGTTTAATTGTTTCTGCTTAGACAAAAATTTAATAGATACATCCATATCCCTTCCAGTCCATTATTTGATTAATAAGAGGATGAAGTAGACCAGGGCTCCTATATTAATAAGATGTTTAACTTACAATTGGTTATTAAATGCACAAGAAAATGTCAAGAAGGGAGTCTATTGCCATGGGGAGTAGAACCAACAGGCTGCATGCCATTACTTCTGGAAAGCCTGAAACTGCAGATCGTGACTAGAGCTCTGGTGCTTTGCAAAATGCCCAGAAATGTTCTTTGCAGTTTAAGGTTTGCTCTATTTCATTGTAAGTAGTATCATTTCCAATTATATGCTGATTTTTGCTGATATACAGATGCATAGTGCCTAGTTCTGTTCCATGGGAAGCACATTTACCAAGGCCATGGCTGTCAAGACAAGAGAACAGGATGAGAAAAATTGCACCATCCGAACAGGCACCAGCAATACTTGTCTCTTGTGAGCCATCAGATCACAAGGGACTGGACATGAAACAGAAAGCAGCATAGATCTCGTCTTTGTTACTGTCAGGAGTAGCATTCAAAAGTCTTTGATACCATCTGTGAGGTTTTGTGTGCAAAGGGAAAATAACTGTCAGTACTGAGGTGTGGTGACACAGGAAAATAGCAGAAGACAACACTGGGAAAGATATAGAAACCTGTGGGATTTTATATGAACTAATTGTGATTCATTATATTCACTAAGTAGGCCATGGTGAACAACATCAAATAGCTGTTTTTTAAGTTTACCTCAATTACTATGAGCACAGCTTCCTTAAGTGACCTTCTTGCTTTACCCTTTATAACCTACTCTTTGAAGGCTAACACTTCTGGCATCACATAGTTAAGGCTTCTGCTTTGTTTTTTCTTCATGAATAATTCATTACTGCTCCTAGTACAGCATCCACACTGCATCCACTCTGCTTGTTATACACTTGGCCTTCCTGCTTGGATTTGTGGGTCTTCAGATTGTTTTATCCAAAGGAGTTTATATGCCCTTTACCACAGTAGTTTTGGGGTATTACAGCTTTTCAGTGAGTTGTACAGAAGTTTCAAAGCAGAATCACTGCAGTTTGCTGAAAGCAGAGCCTGTTATGGAAGTTCATCCATCACATGCACATCCTGCCTGCTCTCCACTGGATCTGTCACTGAGCAAAATGGACCAAGGGTTGCAGACAGACTTGGTTGTTATCCAAAGCAGCACTCTGACCTTCAGAACAAGGTATTTCAAGACAGGAACTACTGCTTCTAATAAATTAATTTTCAAAGCAAAAGAGTTCTCATCTTGGCTGGCTTAATATTCAATGATACCCTGTTCAAGACACAGCAGACTTTTCAAGAATCCATGGAAGGACACCCTCAGGAAGTCATTCCACATTTTTGCCAAACTACGATTAAATGGAAGCCTGACTGAAGAGTTGTACATACTAACCCTGAACACTTGCATGTCAGGGAATAAGAATGGAGAAAGTAGTGGACCAGCTAACATCAAGCATGTAGTATTCTGGCATCCAAAGAGAACAAAAAGGGAGAAACCTGCAAGTGAAGGAAGGGAAAAGTACTGATCAATCTTCTACGATCATATAAAACAACCCAAATGCTCACAGACCACAGCACATTCATTTCTCCTGAACAATGGTTCCACATACATCCAATGCCCTCACCACACATTCCCAAACTTTGTGCAAATAAACCTCTGGCAGCATCTACTGTTTTCCAGCAGCAAGATATAAATTGTACACAATCATAAGCATTGTGTGGGCTTCCTGGGAGCACTCAGCAAACAAAACTCATGAACAGATGCAGCTGGAGATCACTGCAGGATGTTTTTCTTTACCTAATCAGAAGGAAATAAAAATCTGTTTAGAAATTCCCAAACTGTATCACTCCTAGCA
The DNA here is from genome assembly GCA_013398125.1 of Aegotheles bennettii. NCBI lineage: Eukaryota > Metazoa > Chordata > Aves > Caprimulgiformes > Aegothelidae > Aegotheles > Aegotheles bennettii. The sequence continues at coordinate 1,260,506 of VZRW01008202.1, read as the reverse complement.
GCTAGACCTTGGATCCATGCAGTCAGAGCATACCTGGGTTGTGGGGCTGTTTTTAAGAAGGATTAATAGAATCAATGAAGTTGGATTCCTCAATTCAAAGTCTTGAAGTTATGGGTTTTGTTCTCGATGTTCAGCTGCCACATCATTGCATTATGCCCTGTGTATCATACCCTAGAGTGCTTAAAAGTTTCCAGCTAACAGAACAGTCAGAACAAATATTGCAGCTAAATATTGCAACTGAATCACTTCAGTGATAGAATAAATGTCTATAAGACCTGACCTGTTAAACTAGTTAAAACATTTTCCCAAAGCTAGATGCTATTTAACTGATTATTTAATATACCTTCTAAGCACTCAAGTTTTTGCTGCAAAACCAAGTTCCCAAGCATCTGAACTGAGTATTTGCATGTCTTCATTAGACTAGTTTTGAGGTAGCAGTCATTTTACAAACTTCATTATATTATATCACTTGAGGCTGTAAGTACTTCAGTGTGAAGAAACTAAAAGAAAAATCCATTACCTGAGGTTGGAATGCCTGCATACCTTTAAACCCTCCTGAATTTTGTGGGGTGGATAAGTTATTTCAATCCCTACCTCTGATTTTCCTTCTCCTATTTATTAACAGCTGGTTTAGAGAATTAAACCATCTGCTCTTGTGAAAAATGAGTATAAAATAGTTTAGCCTTGGCAGTAAATTCATCCAGACTGCAACTTGTCTTACCATTGCTGCTTCTACTAATAAGATTACAGCTCGAATATTACATCTGTCAAGAACCTTCATAATTGCTTTTAAAAGTGAAGTATAGTTCAGATCAAAATTGTTAGCCAGTTGTTCAGTAATCTCTGTGCTTAGTTTTTCAAGTGTCTGAAAGAGCAATTGATTTCCTTGCAACACAAGCTAAATAAAGCAATAGGCATAGATGTTCATTACTTTAACATTATTTGAAGATGAATGCTAACGGGACCAATTATAAGTGATAGCTTGTGTTTTCTGCTTGTAGTTTATAGAAACAAAATTCTGCAATTTGGGGAATGCAAATCCTGAAGTTTCTACTTGGCTGTGCAAACCAAGCAATGGAGAGAACAAGCATTTGACTTGAATCAACATGGAATAAACCCCTACACACGTAAATGATAAATAGCTCTGACTGGAAAACTGGGGATAATCCTTTGTTCACTCCATTGTTGATATTTCCAGTTAATACCCTTCTTGAGCAGAAGGCAGTTCAGTCCAGTGTGCTCTGCTCACACTTGAAGCAAGTCATTTCTCATTAGCTTCTAGGTCTGGAAAAGGGAGTAATTATGCCTTTGAAATCAGATTTACAGAGAAGCATAGTCACTACTACTCCTGTAACAGTTCAAAATGCAGCTTATCACAGAACCTGCAGGTGTTTGCACACATAACACTGTGGGCAGATCTTTAGTCCCCTATAATCTAACCCCCCCAGACTCCTGGTTTATGGTACCACTGGCTGCCTAGCATGGGTTTTGAACTGGTAAGTAAACAGAGCCACTGAAGACTGTGTACTGTAACACTGCTGCTGTTCTTACTTTTCACTTGCAAAACCTTTGTAAAGATTTCAAAAGGCATTAGGAACAGAGTAATCTTCACAAATTCCTTCTGAGGTAAAATCTCCAGTGAGGTAAAAGGCTAGGATTTTCAAATGTGGGTGTCTGGTGTTATCTTCTTAAATGTCTCAGGGTGTAATGAAGACGTCAGTGGGATCTTTGTCACTTCTGAAAAATTAGGCCAATTATTTCAGTGCCAGCTCACTGCACAGCTTCAGAAACCTGCCCTGGAAAATGTCAACCCAATACTGGTCTCAGTGAGTCAGTGATAAACAAGTCTAAAGGCTTGGGAGCAGCACAGACATTTCAAGGGACTGCAGACAGAAGCAGAGACAGACTTTTTTTCTCGTGCCCTGTGAAGTGATAAAGCTGTAACATCTCTTGCTTTTCAAAACACAGGGTCCAAGGCAAACTCCCCCCTTTTGCCCCAAATCAGGCAGTTTCAGCTGGGAATCCCATTTCCCTGCCTCCTGGTCTAGTGCCTCATGGTTCTCATGTCACTAACCTCTTTCTTACACAAAAGCCTGCATAAAAGCAGCCCTTTCTTTGGGTTATTTTCACAAGATAGAGCATCTCAAGCCTAATGGTTAGAGCTCAATTGTACCATGGCCAGTTTTGATGGACTCTCAGCAAGGAAAACCTGAATGAAAGCATCATATTGCCTATATACACTAGGTACAGGGTTTTTCAGGAGCTGTAACATTAGACAATATATAAAACCATTTTTTTTGCTATGCTTCCTGTCTTCAAGGAGAAAAAGCTGATAGCACTGTTAGTTTTGGGGCAAAACAGCAGAGGAAAGGAGCAAGTATTTCATGCAGTGGTCACTATTCTGGCTCAGGGAATGAATAAATGTACTGCGTTTCTTTCAGACAGCAAAGAAAGGTTAATTACTTAAAAATAAGGCAAAGTGAAAAATCAATGTGCTGAATTAAAAAATATGTTAATATTTTAATTGACATATTGCATGTCAGCAGGAGTAAAATGAAATAATCTATCTTTCTGAATGCATGATCATTTGTGTTGTTAGAAAACTGTTACTGTTTTTTAAAGAGAAGAATGTCCCTCTATCCTTCTCTATATATGGAATATGCTATCCCCCTAATGATATAACTATATATAACTACACCAGAGAGAATGGAATTTATATTCATGAGATACAGATGGCTTCATAATTCACTAGTGATGGAGGCCTGAGTGAGTAATTAGGCCTCCCCTACAGAGCAAAAAGCAATTCCAAATCTCAGTACAGTTAGTAAATAACTTACCTAAGGAGACATAGGTCCTCTTACTGGCTCTACTTTGACCTGCTCTGTGACATTAGGCACCTCCCCTCTCTCCGCTATTTTTCCAACCTCTTTATTGTACCTACTTAGACTGGCAGGTTTTGGCTTAAGGGAAAACCACCTCTAAGTTTAGCAGTGAACAAATCTTTATCCTCTATAGAGTATAACTGCAAAGAGCCCCAGCTATGTCTGGGGTAAATCCAAAAAGCCAATTGATTTTCATGAAAAATTTTAAGACATCATTCAATTTTCACTTTAAATTACTGAAATTCAAGCTTTCCATTCTTGAGTCATACAAAATCCAAAGGGGATACGAAGCCTGCTAGGCTTCCAACAAACAAGTCAAAAAGTAGCAACAGTATTCAGGTAAGAGTTATTCTTTGAAATCTTTCATGGTGGCTAGGGAATTCCCCTAAAAAATTAGCAATAAAGGGTGCTGCTACTACAGGTTCTGGCTGGAAAGTAGTAACCTGGGGAGAACAGGCGGTAGAAGGTGGAGGAAAGCATCTAGGCTCAGGGATCCACTTTCCTTCTCATTTGCTCTACTTTGGTTTATAGAAAGCTATACATCTGTGGGTGCAGCTGCATCTCTTTAAAATTCAGACAGTAAGCAGGCTCTCTCGTCTTGAAACAGAAAAGTGGGAATCAGTGTATCTGAAGAGAACATACTTCAGCTTGCTTGCTTTTAAGCCAGCCTTTTCATTCTCACTTTTCCAAAGGGTTACATTTTACAGCCAGGATTAACTTGTGCCTGTTTCCTTTCTCTTTGGCTTGCAGAAGAGATCTATAAAATGCAGGAAAAGAGATAAATACAAGGGCAGACCTTGAATTACGCAAATCCACAAGATACAGCCTACAAAAACAGCATCACCTGTGTTTTATGTTCAATACATACTAAATATTAGCTCAATTCACCTGAAGAATAAATCCTCAGTGCTTCAAATTCCTGTCATTCTCTCAGTCAAAAATTAGGTGTAATTCGGGGACAGTCGCTATCTCCTGATCTTTCAGGTTGTGACCTGGACAATTTTACCTGGTTCTGAATTTTATACACTTCACTTAAATTGCATGTGTGATCTCCAACACACTGCACAGTGGCAAACCAAACAGATAGAAATTTCAGGTTGAGGTAAACAAGGGAAAAAGATGAACTTGTAGAGAGGAAGATCACATTTGCACAGACATGCCCTGGGTGATAAAATCAGGGGAAGTTTTACAGTAAGAGTTAATACAGAAGTATTTAAATTTACATGATAATGTCTGAAGCATCATTTCCTCCTCAGAGTCTCAGTGAACCAGAAAGAGCTTAAGAAAATGTAATGGTCATTCTAATTTATCCTGTTCTCACAACTCTACAAACTATGGCTTCTACTAATCCGGCAACTACTTCAGGAGGGCAAATTAATTCTTATTTATTTTTGGCTTCAAGATAATGTACTTAATGTAAAGACTAGACCTTCAATCAATCAGCAGTTAGCCCAGTTATCAGAGACTTTCTTTCTCACTGATGGGAAGCTGATGATACAAGTGAATCACTTTGCAGAGTGGCTCTCCATGCAATGGCTGGTGTGATACCTGCTTCTTGCCAGTTTTATTACAACAAAGGCTGTATATTGAACGTCTTGGCTGCTGCTTTGGGTCCTGTTACAATTTCTGCTGGTCGATTCAATCCCTGACATTTACTTCAGATAACCAACAGACTATGAAGGTGGAAGATTAGTTACAGGACTTGGTTCCCTGCTTATTTTCTTTTGTTGAAATATTTGAAATTCTGTAAGGATAATTTTAAAATATCTCATTTCCCTTTATAGAAAGAGACCGAAGAAGATGATTAACTCTTAAGAATGTGACTGATACAATTTGATTTCAGTGTAACTTCAGCATATATTTAAAAATTAGTCATATTTGTGCATGCAAATACTTAGCCCTGTAGCTCTATTAGAAGCAAACAGGATTTGTATATGTGAGCTGTCAGCTTATTTGATCTGTGCATTCACTCAAATACTACTTGCATGCAAGTGTAATTACACATGTGAAATTCAGAGAAAAATGGATCAAGCAGGTTTGGAACCTCTCAAAAAATATCACCCTTGGTGTATTTTAAACTAACCTCCTTGCAATAGCTAAAATAAATTCTACTCAAATGTACTACACTTGCCAAGCAACCTTTCCAGAACTATCCACTGGAGTAAATATGGTCTGTTGGTTTACGTATTATTTTAGGAGTTGCAACATTTGAGCTCTTCTCCATTGTTTTGTGTGACCCTGAGCAAAGTAAATTTAGTGCCTTGTCTGCAAACAAAAGATCAAAGAAGCAAAACAGAAAAGTGATTTCTACCCTCAGATGATGCAAGAAATAACTGTGGAATGCTTAAAGTGTTTTAAGATCCTTCTATGAAAGAATAAGGATGAAGTAGTACTGAGTACAAATGTAATTAGGCTCAAAGAGTGCTAGCTGGGTGCAGCCAGGGCTGAGTTATTGCACTTTCTACATATATAACATTTTCTTAAATAAAAACATTAATCTACAAAACAGAGCTGCATTTCAGATCATAGGTTCCCCTTGGATTCCTTTTATAGATTTTTCCCTAAAAGGGCTTTTGACATGTGATCTATGGAACTCCAAATATGCTGCCTAAACTGATAATTTACCTCTTTAGGGCTGAGAAGTAAACAGATGTTCTTCCTGTCTAAGAGGACTTTAAGGATTCCATGATTATTTATTGAAGCAATCAACTTTATCCCCACTGTCCTTACCAAAGTCCAGTGACACTCTGTGTGTTCCTAGTCCTTGTTTGGACTGTTCTAGATGCCACCAGAATATTAAGGTGAATATGTCTAACATCTTACCTAAGGCTGCTCATACTCACAATTTATACTTAGCGTTTATTATTATCTGTCTCTTTGCCCCTTTTGAACCATTTATCGTAACTCATGAAAGTGAACTTTTATCAAATCTATTGAGACCAAGGTTGCCATGAAAGAAAACATCAGGGAATACTACTGTGCTTGCAAAACAGCCACATATGAGAATATTTGTGCTTGCGCATAGAAGAATTGCACACTAAAAATGATTCAAACACTGGAACTGCACACAGATTCAAGTTTTCACAAAATAAATATAAATCTCTGAAAAAGGAAAATATATTGCAAGGATATAGGGAAATAAAAGATGGAAAGTACAAGAAAATATGCTTTCCAGATTTAGAAAAAACAAACCTCTAACTTCAGCAATGTTGTTTCTTGATATAAGCATTTTTTCAGACAAAATGAAGGAACTCTGACTTGTCTTTGCCCAGAAGAGTGTTTTCTTTCCCCAGAAGAAAAAAGATGTTGCAGTAACTCTAAGTATGCTATCCTTCTTTCCCTCAAGAAGTTGACTAGAGTACTGTATTATCAATATGATTATCAAAGGTGATAGGATGTAATATTTTGTGCTCCCTTGGGCACAAAGGAATTTAAAACATGTAGACTTGAACTATAAAATCTAACAATTAGTGTTGATCAAAACACAAATTATTCATTTGACTCCTGCTAGAGATTTTAAAGCAACATTGATCTGCTCTATTAAATAATGCAACTGAATCTACTTGAGATTTACTGCCTGGATTAATTCCAGCTAAACTTTGGATACCCTATGTGATGTTTTGTCTTTCGTTTCTTTAAGAACTGGACCACAATGATCATCCTAAACTATGCATTTAAATGTGACCACATCTGTGGCTGCATAACCTTTTTTTTCCTGGGTCATATGTTTCCCAAATATTGTTGCCATTCAAGTTTATTATCACTGAACCAGGAGTGCATTTTATAGATGCTGAAGCAATTGCTTGTCCATATAAATGTTATGCTTACTTCTTCATAAATCTAGATATTGCCTTTTGATTGTAATAAAATTAAAGCAGCTTACACAAGCTGATGATGCTACTTCTCAGTGCATTTTTTTGCTTTAGTTTTACACCCCTCAAGGCTGTTTTATTATACAATGAACCCTTTAGTTATGCTTCATGTTCTGAATCATTGAACCAAGACCCTGTGATAAATTACTATTCCATGACACTTTGACTTCAATTTTTGTAAGTAAACACTTCTGATTTGTTTAATACAACTAATACATTACACAGATACTGCTGTACTAAGAAGCTTAAGTAATTCAAACAAGCTTGGTCTGCTTCAGACAAATAAGATATTGCGGTAGAAAACAAAAACACAACAGCTTTAGGGTAGCTAGGGTTCATGCAGGGGCAGTGGCACTGTTACTTTTGGGAAGGTGCTTGGTTTTTCTGGACAGTAATTGCCAGGAGGGTGGGTGACTTTGAAGCTGTGGTCCTGGTTCTGGCCCAGCCTGATTCATCGAGCTGGCAGGTACGAAGTGGAGTAAATGCTTTGTTCTCATGTAGCAGCAGAGCTCTACTGTGTACAGCATGCTGCAGCAGAAAGCCTGTTTGGTCTTGTTGCCATCAAAATCTGTCTTTCCAAAGGTTTCTTACTATGTCCTATTGCCTACTTAATACTATTACTGCCCTTTCATTCCAGAAACAACCTTTCATCCTTGCTTGGGTCTGCATTAAAAAACAAAACAAAACAAAAACCCCAAAACCAACCCAACCCACACCTCCAGTATGGCCAGTTGGGTTTGTAGATTAGACAGGAGGATTAAATGCACAGGCAACTTGGAAAGTGGCTTGTACAGTCACTCAGTACACTTACAACTTATCTGGGCAAAAGGACCGGTATTTGGAGTGCTCTTTGAAATCCTGGATGCCATGTTCCATGGGTAATGCTTTTTCACAATTTTTGCTATGATTTACAGTGTAGGAATGTTCGCTAGCATTAATGAAAACCATTTATTTGGGGCATCATTAGCATTTCAAAATGTCCTGAAACAATTATTGGTCTACTGGTCAGAAATGAACCTGAAAATTGAACTCACAAACATTACTTAGAATACTTTGAGTCACATCATAATGTTCCTTTGTATGGACCTGGTCATTAGTACTTTTAGATGCTTAACTAGGTGAGAAATAGCTCAACTCAAAACATCTGTCACTTAAACTCCCAAATGAACCACTTCCCTATGTAACCCATTTAAACAAATCACCGGAACCATATTAGTGATACTTAGCTATGGTATATATTCAGTATAAAATCACAAAGAATAAAAGTATAAAATCATAAAGAAAAAGCCAAAAGTACAACTTAATTTTTTCACTAATAGCCTTTTACTACTCAAGTAATAACACTTTCTGAGTCAATCTACTTCATGTGATCCTACTTCATGGGCATGTCTCACTTCCTCATCAAAAGAAATGTCCTCAAGTTATCCTCATTGTGCAGCATGGGAAAGACCATGGGTTGAAGAGGATCATCCCGGCAAAGGGGTAGGTGAGGGATCCAAAGGCCAGGAAAACCAGTTTTTCTATTTAGTTGTCATGTGAAGACAGTTGAGTTGTTTTTTTGAGATGGTAGCTGTGCCATTCTGTATCTTTTCTCATTGAGATTCAAGAAGTCCTCCTCATAACAAGACATGTAGCGTGCAACTGAGCAGGCTCCAAACAGAGGGGTCCTAGAATTAACTATTCCTTTAATTAAAATCTGAGCTGGATATACTGTTTCCCAGTTTTATTTGTTAATAAACCCAGATTTAATAAATGTTGGCATTTAAGCTTGCACAGTATGTGTTAACAACTATAGTAGCTGGCTGTAAAAACCACCTGTCTAGCACTAGTGATCTGTACACATATACTGAATTAATTATAGCAATAAAATATATAAAATGTATAGCTTATGCTTCTTGATATTTTAGTGGCCACAGCAACGTATCTCTCTTAAAAGCTCACTAATTAACTATTTTTTTACAAGCGTTTAACTATTTTAATCTCAATGGGTGAATTTCTTTACTTTTTTAAGCCTCTCTTGACCCGAGTCTTTACATTTCTAAGTGACTCACAACGCTTTGAATTAGAAAGGCTTAAACTTGCCTAGCTCATGTTAGGCAGATTCAGAAGATCTATATGCTGCAGTTATATCTTTATTTTTTAGTCAGCTACATGCGGCATGTCTGTAAAATGCAACTGGCTTTACCCCAAGAGCAATCAAATACACAAACATACATTTATTTTAATTTGTTTTCAGATATTCTTTTTTTTACTAAATTCAAAAATTGCTCTTTGGAACTTGTTTCTGTTCTGGTTTACAAACCCCAGATTCAAAAATTGTTACAAAATTTCAAAATAACACTGCCTATGGATTTCCCTGAGAAAGGGTATAATTTTCTATTCAGCATGTTGGCTGTGTTCTTAAGCATTTGTTAAGCTAGAAAGTCAATACAGAATTGAACCATTATGAGTTTTATAGCAGTCAGAACCTCTTGGGTATTCTTTTCAGGAAGAAAAACTAAATGATATACAGTAAAATATCTCCAGACTTCAAACATACTGGTCCGAAAAGACAGCTGTCTGGGCTGGTTGCTTTTCATAACCATAAAAAAACTAGTCAGAACAAAGTCTCCAAAGAAACAAAGGTGCTATTTGGTCACAGTGGGCTTTTTATGTCAAGATTATTTATGAAAATATTTGTTATGGAAGAAAGTGTATATTAAATTTTTATATGAGCTTCCAGTACCCACATAAGAAATGTACTATCAGTTCAGTAAACAATTGCTGCCTCCTCACCTTCCTCCTCTGGCCAATGTCACAGCTGTCAAACTGAAGTACAATCAAAACCGGGAGTTCAGCCCTGCAACTTCAGGAGAAATAATCTTGGTAGTTGGTCAAAAGCTAGTCACTGAAGTTTACAATTCTTTTGAAAAAGCCTAATATGCTTAAATGCATGCTAATACTGCCATTTCCCTTTTTGAAGAGTACTTTTTTTGTACATGTAATCATAGCGGGCACAGTGGGACTCCAAAGGGGACTTGTTTGAGTCACTGGGGTTACACAAATGCCATTTAAACTGTAGTCAAAATTGATGTACTCAGCATGATTAACTTGTAGCTCCATTACAAAATGCTTAAGTAAAAAGGCAGAATAACAGTTTAAACAGGAAAAAGGAAGAAAAAAAAAGAAAAACCTTAAGTAAATTGAAACAGATGGGAAGGCTTTAACCCTCTTATGGTCATACTGGTACAGAACCAAGTGTTTTATAAAATAGATTCAAAATAAGTTCAGAAATTATATCGGTAAGCCTTCTAAATTCAGCCTGTTTGGCCAGGAGGATTTCTGTGTTAGAAATATCACTTGGTTGTGGTCTGTTCTTGTCCCTTGCAGGCATGACTTCTAAGAGCAATAGTCTGCTTTAGTTATTAACTGGACATGAGTCAGCAAAAATGTCACAAGGTTCTGTCCTGCATTTTTAAATTATTAATGTATCTAATAATTTAATCACACATTATGCTTTATGCTCTGTGTAGCCCCTGCATTGTATGCTACCAAAAAAAAAAAAAGACATGAGGTATACCCCTACTTTTTATGGGGGAAAACAAACAGGTATCTCCGAGTTCAAGAATAACGTAACCAGTTTTGGTATCTATAAATTCTGTCAGAATACTTAGCAACTTTAGAATGCAAAATTAAATACTTGCTTGTCTTTTGAAGGGACTGCAAAGATTGGCTATCCATATTGCAGTAAAATTCATTAGAAGTCATTCTGGAAAAGTTTTAATTAAAAACCGCATGCAGCAGCAAGAGGGGTGAAGGAAGACACGCAGAGTATGGACAAGTATGTTGACTGCAGTTTTTATACAGCTCATGTCAGCGAGTTTAATTGTTCATAGAAAGGAAATTAACACTTTTACCAATTCAAACAAAAACCAAATTCATTAGTGCCATGAGAGAATAATTATCAGATCGTCCACAGGTAGTTATGCAGCTAATGACCTGAAGATGGGAGTGTAATTAAAGCCTTCACTCACAGGTTTCACTCACTCTAATATCTTTTCCTGTCTCTTCATTTATGTTCTGTTCATTAAAACTGTACAGATCATTAACTCATTAATGACTGCAGAATGCAAATGCAGTGAAGTAGAGTGAATTTAATGTCTCCTTGGTTGTGAAGTATGTTCCAGTGCTGGGGTGTTAATTTTTTACAACTGCTATTAGAGTCAATGAAGGAAGCTCCTCAAAAAGAAAAAAAAAAAGAAAATTATTAAAGCTAACAGGAATTCATATTTCACTGTTAAATAGCAAACTCAGCCACCAGACAAATAAGGGAATTAACTGCTACTCTAGAAGATACATTTCAGAATGTTATTCTCTCTACTTTCTTGAACTAAGAGGTTGTTTCTAAAGGTACTGAACTTGCCCTTTTTTCCTATTGTAAGAAATAGTTCCCATGTCTTTTCATCGAGATCATCCCATTAACAGAACTCTTACAAGCACGGACAGAGGTTAGGCAGAACAACTTGTGGAAAAACTGGAATGATTTATGCATAATAATTGGTTGCATGATATAATGTGTGTCAAAGGGGGTTTTCCTCAAATCTGAGATCAGCTTGGGCCAGTTGAAGAATCTGTTCAAGACAAGCATCTTGCCACCTGATCCTGCAAACCCTACATTCACTCAACTTCCACTTAACTCACTGAAAACCTTCTCTGTCCAGAACAAACAGTAAAACATCTCATAAAGAAAACACTATTTCAGAGCTATATGATTTACTTTTGTTATTAAAAGTCCCTTTGAGGCCATGAGATAGAGTTTAGATAACTTCTAGTGAGAAGGATTGCCTTACAGTCTGTGTTCAAGTGGCTTGGGGTCAGTCCTTGGCTGTGCCATGTTTCTTCTGAGCATCCTTGCCTAAGCTCTCAAGGGCCAGAATTTCAAAACAGTTTCAATCCCACTGTCCTGATTTCAGGGGAAAGAAAATCACTGCTTAAGGAGAGATCTTTGTATACTTTTTTGGTGATCTTTCATTTTTCTATGCCTCAAGTTCTGGTCTTTAAAAGGAAAATACAGGTTTTTCCCTGTCACTGTTGCAACAAGGTTTTGCTTGGTGGCAGAAAAATAGTAAGAAAAATGCTCATGGAGGTACTGCTGTAGTAATAAAATACTAACTTCAGTGTTTTGCTTTATATAGTGTGACATATCTGGGGTGCACTATATGTTGCTGTTACTCATAATTAAGTCATTGGTGGATCAACAGTTCCCCCAGATCAGACTACTGGCCTTTTTCTAGGCAGTTCAGTTAGCTTTAAAAAATTACTATATTTTTACAAGTATCATAGCAAAAAAGTTAATTAACATGGCACTTAATCACATTTTTGGGCATCAATACATCAGGTAGAGACGTCATTTTCATTAATATCCTCCAATATTTATATTTCTCAAGACTCTCTAAAAGTACTGTTAATGGACTTGAGAAGTAGAGATAATTTTTCTGCTGAATTGAGTCTGTGTGATTAAGTGTTCAGTCTCTGGTAACAAATGAATGCAACAACCTTTAAATCCTTTCCTTACAGACAAATTAATGTATTTCTCATAATAATATTGCTGGAAATCTAGACAGGCCAGTGCATCTTTGTGACTTCTTCTGCATGAGTCAGATTTACAATGCTGCACTGAAAAAAAAAAAGAAAGGGCTATGATGACAAGTGGATAAACAAGTTAAAATAATATAATTTGCACTTGGTCATTTGCATGCTGTCAGCATACATACAATTCCCAAAATTACTGTGGGTAAATCCATTACAGGTCTGCTAAGTACTACTGCTGGGTACATTGAGTCCTGATGCCTCATCGTGCTTTATACCCATTAGCAATTTGCATGGCAGAGCTACATAGCTCTTAACTGAAAGATGAAAGTCACACTTCCTATTCCAGTAGTGCTGACATTTAAATTCGATGTCAATGTTAGAGTCTCATCCTAATTTCAAAATCCCTTGTGCTAATAGTGCTTAAGCCTTAATTGCACATTTAGTCATAAGAATTACAGAATCGCTCTGGTAAGTTAGAAGAAAAAATGCAATGGACATAGATACCAAAGCAAATCAAACAGAAAAGACAAAGAAAATAAGTAATTTTCTATTTTATAGAAAATGTTACACATGTTTTTCAACTAATCAGCACAAACGGTGAAATATGAGATCCCTGTAAATATCACCTTCTAGCTACTAAATGTTGTGTGCTTACTGTAACTATCTAAAATTTGTCTGTTTACCTACAATTCTAAAGTGACTAAAGGACTTACTGCCATCAACTAAACCAAGTCATGGACATAGAGTTTTGTGTAGATGGCTGATTCTTTTAAAACTCTGCACACCAGAAAAGAAACAAAAACAAAACCAACAACAAACAAAAAAAACCCCAAAACCAACCAACCAAACAAAACCATACAGAGATATTTGAAGGGAGACACAAATTTTTAACACAGTATTTAAAATACTTGGCCTCAAACAAAAAACCAATCCTCTGAGCCTATCACTTCAAGACTGTCAATGAACTTGCTAAATAACTACAGTCACCAAGGAAATGTTACAAAGTTTGTGAAATAATGAACTTAAATTGGAAGCTAAGATAGTCAAGAATGTCCAGTGTTAACACTGAAATGTCAGAACTCCAATTTATATATTTGCTCATGGATCTCATGCAGAGTAACTATTCTGAGAAAAGTCAAATAAGATTTTGAGCCAAAGTCCACAGACACTAGAGAAAGTCTTGCTACCCGTGTCACTACAACATGTTTGTTACTGACATTTCTTTATACACTGAAAGTCTTTTTGTTAGCTCCATGATGCCTAACAAATGATACTATGATTTCATAACTATGCTGCCAGCTACTATCACCTCATTAGAATTGGGCAAAAATAGATCTCACTTTTGCAGAAGTTGCCCTTTTCTCACTGAAAAGTGATTTGTTCATAAAAACTTTAAAAGCTTTTATAAAGCATCCAGAAGTGTGAAACTGATCTAGAGGCTGACCAGACAGGGTGAAAGACATATCTAATCCTATTTCTGACAGTGGGAATAGGCTTGTTTTTGTTTTCAACTAAATTCTACAGTTTACACTCAGAAAATTGATTCAACCACTTCTAGTTTAACTGCCATCAAAGTCAAATTGGGGAAAAATAAAAATGATAAATTAAGATGCTTTTGACAACAAAAACTGTATGTTTGTTCATGAACTGCAAGCAGAAACTACCTATCTTTTAATACTCCATCTGATCATTACAGTTCTTGCTATTAGCATTCAAGATAGCAGCACAAAAGCAAAGAGAAGCATAAAGTGCAGAACAATGCTGTAAGACTAAAAAAAGTTTGAAGTCTTTTAAGATGAAAGTTTTCTTTCATGCTTCAGAGGTGCATGGTGACATCTGAAGGGATCTCTCTTCTCTAATAATCATCCTACTGTATTTTGCTGCATCTTGAGATGCTGCAGTAATCAATGGCATAGCAATAGGTACTCAGAGATCACAGACAAGACACTGTTGTATTGCATCCTTGGTCATCAAATCCTGAGAAGTCCAGTGTATGAATGACATTCATTCCTTTCCACGGTCAGGTGTAAGCAAAGTCAGAAAATAGAACCTCTGCCTTGTGAACCTGTCAGTGTTCAGTGCCATTTGCTTTGATATCACCTATGTGCTGCTGGTCAGACCAAACCAACCCAACACAAACCGTCAACACCAGCACAACCGCTTCACTGTCAATGGTTCCCAGCTCTGCTGATAGCTGTCATGTTGCTGAGCTTATGCTTCAGTATCTGCTTGAAGATTTTCATCTGACTGCCCTGCTGACATACTCCCTCTTTTAGTTCACCAAATGACGTCTGATTTGGCAATCTTCTAAAACTGTTGTCTTCCACTCCAGATATAAGACCAGCCCAGTGAAGGGTGCTCTAATGATCATGGTTTCAGCTCCCTGGAAGACTGCTATGCTCTAAAACGATTTAAAAGAAAATTTCTTTCTACCTTGAATGCATAGTGTGGTAGCAGACGAAATCTCTCCTGAGCTGTACACATTGTCAGTAGCAAATCTGTGCTTTCTAGTATAGAAAATTAGATAAAGTATCCACTTTGCAGACCTTTAATTTAATCTAGAGACTGATACCATATTGCTTCCAAGCTTTATTTCTTAAAAAGAAACCACAAAAGATGGACAGGCTGTGCTAATGGTATTTGACAGTTCTTTGTCCAAGAGAACACCCTCCAATAATGTATTTCCAAAATAGCAGAAATTTTCATGGCTAACATATGTTGTGAATTAAAATGACTAATGACAGCCTGTGATACAAAATGGCATGCACAATGTTCTTTTCCCCCAAGTTTATTACGAGTCCATACCTCTCGAACCTAGCCCATAATCAGCTTCGTGATTTTGTGGGTACATGCTCGCTTCTGTGGGGCAGTTACCAGCAAATCAATGTGATTCAGTGCTTGTAAAACTTCATCGTCTGTTCAGCTGTGTTCACAAAACAGTCCTTGTCGATCTATGGTACAAGGATCAGCTTACACCATCTGCCAGGCTTTCTGTCACAGATAAATCTCATGGTACTGTCACAGCTACTCATCTTAACTTGCCGTGGACACTTTCCTGGCTTGCATCTGATTCTGTCTCTGGTTGCATTCTTGAGAAACAATCCTCTCCCTCTTGGGGCATGCTAATCCCCCAAGGCTCCTGAAGGAATTTTACAGGTGTGTTGGATTTCTTTTCTTGGAGAACCAAACTTGCAGGTTATTGTGAAAGTCCAGGTCTTGACAGCGTCAAATGCTATGGTCAAACTCACTGATAAGAAAGAGAATAGATATGCTATTCTATACTTTTCTGATGAATACCTCGCTAGTATCTGCATCCCTTCTGCATTTTAAGCTATATCATGAGTCAAATAGCATGTACTGGACTATATTATTCTCAAGAAAGCATTCTAATAGTGTGTTACCCAAGACAGGCTAAATTTTGCTGTCTTATTTTTCTTTTTTTAATTGTCAATGAAAATGGCACTTCTGAAATCCTGCCTTTCCTATGTTATCCAGTTTAAGGGAACAAAGTAAGCCTCAAGAGACCATTTTTGAGGGAGTAGAGGGGTACACAGAGGGATACATACAACTAATAGCGGTTGCTGACAGGGTGTCTTAAGCAAGGCACCAGTACACTACATTTTCTTATAGATTTGTATACCTATTAATCAGTTCATCCACTTGATTCTGTTTCTTTCTCAGTATTTGTTGAGGTTTTTACTGACTCTGAACACACCTGTTTCTTTTTGCTAGGTCTTTTACTCCCTCTGACAGCCAGCAGAACCACGAAATGAAAAGCTTTTTTATTATTTATAGAACTTATGCATAGATCCCTATAATGTTACCTGAAGCTCCACAAAGCCTGTGGTGGGTTTTATTCATTTATAAATATTTTATAACTATGTAACTGTTTGCTTGGCTCAGATGAGGTATAAAATAGGTTTTATTTTGGTATCTGTCTAGCCCAGTGTTGCATACAGAGACCTGACTCTAGATCAGTCCTTTCACTCTGTATTAATGACTTTTCATAAATCAATCTGGGCTCAGTTTTGCTCTGACACTCATGAGCTATGAAGTCATCAGGAGCTTGAAGACAGAAATTAGGTAGCCAGGGCTCATTGTGCATTCATTGTTCATGCAACAATGGTTTGCAATAAAACCCCAGATTAAACATGATACAAGTTCTACAAACAGTAGGATACTATACTCTTGCCAACAAAGCAGCTTGTGTATCATCTTTGTTATTTTTAAAGGTCAGCGAATGGGACCACACACAATATTCAAAGGTATTAATGAGCCTAATGGCTTGCTCACAATTTTGGTACCTATATGGCTGTAAATAAAACCCAAAATATTTACAGTAATTAGACGCTATTTGCCTGATCTGTTCCCTGCTGGTGCTTAATACTTGCAACTCTCACCAATTTCGGGTAGCTGAAGATGTTCAGCATCTGTAAATATCAAACAACTCTCTCCTCTGTTTATACAGAAAGGAGTTCCTGATCTGAGAGCAGATCCTTAGCACCACTCAGAAAAGTACTTAGGCCACAAGCTCATGTGTAAAGCTCTCACATAATCTATGTAATGCAGATTAAGCAGTCTATGTTCCCTCCCTGACATGGGAAGAAGCCTGGAACTGGACTACCAGAAGGACATATAGAGCTCAGACTTCATTCAGCTTTGATCTCCTACTGAGACCAGCCATGCCAAAGCACAGTCTCAATGTACAGTATTTCTGTTTAGGGTTTTGAAAAACTCAGGTCACAAATTCTTCAGAAAATTACTGAACAATTTTTTCCAGTAGAAAGAGGATACATCCGAAAACCACTGGGCATACACCAGACTTGCAATTTTTTATATTTGAAAAGGTAACATCTAAACCTGACATAGTTACTTAAGATAAAGGCAAAGTTCTGCACTGGTATTGTCTTGAAAAAAAGAGCAGCAGCTTCAACTCTGTTGTCCTAGAAGTCAAAAGCAGGTTGGAGAATGGACAAGTCCAGCACTGTTCTCATCCAACTAACTATTTAATCACTTATAAAATTTTAATTAATGCCATAAGAAAAACATTAATTATCACCTTGAACATACATGTTTTATTTGAATTATGCAATATAAGCGAATAGAATTACATCCTTGTTTTCAGAATTAACTAGTGAGCTCTGAAAACACCTTTCTGCTTTGCACCTGTCACTCTGTGCATCAAACAATCAAATAACTCTTAAATCTCATAAAATGAACTCCCAAAGTCATTGAAGAGATAATAAACTAGGTTACAACACTTGTCTGGTATACAGTTAAATGTCTTTCATATATCTTTAAGTGGTTATTAATCTCTGAATTAGTTTAGAATACATTAACCTTCAAGGTAAATTAGATCAATCAAGAAAATGACTCACAAGACTAGGTCTATCGTTTTTGCTCAAATTTAGAGTGTGTGCCAAGAATATAACAGCAGCGGGTAGAAACCATTCAAATACAACTTTTCTCTGAAAGTATGACATTTAGCATGGAGAGGGGCCACACATTGATATTCTTCTTGATGCTTATGAATAAAGTTGTTCCTTAGGATAAGAGGAATCGATAACCAGATGAGAACAAAATGCTTACAATTGTGCTACAGGGGAATTATGCTGTGAATGCAGAATGACACGGAGCCCATGAAAATTAGGTGTAATCATATCTCAGCTCAATTTATTTTCCACTCGGGGTTTATTTTAGCCTTGTTTACTTTAATTATAGAAGTGGCTGAAAAGCTTATTCTGTTCCATTTTGCATACAGCACGCAACCCAGACATTTGCCACATTCTGCTTCAAAATTACTTCAATCTTCAACTTTTTGACTTCAGATCGTACAGAAAAGAGGCACTTAAATACTCATCTAGGAATGGATCACCATTACAGTTACTGTACGCAATGTCATGCTCTAAGGACCTATGAATTCAATGTTTAGCCACTATTTTCTGAAGGAATATAAGAGTGTTAACACTGAGTAGCAAGAAGACTAACCTGAAGTAAAGTATTTTTAATGTCAATGACTGAGGGCAAAAGCTTTGTGGTGGTATAAGCTGATGACTTATTTTGCTGTTGCAAAATGCCATGCATAGTTATCCCAGCTTAGCTGACAAGTGATAAGTCACTAAGACAAACTCAGGCTCCTGTGTTTGTGAGAAGACAGTTAACTGCTTTTACAGGATACTCAGATCACACTAGTGATCAGTGTCATTGTTTATGATGCTATATTCCAAATCTACACTTAGAATCCTTAGCTATGAGAAGTGTCACAAGAGGTGCACTTCCTCTAACCATAGTCAGTGAAGTACAGCTTCTGTGTGTAATCAGAACACACTGAAAAACTGCAGGAAACTCAGATCTTGAAAACCTTTCCTTTGGCTGGTAAGAGGATTATTGTATTAAAACTTCAAAGACTGCAGCTCACCTTGACATCAGAATAACTAGAAGCATGAGATTTACAGTGCTGATAGGTGCCATATTAAGACTCAATGTGCTGCTTTACAAATGGACAAAAACATTCAACTCATAAATCAGACGACCTCTTAATACCACTATAACATGTTCCAAGGTAAAAGAAAACACAGATCGAACTCCCAAAAGTGAGATCTGAGAGCATGATGGAAAGGAAGTGGTACTGAAGATGGGCTCTGGTTTGCAGATACTGTGTACTAAACAATGACTCAGGAAAGCATTTTGCTGCTACCAAACTTCTCAAATATTTGTACAGTCCTATTGTTTTCAGTGAGACTGTGTGTGCACATCACGTGCACTCCTCAGGCCTTAGCTGGACCAGAATATTAGGGTTGGAGCCTGCCCTTCTTGCCTCCAGAGCAAAATATGATACAATCCAAGTAATATCATTTAAACCAGTTCTCCAGTCCACCATTACTTACTTTCCAGCAGGGTCAAAAGCATCTTGCATAAGGCAGATTATGGTAGCCTCAGAAGAACAAGATTCATATTTCTTTTGTTTTAGAGCTTCATGCCTTTACAGTCCCACTGAGGTCCGTGCTGTGCTCATCTGCAACAGTGCTACCTTCTCGAGGCATTAGACATATCAGTTGGGAAAGATTTCAAAACAGCACAGTGAAAGCTGCAGTAGAAGAGCAAGATCTAGCTCTCTAATTCTAGCTCAACTAATTCCAGCTTCTCCCGAGTCTATGTTTGCAGACTTTAGCACAGCACATGGCAGGCAACCAGATACTGTTTTGGGTCAGATCTCTAGAATATTATGGCCATTCAGCCAGCAGGGCCACAAAAATCTGCTCCTTGGCTCTTCCTTTCTGAGCTATTCTGCACCTGCTGAGGTAATGTTCCTACTTAATCCTAATTGCAGAAAATTGAGTAAGAGCTTTGTCCTTGTACATCGAGGAATAAAGACAGCATTTCAGCAATCTTGTTGTAATTAAATACAAGTCTGAATGTGCATGCTGTAATTAAAAGTATGTCTGTTTCTTTAAAACAAATCAGTTTTAATTGGCATTCTAATTGAAAGCCTATTAAGTGTAGTGATAAATGCTATCTGAGAGATTATTTAAAATCTTGACACCTACATGATGCTTTACAAAGCTCTGAAAACGTTGACTAATTCACCCTTGCAATGCACCCTTGAGACGCAAGTAAATATATCTAGCTGATCTGAGGAGGAAAAAAAGAACTGAATAGGAACTTCATTAAAAAAAAATAAAAATTTTCAAAAGCATATCGATTTTGGTTAAATGTTCAGACAATAAGAATTTAAGCTTTTTTATATCCTTACAGCATCCAAGCAAAATGAACAGTTATCACTGTAGTGAGTCAGAACGCTGTCCTGAAACGCCCTGTGCTCATACAGTGTCAGAAAGGTCAAACGAGCTTGGCTTAAAAATCCTTCCAGCCCACGTCATTCCTTTGAAAGCAATCCATTGTGGTCAAAACAAAGGTGAGTATGAGAACAGAACCAACCTACAGCAACATTTTGTTTGTGTAGCCACTGGGCAATTGTTGCCCTGACTTCCTCAATCAGATGTGTTATTTTTTTGATTTTTATGTAGAATATAAGAAAATCTTCAGTCAAGGACTGAAATTATCTTATCTGAAATGAAATTTTCTCTTTCCTGTGTTAATGGTTGGCTTGTGCCTTAAAACATGAAGTTTACGGTAAGAGTTGGACTGACTCTGTTGATATTAAGTACACTCAGTGGTCTCACTGGGAATTTGTTTTAATTCTTTCACTTGTAATACTCTTATCTCAGAGACTTTGGTGGTGCTCCTCTGGAGGTTGCCACTGTGAATGAGTTTATTTTCAGTACTGGCAGCTGTAAGAAAAGAAGCAATTTCAAAGCAAATACAGAGCTGCCTAGACAAAAATCAAATGTCAGATGAAAAAGCAAAGTCATTTCACTAAAACCCTGATTCTAATCAACTTAATGGTTGCCTTTATTCAAACAAGATCCATAGCATGAGATTTGTGTCCAATTAAACAGGTTGCTTTACAAATCTCTCATATTTTTAATAAAGCTGACATGACAACATTGGAGACCAGGAATTATTTAGTGAATTTCTTGAATAATTGATCAAATACAAAAGTCACTCTTTGTGGCCAATTTGTGAACAGAACAGGAAACAATGTGTTTGAACAAACTGTTCATCATTATTTATTCAGTTCTAATAACTCTTTGCACAAGGGCTGCTTTTCCTCATCTGTGACACTTGTAAGGAGACATTATTAAACCAGCACATAATTCTGTACTTAGCATAACTAAAGAGGCAAGTTAATTTTTTCTGTCATCCTGTGTAGTCTCTGTTGAAATAGCTAATGTAAATACACCAAAACTACTTTACGTGCCAAGAAGAATGTTGGCAACACTTCTGAATCCTCTGTGGATAAACTGTCCAGAAATCTATGTCAGCACATGTCCAGCAAAACTCTCACTGAAGTTTTTGAATACACCGATCCCTGCTGCTCCTGGTTAAGTAGCTGGATTGCATCCTCTGCTGAGGACATAAGAGACTTCAAACAGCTCAAAGTATTATTTGTGTTTCAAGTCTTGGTTTCCTTGCATTGGTGTTGGAGGAATTATTAGTCCTTTCACAAGAATTTTCACTTCCATAATTTAATTTTCCAAATTCTGTACAATGGTGAATTCTTAGCCCCACACTTACATAATCTGTAAGCAGACTGTTTAATAACAGAAAAGAAGTCCCTCTGGTAAGATCTATCCCTTCTACTTAAATCCACAGATTTCAATTCTAAATTACCAGATTAAATTACTGTAAAATAGACACTCCAATGGATTTAGACTCTTTTTTCTTAACTGCAATTCTGGCCTAAAAATTTTTTCATTACTAATTCTTGGTCTGGAGAACGTTAGTATGTAGCTTCACAACATACTTGGACAATTGCTGTTATGTCCCTGGGACACAGAGTATAAATATTTTGTTTTAGCAAAGCTTCTAGCACTGATAAGATCTTTATGTAAAAGATAGGCTTTTTATTACTATCTAAGAACAGTTATCTGATGCAACCTCTAAAAGAGGTCAGCAGAATTATAGACCTTAAACTCCAGTCAGTTTATAAATCACAATGTACTCAAGAGGATATGGTCTGCATGCCTGGATACTTGTCTTCAACTCCTATGAACTAGTTCTGATACAATATAACACATTTTGAACCTCCTCTGAAAAGTAAACCCCAAAGGATTACTGTATAAGTGTCAGCATGTCTTTACCTTGCTCCCTCTTTTAATGATTGCTGTACCTAGCAGGTTCTGGCTAAAAGCAGGCAACCAAGTCTCCAGCTCTTCTAAATACACATTCAGGCTCAAATTCCAGCTTTTCTCAGTCCAGATAAATGGCTAGCTGAAACCAGGCCAATTACATGAACTTTGTGTCTTTAGCTACAATACATTGGACATCACAGCTGTCTGGCTTTCTCCCACTCATACTGTTACAACAGCTAAAGGAAAAGAATTTTCCTCTCCTTAAGGACTAAGAAACAGTCATTCTTTTCTGTTTTAACATTTTGCAGGCACTAGGGATAGGTGTGGTTTTAGCTGCAATCACTGTACTGTATACTGCTTTGGAAAGCTGAGATAAGCATTCCAAATACCTGCTTCACAGAGAACAGAGATTAAATAAGATTAGCTCTTTTTAAAAGGCAGGAGAAAAGGGGGTATGTGAGAATAAAGAAATCAGTTCCAAAGAGCTACTAAAAATTCACTTCTTCACCTGAATAATTACTTATGATATCCTCTAAAATACCAGTGTCATTCTAAGGGGCTTATCACTTGAAGTGGCATTTCCATGGTAGCCAATACCATGACTATAATCCCTTCCAAGCTTTTAAATGCTCTAATAAAGCTCAATATCAATAATCAAGGAAGGAACAGTTGTAGGCTTTACTGTATTTTTCATCTCATTATTCTTTATAAAATGGCTGTGTCCTTTCTTCTCACAGTAATGCTGCCTTGCCTACTGATTGTACCCCTTTTTAAGCCACAGGGAAGAAAGAAAATATGATGAGTAATGACATGTGCTTTTTCACATTTTCCATTTGTGAAAAATAATAAAATCTTGAAAATTACATTGCAGAGACATTAAAAAATATATACATATGCCAGTCACCTTTTTTCCAATTTCTGCTTTTGCCTGTTCTCTTAAGAGGTAAGACTGATTACTGCTTTTTGTTCTAAATCAGTATTTCTCACAGGCTTTTGAGTCAATTGGAACACACCTAGGAAAAATGCAAACTATTTGCTTAACATCCAGCTTTTGCAGCCTTTCAGTTGAGAACATTTGCTTCCACTAAGGCAGAGAACTTTGCATGTGTGGTCACCACATTATAGATAGTAGTAAAGTTTGTTTAATTCACTTCCTTCCTCTAGCCTAATGTGTCTGGGACACTCAATAATGGTTTAGCAGTCAAGGGTCAACTCTAATCCTTCAACAAAACTGGAATGTTAACCATGGGGAAAAGTGGGCGGATTGCTGAGGATTTTCCTGCTCTGCACTGCTGTTTCTGTAATGGCCGAGATCACCAGCAATGCTGTTTCAGACACACAAAAGGCATCGATGTCTGAAAGTATCATCTCTTCTTGTTCCCAGCTACAATCATCATATTCACTATAAACTCTGTAAAATTCCACACCTAGGTAAAAGAAAGAATTTAGATGGAATGCTACAGCTTTATCTGTGTGGGAGAAAGTCCTAATGCCATGAAATTCAATGACTTTTAATGAAGGTACCAACACCAACACAAAATCCCAAAACACAATACAGGAAAAAAAAATTAAACTTAATTTCTCATTATGTTTCCACCCCTAATTCCACACAGTGGTTTTATACAAATGCAACAGCAATGAATTCAGGAAATCTGCACAATTATACATAAAAAAATGAAGCTTAAGTGTTTATCCAAACACTTGTTTTTCCATGTGAGCTCAGACCTTCTTTGAAATAGCTAGAATGGAACTCATTAATGCACTGTGAACAGAAAACCCTACTGCATATCAGTTGTCTATAAAATCCAGTATAGACATTTCAAATGTTGCTGGTGTCACCTTTCCACAGCAAGCTATAAGTTGGTTCTTAGATCTTTCTTACTCTGTTGCTTCCAAATGAACCATTATATCCGTGAAATGGAAATAATTCTGTTTTTTGAGTAGTTGCAGATTTTCATGTTTGCTTTGTACTTTAAATTAATTGTTCCTGTATAATTATGCAGACTACTACAGCTCATTAATTCAGTTCTATTTCACAACCAAAAGACTGAGACAGCAGCATTTTCACAGCTGAACTAGAACTCTCTCCTTTCATTATGCTGATTAACAGAACAGAATGTGACACAGTTTGGTTCATGTACTTCAGCTAGGCGTGAGTGGTACATCGATGCACAACAACTAACTTTGTGGTCTTATCCAAAAAATCATATAGAATCCACTTAGATGTACACATTAATGAAGAGGTAGCCACTGGAAATAGCTATGATTTTTCAGAAAGAGA
This sequence comes from Aegotheles bennettii, assembly GCA_013398125.1. NCBI lineage: Eukaryota > Metazoa > Chordata > Aves > Caprimulgiformes > Aegothelidae > Aegotheles > Aegotheles bennettii. The sequence continues at coordinate 1,236,205 of VZRW01008202.1, read as the reverse complement.
ATATTATGGAGAATATCTCTTATTTGCTCTCCCAGAGCTCATTACAGCTAAGCAGAATTGATCTCTTTTGGCTCTGTATGAATCACTTTTTCATATTACATTATTTTAATTGTATGGTTAATTTGTTTTTCCAATTTGTGAATGGTGTTCATTATCTTAGCTTCTATACACCTCCATTAATTGAAAGAGAAACATTTAAGCATGAAGCTACAGGTCACCATGCAAGCAGAGAAAACTAAGAGCCTAAATGCATATTTTTCAGCATTCATTCAGGTATGAACCATATCCAAGCCTGATCCACAGCTCATTATCAATGCATCCAGTCTACTGTGGAATGAAAAACAAACTTTATATTCTCCACTGCAGTACAAAGGAGAAATGAAAATAGCAGTTTACAGACAAATTACTCTGAAAAATTTCCTAACTTCTGTATCAACTTTGACATCAAGAATTTCACCTCCGAAATAAGAGGGAATCAAAACCAGCATTTAAGGAGCAGAGAAAAAGAGCCTGTGATCTTTCTCCAACGTGTCCTGTTTAGTATAAGGAAAGCTTTGCAAGCTATTCAGATTTGACATGAAACTTGGGAAATTCTTGAGATAATTCCTATGCTAATCAGGAAGTTACTGCATGTTGCCATAGCAACAGGCATCAGTTAAAACCATGATGATACTAAATAAATCTTTGCTTTGATATAAAATGAAAAGCAATTTTATTTTATTAGATGTTTGTCATATCAAAGATAATGGCAATAAAATAATGTGTCAAGAAATTCTAGCCAGTGACAATAAATAAGTCAACCTGATGTGAAATTCTTGTGCTGATGTCACCAAACAGCACTATAAATGCATAAGGCTACTTAGCAGTCTTTTGTCTGGAAAAGTGAAAGTATTCAAAGGCCAAGCTAGATGCAAACATTGCAAAGCACCAGCTAAGTGTCACAGTACATGTGACTGAGACACAAAAACCTGGGTGGTGAGCATTAATAGTATGAAAGTTCCATGTTTCATTTGAGACAAAGGTGTCTACCACAGGAGAAAGTAAAAATATCATATAGGTAAAACACCAGGTTTTAGAACTGTTAAATTCTGACAACTACTATATCCAATGCAAAGCTGGCTATAAACTTGTACTTGGTGCCCTCTAGTTACTTTTTCTTCAAGCACTTGAGAAAAAAAAGAAGAAAACAAAAAACCCACAACCAACCAATCGACACTTGTGTATAGAGTATCATGTATCTAATTCTTCATCCCAGGTACTTTGTACACACAGTAATGAGGTGGCAGAGAAGCATCTGTACAGGCAAACATGAGTGCTATAATGCACTCCTTGGTTATTAATAAATATTACTATCTCCTCACTCGCTACATCACACAGGAATGAACTGCAAGGAGGATAATCTGGTAGAGAATAACCACAAAACCTCTGTAACAGTGATCTCACAGTAACATCTGCAAGCAGTCACACAGCTACTCCATATCACTAATGTCCAAATTTGGAGGATGAACAGAACAGAAAAACATCCTCAACTGTAACTACGTTACATGTTGAACAAATTCACTAGTAAAATAAATTCTACAGTTGATTTTGCTACCACCTTAGAGAAATCAAAGATCAGGATCATAATAAAATGTGTAATCATGGCTAAAACTCTTCTACAATGAAGTCCATTTTGCTCTTTTTTTTTTTTTTTTCAAAAATAGCAATTCTTAATATTTGTGTCTGTCTGGATATGGTCCGTAGCAGCATTTTCTGCAGACTGCATAGTGTATCACCACAGTCCCATCTGCTTAGATAGTCTATACGTATTCCATCTGCTTAGATAGTCTGTATGTATTTGTGTACTCCTACCTTGCTTCAATAAGCCTACCAGATTTACTCTTCATGGCAGGGGGAAAAGTAGCTGGGGAGGGGAGGAAGAGGCAGAAGAAATGCTGTAGAATTTAAACAGGCCTACTTTCATGAAGGGTCTTGGCCACAAACATGAAATGAGCAGTTTGCTAATATTTCTGTCTATCTGCATAATAATTAGATACAGCAAGGACTATGCATGACTCCAACTACTGACTTTGTGGGAGATGTTTGTATTCACCTACCTAACCATGTATCTGTTTACAATTCTTAGCTGCTAGTTGCTGTTTCTTTCACGTAAACAACTGTAGGAGCCAAGGAGGGAAAAAATGTATTGTCACCCTTAATATGATTTTGACTTTGCAGTACAAAAGAAAAAAACCAAATGTAAAATTGTTGGGGCACATTTTTACGGGAGGTTTAACACAGCTATCTACATAAGCATCACAGGAGCTGCCAGGATTTCCATCTGTGGCTGACATTATCCTTGCTTCCCTCATCAAAAGTCAACCACTCTAAATGCTATCCTGAACATCTCAAACACATCCATTGCTCTTTCTTTTCAAGAGCATAAGTTATCATAATGTTTTTGTCTTAGGTAGCACATACAAGGAAAACACACAAACACTTCTCTAACCCCTAGAAAAGAGAGACAAGTCTTAAATTTAAAAACTTACCCAGAGGCTGTTTGAGAGCCTAGACAGACACGTTCAACATTGGTGCTGGGAGACATTTTCTAGAACAAACTAAAGCTTTTACAGATGAACTTTTAATAGCAATATTAAGCAACTGGGGAAGGAAGAGCTTTCACATCAGAAATGAAACTGAAAGTTTTATTATTTTCCCTCAAGGTGTTAACAAAAAACAGTCTTGCGTGCAGAATTACCATCAGTCCTTAGCCATGTGTGTTGAGATTAATAATTTTTATCTGAGTTGATTTACTGCTATTGTGTACCCAAAGGCAGTCAGGCTTTATATTTGTGTGCTATAAGCTGTTGTTGTCCAATGACTAGCTCTTACCAAACAGCCTGGTTTAATTCACACTTCTATCCAGATACCTAACAGACAGTAGAAATGTTGATTATAAATACCATTTTTTTTAAAATTTGTAATTTTACCAGAAAACTGTAAGTCTGGTATGCACAATCCTATTAGTTAGGGTTAACAAGGCAAAAAAATCATCCAAACGTGATGATATGATGGACTTCAGTACTGTACTTGAAGGGGTAAAACCTGACAGACTGTAAAAATCCCCTGAACAATGTTTTTCTTCACTTGCACTGGGCTGTGTTGAGAAAGCAAACAGGAATTTTTTCTAATACCTTAAGGAAATGGCCAGGTGTAGTACTGGCCAAGCCTGTAATTCAGTATCAAGTACATCTTATCTCTCCCCTGCCCTGTACAAGTGGTAACAATGCCAGGCCAGGCCACAGCAGTTATCCTGAAGCAAGCCTCTGATAAACTTCCATTATAACTCCGCAGCACATCACTCAGCACCCTGAAGTGTGGGGTTTCCTGGCATGAGTACAGAAGTCACCTAATGATGCCTGCAGTTTAGAAATGGAAATCGAAGTCACAGTATACTAACCAGCCTAAAAGAGCAACAGCAGACTTTTGTAAATCTGTAGTAAATGTAGTAAATGGCTGATGTTCTACTCAGGTTTATCATTTTTTTATTACATCTCTAACAGCTGGATGCAGTCCCCCTTAACTGTAAACCTATTTCACCACTTGCTGAGGGAAATCCTTCATAGCCATTTACACCCATGTTTGGTGCACTGAGTTCTCTGCAGTCTGATCAGCAGCTGGCAAAAAAATAATTTCTTTTTCTGTATGACTCATACAATCAATATAAGGACAAACTGGGTTGTAAATAATTTCTGTCAGGCCTTATCATGCCTATATACATCCACATTTTTTTTCTTTCATGAATCAGACTATTAGAATAACATTAGATAAATTATCTGAACCACTGACTCATGCAAACCAAACTACTCAATTCTGTTGCTCCTACACAAAATACAGCTTTCATATTCAGCATTCAATCTCTTTTTGCTCTTTGAAGTGATAGTTAATACCACAAAATTATCTGTTCTTTGGCTATGCACCACTTCCTATAATTATCAACCACATTTATGTTATGGAGTGTAATGGTATCTGAGGATCTTCTATACAAAAGGCATGAGCAAAAATGAAGGTTCCACTGAAGAAGGTTATGGTAGAGATGATCATGCAGAAAACATTTTTATATCAGCTGACAAGATACAGAATCATAAACAAGCCCCTAAAAATATAAGTATAATAATTGTGTCCTACTATGTTTTAGAGAGTTCTCATCAGGCTGCTTTGAAAAACTATTAAATTAAGCCTCCTTGAAATCATGCATTGGAATGAGCTCTGTTTCACAGGCAGCAGTTTTGCTAGTTTACCTGCCTTAACCGCTGCAACTAAGCAAAAAGCCAGGCACTGGTGGCTCTATGACTTGCAGAATAAAAACAGTATGGCAACTGTATTTTAATACAAAGATGAAGCTGAATAGATAATTCAATCACTAAGAGATTATCAGAGATCATTGGCCCAGCACTTTAAACTAAGCTCTTAGATTAAAATAACACTTAGCACTTATGTGCATTTCATCTTTGAAGTGCTTTACAAATGGGACTCTCCTGACAACACAGAGAATGACAGTAAACTATTTGTATTCTGACAATGATATTAAAAAAATGTATATTGTCAAGTGCAGCTAAATGACTCATGACATGTACAGAGATGCATAGAAAATCAGGGTTTTTTCATGGACATATATTATCTGAACAAGGTAACTGTAAGGCAAACATTATTAGAGATAACAGAAATCCCCAATCTACCAAAAAGTATTTAGAAGATGGGGCACTAAACAGAATAAATGCCAACTGAAAAACAACTAAATACATTCACAAGGGAGGAGAAAGGTTATTAAAAGGAAAAACTAGGACTATCAAATATTTTGAAGCAGCTGAGGGATGATCTGCAAATTAACTTCTATAATGACAAGGTAAGAACAAAAAAAGTTTCCTTCATGTTCTATTTTACAAATATAAAAATATCAAATGATAGCCTGGGAACAGCATGTTCTGTAAACTACAAAAATTCAGAGACTAATCTGAAAAAGTTTGTTGGATAATGACTTGCTTGACTTGCAAACACAATTGTCTGAACCTTACAAGGAAACTGGACATTACACGTGCAAAAAGGCACCTACGTTTTCAAAGTTGCATGGACATACAGTGTGTAGTAAGGACTAAGCACACAGGAAAGGTGCATCATACATATAGAAGCCTAACCTCTAGTAGTGCAGGAAGGACTAGTAAAATGGCCTAAAATATACCAACACCATGATAACCAGAAAAAAGGAAAGAAAATAAGGGGATGGTGTCATAAACCAAATTTCAAATGACCGAAATCCAGCACCAGAAAGGAAAGACCTTTGGCATTCAGAAGAACACTCTAACAGTCTTCTTTTCCATAAACACCAGGGCTGTATAAATGGACAATTCCAACTCCAGGATACCAAAGAACAACAGGGATAATGCAAGCTCTCCACACTTTGCCAGCATTCTCTCTTTGGAGCCTTTTACTGAACTAGTGTACTCACTGGCTTTATAGCTGCCACCAGAATCACAGCCAAGCCGTACTGGCCACCTTTTTCTTTCTGTAATGAAGCCATATGCATACTATGGCATACCTGGAACTCACAATCATTCTAAACACCTGCAGCCTGCACAGCCATGAATACGCTGCGAAGAGCAGAGCTGGCACAGCAGTCACTTAAGAGTGAATTTTAAAGTGTTACCAACCAAATAATGAGAATGTGATGACTGCAGCCAAAGTTTCACTTTACTACAATCAGCACTGGCCCCCACAGCCTAGGCCTGGGCTTATAGTAAAATGGGTTTCCCAGTTCTTTGTTGCCATCTGCTGGATGCTTCTCATTATGGGTCAAACTCCGTCACTAGCCCAAGTTTTCACCTGGGAAAACAAGCCTCTTACATTTTCTTTGGCTTGTAATTTAAAGACAGGTGCATTGGATGGTTTACTCTAACATACCAAATTAATGGTTTGGCTGTTTAGAAAAAAGCTCAAGATACCAACACCTGCTAAGACTGCAACCTTGCTCTCTCAGTTTTGGACTAAGAGCTGTATCTAATAAAGCAGGATATGGCAGAGCAGTCACGTGAGCCCATAATACTCATATGAGCTGCTATCAAACACCTGGCCACCTTCTTCTCCCTTTAGTGCTTAAAGCGAGAACTCTGGGTAAACCCAGAACTGCTTTAAGTAGTTTGGTGCCAAACACCTGTCTAACACAGAAAATTGTATGGAGGGTTCTGAAATTACGAAAAGGAACACCTATATCTCCTTGAAGGCCCAACACACTTGATTTGTTATATGTACTGGCTGACAGAGAGAGCAGCAGAGTTGCCATGGCTACCATATCCATATTTTACCTAACAGTAGCTGAAGTATTAATTCAGGAAGTAAGCAAAAGTTCGAACTCTTTCCTGAGGCATAGGCTTGAATTAAAACAGCAACCAGTTTGACAACAAGGTTAAATATCTGTACAGTTATAGCCAGGGTATTTGTACACGTGTCCAGCAGCAGAAGCATACAAACTGTTGGAATTCTACTGAAAAAAACCTTGGGAAGCACCCAGGTGAAACAGAACATTAGCAGAGCTTTTCAGACTTGCAGCCATCAGTTGATACATACTGTACATAATCCAAGTGCTTGTGTCCAGCTATCAGATCTTCACTGTGTAAGACAGTCTTCTCTTATGGCTATGCTATATATACAATGTTAATAAACTTATATAAACAACTACATACATTACAATGCTGTAATTCATAAATAACAATGCACTGGTGAGATCCTGCTCAGGTGTACTGAAGATCAGGTTCAATATCACTACCCTGTTAAAACTACTTCAGTACTAGAAAAAAACAACTGGTTTTTTTCCTTCCTTGTTCACTCTGTTTGAAGAAGAGATGCTACAGAATTGACACATGAAAGGTAGGTATTTATCACTTTATAAAAATATACTCATCTCATATTCTGACTATTTATATTAGGAACAATTACTGTAAATTAATATTTGGCAATGGAAGTCTGTGTCCACACTGTTTTGGAAAATAGCTTAAAAAGACAATTAAGTATGCTAAGATTTCATTTTTAAAACCAAAGTCGTAGCGAGCAGGTATTTCCATGGAACAATACATTAATCTAAGCAGGCAAAAGTCCAAAAGCAGAGTTACAGTGAGAGAGTACATACTTTTTTTTTAAGGGTGTAAGGAGTCAGCAAACTAAGACATTTAAAAATTACACTCAGTTCTACACAGTGATGGAGGCATAGTTCTAAGGATTGATGCTGACATAGCAACATCATCTATGAACAATTCCGACACTGATTTGGTATATAAATGTGGATTTAGAAAATGATTGTTCAGGAAAATTAGAAGAAGTTAAGACTCACCCTTCTGACTTACAGCATCTTTTGTGCTTCCCAAATACAAAGTAGCAAATGACTGAATATGACTGTGACTCCAAAAGCTTTTCTTCAATAACATGTGAGCTTTAAACAGCCCTCCTTTCTCCCCTGTCAACTTGTTGTCACGCTGTGCACTGAGCAGTGTTTATGCTATCTGAGCTAAGACTGAAAGACAAAGGATAGCTTTAGTATTTCCAGGAGGGCTACTAAAAACAGCTGAACAGCATTACAGCTGAATCGTGCCCTGTATATTACAGAGAAACTTTTATCAAACAGCAATTACGATGCAAATCAAAAATTCCCCATGTCTATTTTTTTTGTATGTATTTTCAAGACTGGAAAACAAGACCAAGGAAACTACAATATGTGCCTGATTTTATTACTTTAATAAGCAGTGCAAAGATTCCAATCCTGATGCTTTACCAACACTATGAAGCTAATGTTTTCCTGAACAAATAAATAACTGCAATAACCAAAATAAGAAAGCTCTCATTAAATAGATGGAACCCAATACAGGAAAGTAAAAAAAAAAAAGGAAATAAAGTGGTGGATTTTTTTCAAATGTAATTGGAACAACGTTGTCAAAATATTTAATAAAACAAGGAAAAATTGTATGGTATATTTAGAACACCTTCAACTGTCCTCAGCCTCAAGATTTATGTTATTTCCGAACTTTGCATAGAGCTGAACTTTCAGGTCAGATAACACCCTCTGAATTGATTCCACTCGGGTTTCTAATGCTTCAATTTCTTCTTGTAAACTTTTCTGAAAAAGAAAAAAAAATCAGTTATGTAAAACAAATTAAGTCATGTTTGTAAACAATACATAAACAATAAAAAGGTATCCCTTTGCCAACTTTTTGCCACCTCAGGCTGTAAGACTTATCACGGGGCCAAACAAAGGCTTGTGTGACTTTGTATACTGACATCCCAGTTATGACTTACCATGAGTGCACACCCCCCTCATAAATCAAACACCAACTTTAGAAAGTAAAAGGTTCAAAGGACGAACAGATCATCCCATTCCAATGCTCATCACACTACAGCAGCCAGTACAGTAAAGGAGCTCCCTTTTGCCCAAACCTTTGCTTCCTCCAGCATTTCTTGCGTTTCTTCTTGGGAATGACTAATGAAGACATCTCCAATTTGGTAGGGTATCAGAAGTGAATCATCATCATCAAGCATCATGATGTCATCACAAGCATCTTCCAAATTCTGAAGTTGTTTCTGTTTATCAAGACATAAGAAAGGTGGAGATTTTGTACTAGGTAAGTACAGTCACACTATCAGTTGAATAATGAAATCTGGGAGCCCACATATTGGGCAAAAATCCTACCTACCAGCATAACAACATGTCTAACAGAACATTTCCAGAGCTGTAATTTAGCATAAGTATTAAATTCAATGAAGCCGTATCAGTAGAAATTTCTAGTCAATACTTGTTATCTCTCATTAACACCATAAGTAACTGTCTAGATCAGGGAAATACAGAATTACGTTTCACTAATATCTGATATGCTGTTGCACAGGATTTTTTTTATTTAGCTAGAGAACAGAAAAAAATAATAAATAAGATGGCAAGTGTTACTTTATTGCAAAAGCAGAATTACTTAAGAGTGCCAGCACTTTAAGCCATCAATAAAACATCAACATAAAAAGGCAACATTGTTACAATACATCTTGAAATCATTATGTAGCAGCACTAGTATTTTTTAAAAACTCAGCATTTTCAAAGAAGTTTTACCATAACAGATGTTGAAGGAAAGTGAATAAATACTACAGTTAGAATGATGGATCCTATCCAGCCTGGCAACAGAAAACCTCTGTGCTGCTAATGACAATCTCTGTCAACACATCAAAAGAATGTACCAGACAACTGCCCCACTGGTTCAAGAAAAAATAAATATCAATTATCTGAGGCAGAAAAATTTAAGAACGCTACAAACAGCCATTATATATAGACAATGCTTGACATGTGGCAACTAACGAGTTAAGAGCTGCATGCAGAAATATACTAGTGGCCTTTATTTCTCATTATTTCTATTGTTTTTCTACTTTAACATTCTCTGGCAATTTTCAAATTATCAGAAATCCCATATTAGACCCAAAGCACTACTTACAGTAAACTACAGCTCCTATTTTCAGTGTTACAGCTGAAAATAAATTCAGGGTAATGAAGACTAAATAAATATTTGCTTCAAATATACCTTTTTGACATCTATTTCCTCTTTCAGCTCTGTGATCCTGCTAGTATTTCTCGCAAACTTGTTAATTTTCTGCTGATCTTCAAAAGTAACATTGACATCTTCTGCAGCCTGCAAGGAGGAGAGGTCAAAGTGAAGACTTCATTCATTACATTAACTTGAATCTCACTACAAAATCACTCCTACAAAGCTTTTGAAAAATAGTCTTACAGCTGCTACACTCTGCTTACACACTGATTCCTTAAAACACCTCTTCAAGGACATCAGCAATACCAGGTGTCCCTGGGCAGAGGCCCCAGTGACATTCAGTTAAACACCAGCTATCCATGGCATCCCAGTGCCAAGGGTTGCTTCCTTGACAGCACTGACAGTCGAACTGGACACCTCTGCTCCAAGATCCCCGCACGGTACAGCCCAACAGCTCGATGCAATCTGTCAGCAACTTCACTTTGTGCCACCCGGTCACTGTGCTGTGTGACAGGAGATTCCCCGTGCCTTGCACGGCCTCTCCCTGAGCCCCCTTCGGAGGTGGTGGAAGCAGCCGGGCACGGCTGGGTGTCCCCCATTCCCGGGCAGTGCCCCCCATTCCCAGGCAGCCCGGTCGGCCAGGAGGAGCTGTCACAACCGGCTGCACCAGCGCAGGCCCTCACACCCCGGTGTGACCAAACCCGCGCTCGCACGCCCGATGGCACCGGCGACCCCGACGGGGCCGAGACAACCACGCCAGGGCCTTCCTGCACCGTCCCCCCCCGCCCCCGGTGCCTTCGGCAGGCCCTAACCCGGAGCTGCCCAGGGAAAAGGAGACTCCGCTGCCGCCCGAGGGGCTGCGTGAGCGCGGGGCAGGGGCTCGGGGGGCACCGCCGGGGAGCGGGGCGGGAGGCAGCGCTGAGGGGACTCGGCC
>VZRW01008202.1:1213719-1225213 GCA_013398125.1 Aegotheles bennettii | reverse complement strand
CCCGGCCCGGTGCAGCAGCAGCGCGGCGGGGTACGAGGCGCCTCCTGAGGGAGAGCGGCCCCTGAGCGCGGAGCAGGCGGTGGTCGAGCCGTGCCCAGCCTGAGCCCTGGGCCGAGGACCCCTCCGAGCCGCCCCCAGCCCTCGCCAGCCGAACGCGCCGCCTGGCTGAGAAGGGAGGCAGAGGAGGCCTTGAGCTCAAACCATTGCACAGGGACTTTTTACGCAAGAATAAAAAGATTTTTCTGTAAAGCCTGGTTGACAGCTTCTAAACAGAAGCAGGGCTGGCCGGCATTCGCTGCGTAATTGCCTCCACATGCTTCGGTTTGTTTGGCTTCTCTGGCCACAACACAAAACACAAACAAAGGAACAGACCGACTCCTGGCATTTCACAAGGGCGGGGAGAGGCCTGGCACTGCGCCCTCCCGCCTCCCTCCTGCCTGCGCTGGGTACAGGCCCACGGCCCGAACCCCCGGGCCTGGCTGGAGGAGCTCCTGTGGGTGCTGAGCGAAGGGAGGGCTCAAAGCTGACAGGAGTCCTGAAGGCTTTGACCCCGCCGGAGGCTGGCCCAGCCCCTGCTGCTGGCAGCAGTGGTGGAGACTCCTTGAGACTCTGATCAGGTCCCGCTTGGGTCTGCCAAGAGCTTAGAATCATGGAATTGTAGAATCATAGAATCATTATGGTTGGAAGGGACCTCCAGGGTCATCAAGTCCAACCTTTATCCCATCATATTCCTGACTGTTAGACCATTAGACCATGGCCTGAGCTTCCTGAAGAAGGATCAGCATCACTGGTACCCACAGGCTTTCAAAGATTTAAGTACACCTCAGCTACGAAGATTTCCAAGCGACACACTGTTGTGCCAGTGTCAGATGGGGGTGACAACCAGCCTGCAGTGTAAGATTCAGAAAAATGTTTGATGATATCTTCAGGTGTTGTGCTGTGATTCATCCTCCTGCAACGCCCTCCTGTGAACAGCAGTTGAAAGTCATTAGGGTTAGACCCAGAGAAAGTACCTGGGGTTCACAGAGTCCAGAGCCCTGGACCATGTGCTTTTAAAGTGTTTGGCTTAGGAAGGGCATTTGGAAAGCTGACTTAGAGTCTGCAGCTCACTGAGAAGTGTCTGCGGGTGGTTTGGTTCTCCAGAAAGAAAACCAGACAGCATTGTGAGCAAGGAGCTCTCTAGGGTCAGCACGTTCAGTCCCAGGCAGCCAAAACTGCTGAACCTTTTCTCAGAGCTGTCCAGAATCGCCTCCATCCGTTTGGAGTCCAAAGATCAAAACCATTTCCTGAAGGCAACCTTTCTTTCTAAAGCTATGCTTAAAAAAGTGTAATACCCTGATTGTATGTGATGGTTTTCCTCTTCAGACACTTGTTTATGATACAGGAGGTAGATGTAGATTTCCCTGCATCCATATACCCATCTCCCACCCCTTTCCTAATGCCTGAACCATAAATAACTCTGTGTGTTTTCCAGTGACTGGACATATTAATGGAAACTATAGGAACAACCAGTGGAACAGAATGCCAGTGTTTGCTTTTGTTAGAACCCCTTGTTGCTGAGGGAGAATCCAGGCTGGCAGCTACAGGAGAATCATTGCTCCATGATAGCTCATCAAAGTCCATTCCAAAGAGGATCCATGGAGAACAATGGAAGACAACACCCAACAGAACAATGTGTATATTTTAAGTTTCCTATTAATTTCCTGTGATTAAGCCATATTAGGAAGAGCTGAAATATGGCATGCTCCATTCAAGTCTTAGCACATAGAGTAACACCATTTTCTCTCAGTGTTGACTTTGTCCATCTTAGATGGAAACAGTCTAGCAGCCCTACTGCCTGTAAGAATGACAAGTCTGGTTCCTGATTTATTACTTTTGGAGATGGAGATTACACCAACGGTGTTCAGCTTCATTTCATAGTAGAGCTGGTTTGGAGCTCTCTTTCAGTAACTGCTTTTTATTGAACAAATGTAAGAAAGTCACAACTACTTGTGGGAAAGAACGCAGCAGATTTCTAGCTTAAAAATTAGTTGAAGGGAAAAACTTTCAGAACTATCAAAATGTTCTATGATGGATATTTGCTGAATGAAGAAGTTCCATTTTTTTCAGTTCAGAATGACTGCTCATTTCAAAACTCCTGCTGCAAACTAGTAGAAAAAACAGAACAGAAAATAATTTAAATGGCCCTCAAGCTGACTGTTACATTTTATTTTGGTGCATAATTTTGACTTGTTGAAAAAAACTAATCACAAAATTTCTCCCTGGAGAATTATGTTATTATTAATTTACGTAAAAACATAATCCTAATCCTAAATCTCTCTCAGAGAATGAACTGTCATGTCTTTGGCCATTCTTCTACTCTTCCCTCATTCAACTATCTTCTCTCTTCTTAAAGGTCCTAATATGAAAGGATATAGTCTAAGCCATGGTTATTTCTGCGGGTGGATTAACTGAATAATACATGTTAGATCCGAGCCAATGTAATTTCCTTCAAGAGAAAAGGAGTGGATTTCATAAGAATTTGATGACTTGAAGGCTTTGAAAATCTTTTTCTCCCACATGCTCAGGCAAGATTTATGCTGTGAGCATGTTGCCAAGAGTAACTTACTGTAGACCTTTCTTATGTAAATAAAAGTGAAAACAGTGCACGAGTGCAAGCATCTAGTGGTGGAGTAAGACAAACTCATTGAACTCAGTGACCTCATTTCTCTTTCGGTTGCATAAAATGACTTGCTCTTTCTTGTACTGGTCCTTGTTGTTGTTTCAAGTGTGGTTAGCTTCACCTTGCACTTCGGTAGGATCCTTTCTGTGGTGTGTGTAACCCCGACGCCCTTCATTTTATGTCTCCTTTATGGTCCTTTTTCATATTGTCATTTCATGTTACTTGCTGTAGCCTTTTACAACACAGCTCAGTAGCAAAGAGCTTTCGCATGCTCTGTGCTGCCTAAGTGAGTTGTTTTGAATTATGGAACTCTTTACCCTTTTCCCTGAAGTTACACAAAATGCTTTCGCAGTCTTTGAGCATCTTGAAACACTCACACATCAACAATGTTTATTAATACAAGATGCATTAGAAATGGAGAAATCTTAATGGAGATCAAGTGGCTGGTTTGTCTAGATTTAGCCTTTATGAAGTGGATTGCTATTAGCAAAAGGTGCACAAAGTTGTACTGTTTCAATTGTACCTGTATACGAGAGGGGTACAGCTTCTATATCATGTCAGCACAGACCTAGCTGCAGCATGGCATTTCCAATATCAGACCATGTGACTTCTTGTGATGTAAAGGTCCTTACATCAGGATGCTTATGCCTGCCCTTCTTGTACAAGCATTGCCCGGGACAATGGAGGTTGAAGAAAAAAATCCCCTTCTAAGGGTGTTCTTCTTTTCCAAAAAGACATGCCAGCTCTTAAAGATACAAATCTTCAATAGTTGTAGGACAAATCCCCCTTAGTTTTTTATTCTTTTGTGGTCTGAGGAAAGGAAGGCAGATTTTTCAGGTTTCTAACCCTGTTCTTTCAAAGAAAGAAAATCCCTCCTGTTACTCAAAAGCAACATGTCATCATTCAAGCCCTCCTTTATGTTCATATGTATCCAGCATTAGAGTTATTAAGTTGCATTAGCACCTTTCTGCAAGTCATCCCAATAAACTTCACCCTCTGTGGGGGAAAATTGTCTTTTCCCTTGCTCTTCTGCTTTGCAGATAGTTCTGCAGTGTCAGCTGGACCCATGGAACCAAAGAGAGTTTCTGGTGACTGTGCCTGACATGGAAACTGGAGATTCCCTTTTGCTGGGAAGTCCCTTTCTGGTGAAGCACAGTAGAAGACCTTACACCACCTTTGCGAACAGAATATTCTATAAACATAGTGCTTTGTAATCCCATAATTCTGGCCCAGCAGTACAGCTGTTGCCTCATGCTGGTTTTTATTTAAAATAAAAGCTAAGATCTACCTTTGTAACCCTGCCCTTCCTCACCACTAGCTGACATCTCAATATCAACAGGGAATATGCCAGAGTCCAAAATATTAGCCATGTATTTCTGTTACTTCACAATCCATCCTGCTCCAGAAATGTTTCTAGTGGTAGAATACCTCTCAGTTTACCAGGAACTTTTTGTGGCCCCTACTGGAAGTGTCTCTACAGGGCCTACAACTGCAGCATCAGTCTTGCTCTTTTTTTTACTTTTTTTAGTCATCTTCCATAAGAACGGCTCACAAACTACCTGAAATTAGGTCTTCAGTTACACCTGTAAGGTAGAAATAATTTCCTTTCTAAAAGCAGCACTGTCAGTGCCAGTTTCAAAAGTCAGTATGTATTTCTTGACAAATACACATAAGGAGAAGCAGAGTCCTGTTCCTTCCTTAACCATCACCCTGCTGGATTCTTTCATCTTAAAACTTTACAGATGTATTTGCCACTGAATCTGGAGGCTGGTTCTAAACTCACAGCAGGTCATCAGTAACATGCCCAGTCTGTAGTGTTACTCAGTATTTTTTAAACAGCACAAGTTTGTGGTTTTTCTTTAGTTTTTTCTTGGGGTTTTTGGGGTGGTTTTTGTTGGTTTTGTGTTTGGGGTTTTTTTTGGGGGGGGGAAGTGGGGGAGAGAGTGTTGGGGAAGAGTTTTCCTCAGAAAGTTGTCAGATGTGCTCATTTGATACTTTACCAACGGCAGAAATAGATATATTAAATGTTTTCCCCAGGGCAGTAGTTGCATTCGGTAGTCATACATCTGAGGAAACTAAACTCTTCCCTAGAGAGGTCTGTGGCCAGGCATTTGAGCTGAAATAAACAACAGGATTTCAGGCAAAGACTTTATCTGATGAACTACTGATGCAGTCTGCTCTAATCCCTCCAAAAGCAATGAATAGGAGTAACCAGGATGTGGCCCAGAGAGTATTGAGTTCAGCGAAGCATAGCCGGAATGCCTTTTGGCTGACTAATGGTGAAGGGAGATAGAGTTTTCATATTTTCTTAGGGCTCTAATGAAGACAAGAGAAGGAAAATGTACTCAGTTTCAATTCACTAGTTAAAGTTCGAACTCATCTCTCTGTGGTTTTACAGAATTACTGCTGAATTAGTAGAATTTTTTACGTATCTATTAGGCTGTTCACCAGAAGATACTCCAAAGGCCATCGACAAGGATCGTTTCACACACCTCATGCCTGGAATGAAACAGCAGTGCTCCATAATAATTAGTAAAAAACATAAAAAATCTCCTATTTATTTGCCATTTCTGGGCAATGTAGAGACCAGATACTATTACCAAACTGTAATCATGACCAAGATGATGATAATACTAATAGCTAGCACTCCTCCTCTCTGAACACTTGCAAATGGTCATAGTCATGGTATTGTACATCATTAAGAAGGCATTAGCTGCAAATGACGTAGGAGCTACTAATGAGTGGTTGAGGCTGGGAGTTCTGCACTGTCTCAGGGGGAGACACTGCTTACTTAGTCACTAACTTAACCTCCTAAACCATCTCTCTCTTATATTGGCAAGAGTTCAAGGTGCTAACCTCAAGAGAGCATCATGGTATTTCAGGAGTATTTAGAGACCAGATATTATTATCTGTGAAACTCTAATTCTAGAAATATAATGCATTATAATACAAAAAATAACATGAAAGACTATATTCACACAATTATGCTTTATGAGATTTTATAACAAAATGTCAGCGCAGGAACAATAAGATAAATATTTATTATTATAAGATAAATGTAAGCAAAATGTGCAACAATATTGTTGCTGTCTTTTCTTTGACAAACTGGCTAGTAGCATCTCACAGAAACAAAGCCTTCAAAATCTTGGCAAGTAACAAGCATCTGTTTGCTTTCAAAAGACTTGGTGTGAGGTCAGTTTTACCTCAGCAGAAACATCCATCAGACTGAAAGTAATCTGTGCAAACATTACAGACTTAATCAACAGATCCAGTAAGTTGCATGAGTTTTGAGTCTTACTCAAGTGTTTGTATAACCAACTTTAGCAGATTCTCTCAAGAAGTCATATAACAGCTATTTTTCCAGGCAATTAAGACAGTCACACAACTAAAAGCTTCAGATTCAATAAATGCAGACTTTTGTTTTAAATTTCAAGTGTTGTTTGAATTAAAGGGATACTCAACATTTCCTGCTTCTGAAAGCTTTCCTTGCTTTTGGCAACAGTTCTGGTCATTTACTTACAATGTAGAGTTATTAAAACCACTAGAACTGAAAATATTTTCATAATTTTTCCGTACCATAACATGGGTGCTACTTTGCTTGTTAACTGCATATGAAAAAGGTGACTGCATGTATACAAGGTCTTGGCAGAAGGTTAAATGTATAATTGCACACAATAATTAAGCACAAATATACACGGTTGCTCTTAAGTACACTGTTTCTGGAAGCAGAGCTTAAATCAAGATTAATTTTCCAGTGGGGAAAAATTACCAAGAATTACTGTCTCAGAACACGGATAGCTGCATACATTGGCCAAGACACAAGCTGTTAGGGGTTTTTACAGCTGGAAGCATAAACGCATAAATACCTACAGAATTTAGGTGCCTTTTGGATTTGGAATGCCTGAGGATCTACATTTTGAACTGTACAGAGATATAATACTCCATGTCTCCAGGTGACATGGCAAACTTTAAGTGACTCCTTTGGCCTGAATCTTGGGCAAAACATGACCATCAAAATGCTTCTTCAGACTTCACATGGAATCTTTCACAGTGCCTCCTATTACTTCCCAGGACCCTACTGCCCTCTGTACCTTTAGGATCAGTTAATAAAGATAAATATCTAGATATTGCATATTTACGCAGGACTGTCTGCAGGTCTAACCTGAAGTGGATGCAAGCTGGCCTAATTCTTAGATACGTCATCTAAAGTCACAAACACTCACCACACACAAAAAAAAGGAATTTAATGGTTATTTATGCAATATATATAATTCTAGGCTTTTGCTGACACTAAAATGTTTCAAGTAATAAACTAGACTGGATCTAAAGGCACAGTGCTTACATGTAATGGATCATTAGGCAGCATAAAAGAGGCGAAGTCACCCTGTTCAAGCAGTGAGGAAAATGCTATTTATGTTACACTTTTTGTATCCTCTAACATTTTCTTTGCATAACATCATGTTATACTAATAACATCAGCAATAAACTGACACTTATTTTTACACTGTCCTAAATGTACATAATTCTTTTGCAGTAAGTAATCAAATTATATCCCTACTCATTGGGACAAAAGTAAAATATAGTTAGATTGTACATTAAGCCTGTCAATAATTGCAGAACGGAGAAGGATGGGATGGGTGTCAGCAGAAAAAAGATGAGTTATGGACATCTGGGAGAAACAAGGCTCAGAGAAGCATCAGGGCTTGTTCTATACTGGCTCAGTATGAAGATACCCACCTGCAATTATTGCTCAGTCACAAAATCATTATTCCAGTAGGTATTTCTGAGCCACTCCGAGGGATTCGGTTCACTCAGAATTCCTTCATGTTCCCCCTGGAAGTGTTGAAGACTAGTAAAGAGAAACCAGGACTTCCAGTCTTCCATGGCACAATATCCACTAGTGAAATTCCTACCTGCTGAATGTGAAACATATGCTTTGAAAAATGAAATGTTCTGACAGAGTCTAAAACACTACTGTTTTTAAACTAAATGTGCCTTCCACGGTGCTGTGCAGAAGGTGAAGAAAGCTTCTAGACTTCTGTTGAAGAGAAAAATTCAGCCTGCCTGGGCCAGTAACTCATTCTCACAGCATCCTGATACACAAATCCTTTGCTACAACTCCCTTCCCTGCTGAAGGAGGGCTAGATTGCTGAAACAGACAAGAAACTGAAAAAGCCCAGAGAGTAGTTCTGGTTACCAGAAGAAAAGGGAAAAGCCAGTCAGGTCCTGGGTATGTCTAAGCTGACTGTCAGAACATCTTGTCATGGACCTCAATTTCTTGGTCTATGCTCACCACTTTCTCCCTGATTTATCCCCCTGTAAGCTTAACCTCTCTAGAGAATGAAGTATGCATGGATCATTGCTGTCTTCATGTAAAGCAGATAATAAATATTTATTCACAGAAAAGATGGCTCAACTTTTTTTAAGTAAACATTAGCTATGCTTAATTTAAGTCAAGAAATCTCTTCATTTTCTTGAACCATGTGCTTACTTAATTAGAGACTCTCAATAGTTGAATGTTGCAATGTTTATTGCAGAGGTAGATATCTCAAACAGGTCATGGCCAGCTAGAAGATTCCTTGGCTGGTGGAGTTTGAGCTGTTCTTTCTGTTTTTCCAGATCCCTCTCTAAGGATTACCTTGGTCTCAGTTTGTTCAGCAGACCTTTATTTCCACACTGCCAGTATGTCAACTTGTAGGAGTGTAATCATCTAGGATGCAGTGAGATCGGAAAACTTTAGTGTTAAAAAAATAGTGTTAGAGTGAAAATATATTAAAGATTTCTTTTGTTTTCTTTTTACATTAAGTGTCTACGTAACAAATTTGAGATCTCACTTTTCAAATACATTTCAGTTTCTCTTCTGTAGAATGGGAATTACTGTACTTTCCCATTTCCTAAGCTGAGGCTAAATTCATCAGTATTTACAAAACTCTAAGATCCCTTAGCTGGAAAGAGACATAGAATTAAAAGTGTATAAACAAACATGAGCAAAAACCTGGAATAACAACTTTGTATTTTGACACTAGAGTTTACAAGTTGCATTCAGCTTGTCTTCCCCAGCATTGTGAAATACCTTGCCTGAGACAAACTCGCCCTGGGCAGTCTACTCATTCTCCTATGGCACTTTCTCATTGTAGCATCTTAGAAAACACAGGAGAATTCATAAGCATTTTAGGGTCAAAATAGCAAAAAGTTTTTTCCAACAAGGAGAAAGAGTAGAGGTCAGGAGACAGGAATTGTGTAATATGACACAAAACAAACCTGGAATTGCAAGTATTAAGAAAGAAAATCCACTACCACTCTAAAGATCTTTCCCACTGAGGAGCTATTTTGGTAGTATTGTTGTATTTGAAATGTGCTATATGGAAAGCACTCTGTTCTCTTTGTACAAGCTCCATGTTTTTGGTATGTTGTACAATATACTGGAAGTTCAGCTGTTGTGTTTCAATGAGATTTCCGAGCACGTCTGTGTCTCTTAAATCCTGGTGAGGAGTTCTTAGCTTGATGGGATTTCCAAGCTGTATTTAAAGAATATGTTACTATTGTTGCCCAGGTGGTAGGACTAGCCACTACTGCTTAGGAAGCAGCACTAAAACTTGGACTTTAGGTACTGATTAAATATTTTAGTGATGAAAAATATATGCTGCAATGCAGCCTTTCTGTACCTCTACAACCGTCCCTGTCAGATCTTCTACAGAAGCATCACACCGACAGATGATTTTTCAAGGAACATTCTCTCCTGACATCTGAGGCTGCAGAAATCAAAACACATTTTTTTTTTGCTATAGAAAAAGAGAAGCATAGAAGAATATGTGTCATAAGCTATTTAGTTTTGATCTTCAGATATTTACTCATCTTTGACCTAAAAATACTCCTTGCTGTACTACAGAAGTGAAGAGGGCTTTTCCCTCACAGTTGTCATTAGCTGTTACAATTACCCGAAAACATTGGGAAGTCTGCTGACTAGACATCTGTAGGACAATGGTGACATCTTCATTATTACAGGTGCCTCAGTGGAATGATACTCCTGTGAAGATATGCCCCCAAAATTCAGTTCAAGAACCCTGTAATTAGTGGTGTTTCAAGATAACCCTTGATATGTTCTAAAGGTCACGAGAAAAGATCTAGCTGAAAATTGGAGGCTTGTTTTTAAGATCTCTTAAAAGGGAGGGAAGGAAGTGAAGGCTGAAAATGTCCTTAGAACTGCACTTTACCAGAAATTGAGGCAATCATTAGCTCTCACACTCCAGGCCTAGCTGAGCTACAAATGTACCAGCTTCCCTGCCAGACAGTTACATCACGACCACAGAAGTTAAATAAAACCTTTTCCATTCTGTAAATTAAAAACAGCTTAATAGAGAAGATTTCGTATTAACAGGGTGGTTTCCTCCTCATAGCAGCAACGAACATGGAAAAACTGACCTGTGCCCAGTTTAGTCTTGTCTTGCCTATTCCAGACTATTCTAAAGAGATTGTTTCACAGGCACTAAGCGGTGACCCTTCAAATGAGTTCATTTTGATTCCTTAAATAGACGGATGTCCACAGAGTACACAGGTTGTCTCTTCTTGTCAGGTTTCTCAGAAGAATTTATCATTGAATGAAGTCCAGAATGCAGTCAGTTTACAAGGACAGCAAGATGTGTTTTCAGTAGAACTGGTTCAAAGAAAATAAATAACAAGTGTATCAACTTGTTGTGGTGTTTCCCTAAAAGAAATCTGCAAACCTTTGAACCAGCTTTAATTTAAAAGTCCACCTAGAAAGTGCTCTGATCTTGTGGCCCATGTAGCATGATCCCATAGAAGAAAATTGCTGAAATAGAGGGGTGTGATTGGGAAGGAAGAACAAAAATCACAGAAAAAGTCTGCAGTGAGAGAGATGTCATGCTTTTGTACATTTTCCTATGTGTTGCTCACTGCTACCTTGGTCCTTTCATTGTTATTAATTTGACTTTGAGACAGGCACCTTTACGGGACTCAAGTTCCATGTCAAACCCCTTTTCTGATTGTTTTTCTGCATGCCCCTTGTCTAACACACCCATCTATCTGCACACTCTGCATTTTACCTTCAGCTGCTTAAATAAAGGGGATTAAGAGCTGAGTCACAAAACACAACTTGGGAAAGATGAAAAAAGGTAGTGTGGGGTGGGAGAAAATCAAGTTCTCATTGTAGTCAGGTTCTCTTTCCTGGAAATCCACTGGTTTACAGGTGGCATTTGTCTTGCAGCAAGATCCACAGCCCCTCTGACTTCTCTTGCAAGGAGAGGACAGAGAACCGAGTACCCAGGTGACCTGAGCTGCTTTATCTGTGCAACACCTCTCCTGCCTCCACTTAGCACGGGAACCTTTGGCTCTCTCTGAGGGTTACTGTGCAGTTTCCGATTAAAAGACTCATGGCAGTAGCTGATTTCTGTCAGAATTTAAATGCTGCCAACACTAACAGTGAAGGGAGTTTTGCCTTCTCAGATGATGCACTCACATGCCCTTTTCATAAATAGGTGGTTAGTCAGCCGGACAGGGTAAGAACAGTCCAGGCACCAAAACTTGTTATTCCTCAGCTCCCTTCGGGTTTTTATTCCATCATTTCAAAGCGCAAATCCCGAAGGAAGACCGGACAATGCAGCCCCCTGTGAGTTCCGGTACGAACACGGCAGCCCCCCCCTCCTCCCCCCCCCCGCTGCATGTGGATGTGCCTGGCCGCCTCGCCCCCCGAAAAAACAAACGAGAGAAAAAAAGAGCTTTACGAGCCCTTTGGCAGGACGGCCGGGCAGCTCCGCCGCGAGCGGGTGCCGCTACCTGCCGCCGCCCACCGAGCGCCCGCAGCCCTGGGAGCCC
>VZRW01008202.1:1020175-1212857 GCA_013398125.1 Aegotheles bennettii | reverse complement strand
CGGCGCCCGGAGCGGGTTTCATCCCCGGTGTCCCGGGACGCGGCTGTGGCGTCGAGTTTGCGCCCGTCGGTGCGAGCGATGAATGCGCATCGGCGCCGCCGGAGGTGTCTTGTTGCACATGCCGCGGGTTTGAGCCTTTCTCTCTTCAAGCTCGCTGTTTTTTAATTCAATCTAGGGAAGGAAAGGACTGGCAGAGGGTAAGGAGTGCCTTTCAGAAGAAATTGATGAAACCCAGTGAAGTTGCGAAACTGGATACCACGATCAATGAGGTACTGTGCTGCGAGAAACCAGCCCCACTCCCCTGGGAACCTGGGAAATAAAAGCAGATTAGGTGATCCGGTTTACCTGGATAGCTGTTGATTTGCTCTACAGTGGTAAAACCAGGAGTTCATACTCTGAAATCATTCAGAGAATAATAAGTACAAATTGATTATCAGGGTCTGAACAAATGGAGACCACGCAGGAACCTGTAGTTGAGGTTGTCTGTCTCCACGGAACAGTAAGATTATTCCACGGTTATAAGGGCTCCTGCAAACAGAGGGTTTGCTTACATTTCTTGCATTCAATGTTTTTTGCCTTCATTCTTATGTTCCTCCCTCAACTTCTGTGTTTCTCATCGAGTTTGAGAAGCATCTGTGATGAACAGCTTAACCCCCTTTCTTGTGAAACTCTGATATTATCCAGCTTTAGACTCGAGCTTTTCATCCCTGTGGAGGAAAACTCAGTTCGTCAAAGTACAAGCAGTAATAACATCAAAGTCATAAAATCCAGACATACGTTATCACAGGGGGAAACTGAATCTTGTTCAAAGAACAGGAAACATAACTATTCCTCTCTTATGAGAGACTGTTGTCTATTTAAAAGACAGTTGAAATGGTAAATTACACAGGATTTATATTAGTTGATGTCATGTTGTTCCCTTCTTTTCTCTCTCCTCTCCACCGCTTAGGTCCTGGAGGATTTCATACACAGAATAGATGATGTTTGTAACCACAATGGACAAATGGAAGATGCCTATTCAGAATTCAACAAATGGTCATTTGAAAGTAAGTTGATCTTTGCCTGAGGATGGTATGCATTTTGTACCTGCCATAGCAGTTCAGCTAAGGTACCATCAGTGATGAATGTGTAGGCTCATTATTTCCAAACCATCAGCTGCAATATGAGGGAAAGTGGGGTACAAGAAAGCCAAGTATCAGTACATGTGCAAAATTCAGCAGCAGCTCCACAAACTCTTCTGTCTGGTTATCTATGTGACTTGCAAAAAAATTCAAGCATTATAGTGACTTACAAATCCAAAACTTGAGGGAATCACAATGCATTTATCTGGAGTAGGATCAGATAGCACATGGCCATTTTTGTCCATCTGATATTTGTTAATCAGCAGCAGCACAAGATCAATGAACTGATCTGATAACATTCATTGTAGATAAGGTTTGGAAAAGCCTATTTAAAATGTTTACTTGGGGATTGAGAAGCACTGGAATAAGTTACCAAGACAGGAGCCTCCAGCTTAGAAACCATTAGAGTACACTAAGGAACCATCTGTCAGGAATGACTTAGGGCAGAAGAAACTGCATCAGTGGTTCCCAAAGAGGGGGATGGTAGGGTGTAGTGCTCTGCTCTTGGCTGGCTCATCTCGGCAACCTGGGTACTGAGTTCCTGAAAGTGTTTTTTTTTCCCACTGTCATTGGTGATGGCTGCTTTTGGAAAGGGAAAAAGAGGAAGTGACAACTTTGGAAAAATAAATTAGAAAAAAAGAGCAAGTGGAAAATGCCAAATATGCCAGTCCTGCTTGGCAGAATGATCTGCTGCTCGTGTGAGGGAATCAGTGGTGATTCTTATTGATGAAGAAAGTGCTTCCATAAGGGCACCTTAGCTAGATATGCTACTGCTTGGGTCTGAGGCAAACATGCAGAAAGAGTTTTGAAGTACTGCCCTCACAGGTGTGTGCCAGAAAACAGAGACTATTTTTCAGAAGGAAAATCCAAGCCATTCTGTGACAATAAATGGTGGACACCATGAACCCTTTTGTTTATATAATTTAATGTCAATTTTGCTTAACAACAGGTATCTGCCTGGTGCTGTATGGAAAGAGGTTTGGTCTCCTACAGCAGGATGTAGAAGAAGAGAGTTTGAACTTCATCAAGGCTGTAAAAACGGTATGAAAGAGTCTTTACTGTGGCTGTAGTGATTTTGTAGCCCTACTACTAAGGAGATGGTACCAATTCAAATGAAAAAAGAAACTCAAGCTCTTGTGTATTGGCAGCCTTGCACAGCCAAGGTGACACTTAGATGTGCAATGCTAACACTGACCATCTGACTGTCCCATTATGAAAAGCCTAAATCTGGAAATCCTGTATGGACAGCAGGGTAATCCTGGAAATAGAGTTGTCAGGTTAGTTGGTTCATTTTCCTCTCCCTCTGAGACACCTGTTGTGCAACACTGCTGTTTGTTGGGTGGGACTCTTGGAGCTCTGTGGGATTATGCAAATGCTCTGGTTATGAAGGTTAGTCATTGCTGCAAGCACATCTGCTGTGTTATTTGGCTGCAACTTGGACTCTGATGATACTTACCTGCCTAATTTTAGCCATATAAAAGACAGGAATCTAGCCTAGGCTAGTTTTGTGGGTCTATTTGTTGTCAAGGGAGAGAGAGAGGCACTGACAAAGGGTGGATTGTCCTATTCTAAAACAGGAGCCTAAAATAGGTAGGATGAATCACCCACTGGAGAAGCCTCCTATCCTCCACCGGTTGTTCCTAATTTGGATACAATCTAAGTAGGTTGAGACCCATCCTTTCTGTCCAGGATGGAAAATCTGCCAGAAATCTTGACTTCCTGAAAATTGCCTCTTATTTCAGAGTCTAATTTTGTTCAGAGATTGCAAGTAGATAGATTAAAGAAAGATTTCAAAAACTCTTTCTCCATCACAGATGATGGCTACTTTTGGAATGATGATGGTGACCCCCGTGGAACTTCACAAGGGTCTGAACACAAAAGTCTGGCAAGCTCATACTAAAGCATGGGATGATATATTTAAAACAGGTTATTGTTTTAAACATGACTTCTCTCCTTTCCCTTTGTCTCTGTCTCCTACTTGGTGAAGTTAACTGTCTTCATACTTACAACTGCCCTGCTCTGTTAATTGCTGCCTTCAGCACAGATTGAAACCTTTGCTGCAGCTAACCACAAACCTATTCCACTGCTTTCTACCACCTGGGTCCAGTTGTGGGACAATAGCCAGTCTCCAAGGAAGCTCCAGAAGTTTGAGAGTCAGCAACATTATAAATTGACTTTAATCTGTCATAAAAGTAAATAGCCAGAAAGTGTATAATCTCTTTAAAGGCAAGGTGTACCAGTGAGAAAAGAGACCTCCCTCAAGGGGACCTCCAAGGGAGTGGTTTTCTTGAGAAACAAGAACTTTACATGCAACAAAAGCCTGTTTGGTAAAAAAACAAAATACAAATAATAAGTTTTCTGAACAACCTGGAATATAGTTGTAAATCTTAAAACCAGAAGTAAATTAAATCATAAGGTACAGTTTGGCTTTTGGACAACATTTTCTGTCTCTTTAAGATGAATTGGCCTTCAAGGTTAGAAAAACTACTCTAACTCCAGATATGAAGTTAAATTTATATTTTTCAATATTTTGCTAGATAGTGACAGTTATAGCTAAAGATTAAGACAGGTTTCCAGCACTTGGATGATTGTAACACTGAGTGAGAGATTTCTCTTAGGTATTTGAGTACTTGATACTTCAGGACTTTTGGTCATGCTACCCACACATGCATTCAGTTTATTGCTTCTTAATTTATGGCTCTTAGGAAAGACATTTTAAACCAGTTTTGTTGAGAAAAACCAGTTTGACACCTTCACTTGACATGAATAGCTCCTTACTAGGAACTGATTTTGACAATTGTGATATTCATGAGATAGGATGGGCAAAATATAGTCCTCTGTATTTTTTAAAAAAATAGCACGTAGAAATTTGGCAGCTTTTTTTGCCTTCCCCTAGTAAATCAAAGGTTTAAATTTCCCCTTGGGGAGTCTGAGTGCTAACTCTCTTTGATTTTTTTAACACCTTGATCCGCTTTGAAAATCCAAGCTAATAAATTTTGCACATTGTATATTTTTACAGATATATTTGTACTTTTCTTTTTAAAGTATTTTTAGTGACTTTCCATTAGTTACCTCCTGCTTTTCCCTCCTCAGCCAAGCACTCAATTGACTGTCGCCTGGAAAAGCACTCTGCAAACCCCCTGGAGGATCTCCTGTGTGACATCTATTCTGGAGGACAGCTTTCCAAGAAGGAGCTGTACGCTGCCATTGCAGAGCTCCAGATTGCTGGAGTTGAAACGGTAAACCTGAGTTTGTTAAAATTAGCATCCTTCAAACTGTCTGCTTTCTTCCATAGCAGCTGAGACTGGGCTAATCCTGTAGTTGCTTCGATGGCCTAAATGCAAGTGAATTTTTACCTGAAATCACTATGTTCTTTACTCTGTTCATTACTCCTAGAGAGCAACTGGGATGACTCGTAATCCCTTAGGTTTGCAAAATAACATACAGCAGCGACCAACTGAAAATGTTGCTTTGAATTTTTGGCAACTTCTTGTTTCTGCCAACAAAAATGGACGACTTACATTTCTTTTTGGTTTGTTTCAGACGGCCAATAGTTTACTGTGGGCTTTGTATAACATTTCACGCAATCCACGTGTTCAGCAGAAGCTTTTCCAGGAAATACAGAGCGTTTTGGCTGCTAATGAGAGTCCAAGTGCTGAGAACTTGAAGCATATGCCTTACTTAAAAGCATGTCTGAAGGAATCCATGAGGTAAATTCTCAAATAATTTTCAAAAAGCAAAATGATCACAGAGTTTTTGACGAGCTAGTGTGTAGTAGGGAGAAAGAATTTTCTAGTATATATAATTTTGTTCACCTCATTGTTTAGGTGATAGATACAGGAACAAAAACAATGTTGGAAAATTAACCCATTTTGTTTTTCACTGTAGATTAACACCAACAGTGCCATTTACCTCTCGCACCATTGACACAGAAATTGTTCTGGGAGATTATGTACTTCCTAATGGAGTAAGTCAATTGATGCAGTTTAT
Organism: Aegotheles bennettii; assembly: GCA_013398125.1. Classification (NCBI taxonomy): domain Eukaryota; kingdom Metazoa; phylum Chordata; class Aves; order Caprimulgiformes; family Aegothelidae; genus Aegotheles; species Aegotheles bennettii. The sequence continues at coordinate 1,207,746 of VZRW01008202.1, read as the reverse complement.
TATTTTGTTGTTTGTTTAACTGTCCTGTAAACCACTGAATTTGATTTCAGTCTCAAAATAATTTTGCCAAAGGACGAGTTCCAGGATAAGGAATGAAGAATTCACACCCAGAATTCCCATAAACTGGAAACCATACCTGCCTGCACTGCTGTTGAATTTAGACAAAATTATTTCCATGTGCTCTTTCAAATTTTTTTTCAAAATTTCCAATTATTTTCTGAGAAAACTATGATCTTTTCTATGATTGAATTAATCTTCAGAGAATTACACGACATCTTCTGAGGAAATTGCCTTGCCTTTATTGTTGTATTGTTTTGTTCCATTAACAACCTGATTCACTTGGTAGCTCTAAACCAGTCCGTAATGAGACTCTGTTGCTTTATTTATAGACTGTACTAATGATAAATAGCCATGCACTGGGTTGCAATGAAGAGTACTTTAGTGGCTGGACTCAGTTTAAACCAGAGCGCTGGTTTCAGAAGAACTCCATAATTCCTTTTTCTCATGTTCCATTTGGTATTGGGAAGAGGATGTGCATCGGGCGCCGCATAGCAGAGCTGCAGCTTCACTTGGCCCTTTGCTCGGTAAATACTCTGAAATGGCATTCTGCACACAATGCCTGGGTTTGCAACGTTTAACCTAATCAGAAGATCTAGAAGCCAAAGCATGCTAACTGAAATGTTTGTGTTTCAGCTCATTCGCAAGTACCACATTGTAGCCACTGACAACAAGCCAGTAGAAACCCTCCATTCAGGAATACTGATTCCCAGCCGGGAGCTCCCCATTGCATTTCACAAACGATTAGGTATGTGCAGAAGTATGTGAGACTTTTCATTGAACCTCATTTAGAATTTTCATAGAACTGTGAGTGTAAGAAAACACACGTTTTCTAAGCTTTATTCTCACAATGTGAGATTTATTAACTGCCATCATGTTTTGCTACTTTTAACAGAAAATATTCTATGTACTAAGAAGATAAATTTTATATGATTTATGGCTCTGAAGTTACCTGTTTAGTTTTAAACTCCAAACGGTCATATTTTCTGTACCTGGTACAGATCAAAATGTGTATACTGTGAGGGAACATAATAGCCATTATTTTGTTATAATATAATTTCTCCACTGCATTTCTAAAAGGTACATCCTAAAAAACAGCATTTGATTTTGAGCATCAATGTACAGATTAAAAAGAAAATGCCCTAGTGAAGGAACAGTCCACCAGTGCACCACAGGGTTTAGATTAAAAAATTTGATTTTAGGCAGAAGGACAAAGAAAAGCAGTATCTGTTTGAAAATAGTCATGCAATGTTGCAATTTATGCATTTTTAGTGCAAAAGAATACATGTAAGATTTTTTCTGCCCACAATCTTTTTGTTAGCTTATTTGTATAAAAATTTAAATTGGAAAATTGCATCTTTGATTAGAATTAAGTCCCCAAATTAGAAATCAAGTGACATATCAATACTATGGAAGATATTTTTTTGCTGGCTAACACCACAGGGTAAAATCACCCAGTATAATCTGAATAAGGATATTAACTTAATTAAATGAAGCTGGTTCAGTGCTATTTGCTTTTAAATAATTGATCACTATATAGATTCTTTTTCTCTTCAATACAGCTTGCAGAAAATAATGACAATCATACTGCTGCTTTCTCTGAAAAAATATACATTGACTGGGACAATCAAATCCTATGGTAACCGGTGGAGAAACTGCAACACACATCCCTTGAACAATTGCTGAGCCAGAAATAGCACCAAGAAAAGCTCCCATACTGTTTTATTGGAAAAATGTGGTTAGTTAGCTCAGCTATCTTAGCAATGTTAAAAAGAAAGAAAAATACCATACACATTCATATACCTATGCAAATACAACAATTTAGTGCAGCTGAGGGACTGTACAGGGTAGAGCTTGACAATGTGCTGTGGAGTACAGTTCTTCTTAGTGCACAGTGAAATTATTACAGCCTCAAACTGTTCAACATGCTAGCTTGGAAAGAGCTCATTTCCAGTTTGTGGGTATCATATAGGACACCTGGGGGAACAACAGTCACGACTGAACTGGCCCTGTTAGCTCAGAACTGAAGAGCTTTGAGAAATCAGCTTAGGGAAAAGAAACTCACTTAGTCCTTATCAAGTTACCAATGTCATGATTTAAACTGAGAAGTAGGGTGGCAGTCTGTAATAAGGCTAACAACAGGGCTTAAAAATCAGGGTAATGGAAGAAGTGTGCTTTCCCTGAAGTTACACACTTCCTTAGTAAAAGAGAAATAAGGACAAGGGTATGTTTTGACTCGAACAGTTGCAATACTGTGCCTGCCACATACTCTGCTCATACCCATAGAATTTCATGCCTCCAAATCCCACACAAGCCATTTTATCACACCTTTATTGTAAAAACTTAGTGGCCTTTTATTGCATGAGAGGCCTTATCCATAAATGGAATCACTGGAATCCTATGGGTTCTGCCACTGTTAAATTATGATTATCCTAACAGGATAGTTATTTCATCAGGGGAGTAATATAAAATGTATGTTTTAAAGAACCACAGGAACTAAGGATCCTAAACATTTTGAAGAGGTCTGTTTCTTGTGGAGATTTCAATACCTGTATCTAAAGGTTAAAGTTGTCACTACCCTGCACATAATGCTGTATGTTAGCTATTATGGTCACTAGTGTATTTTTCCCATGCTGCAGTTTCAAGTACAGGTTTATATATATAACCAGAAGTGGTTATTTGTTGGGGTTTTTTTTACATTCCGAAATGATACAAGCATTTGTTGGTTTGTCTCCTGTGGGTTTTTTTTATTCGTTTTCCTCTGCTGTTATACTCGGAGCTGTAAATGTAGCCTTATTACAGTGTGTAAAGCAATTTGTGCACTAGCTGAATCTTTCTAGTCAATTTGCTAATAGTCAATTTTGTAACAAAATAAAAATTTCTATTTTTTTTCTGTAAATAGTCTTCCATGGTTTGTTATAAAGTCTTTGAAGCATTACAGAAGTCTCGTCTTTCATGGTAATTTCTTGCAAAAAAAATCCCGTGGTACTTTCATCCCTTTGCTTGTCTCCTGTGGGTGGCTTGAGCTTGAAGTTCTACAAAATCAAGTTACTTTAATTCAACACTGAAAAATTTCTGGTTTATGATACCCCTAAGTTGCTTGATTGTATGCTATAGCCACACCTTAGCTGGGAAACTGCAAAGTCCAGCTCCTGGCAGGAGGGTGAAGTGGGCACTGCCTGGCGCAGGACCAGCCTGGGGAGTGGATCCTGGGTTAGCAAATACAGAGGAGTTAAACCCTACAGCACAGAGCTTTGATGCCAGACTCCTTTTGTGCCATTAATCTTCTTGCCACTCCTTCAACCCAGGCTAGCCCTAGTATTCAGGAAAGTGTTAAATCCATGCCTACAGACCGTTTCCTTCTGTATAATCCTATCAGACCTCAGTGAATGCAAGCTTTCTGCATTCATAGCACAGTCTGAACACATTCCTCTCCAGCATGCACAGTACTGAGGTCTCCAGGGATGGGATTGTTACATTTCTCTGCTATTATGACAAGATAAAATCAATATAAAATTTAGAGGAAAGATGAAAATAGTTTGAACCTATGCATGATCAAAAGAAATGATGTATATTAAAAAAAAGCCACCCACCCAGCACTGTGACTGGCAGCCTGATGGCTACACGGAGAGCAAATTTGACACTTATCAAACCCGTGCTGTCTTTGCCAAGTGAAGGCTGCCTCTGGCTGAGTGAATGATGGTGTAAGAAAACCGTACAGCACTATGTGAGAATGTCACTTTTCTGAAAATCGTATGACAACGTGTACTTCACAGTCACTGTAGTTGGTGCTGCTCAAACTGATCTGACAGCTGGGAGCACTGGGTCCCAGCGAGGGTGGGCTGGCAGACCGTAGGAGCTCTCCCCATCCCCAGGGAGCTTTGGTAGCTTGTGCTAAGGTGCAAGGCTGTGTGGGGAGATCTACCCAAGCTGCTACAACAGTAGTATACACTAGGTCTCTTCTTATAGTATAATAAACAAATATTTCTCCATTAGAGACAATGGAGTTGTGCCAATATGAAGCAAGTATCAACGGAAAGTCAGGACATATCACATTGCTCACAAATGTTCTGACCATTTAACCTTTAAAGACAACCAGAGAGAAGAGGTGTTATCTAGTTGAACTGACCTTGACAGCCTAGTTATCAGCTATTTCAAAATCCTTTATTGCTTCTGTATAGTAAATCACAGGTTCATGCTTACTCGACTGCTTATTATTTTTGCTATTTAAATTTGGTAATCTCAAAGATCTATACAAGTGTTTCTCTGAGTAAGTTTTTGACCAGCTCCATAGAAGCTTAGGTACAAATGTGTGCTGTCTTCTGGATTTCTAAAAGTACAATAAACACTGACCTGGAAAATTTTGTTCTGGAAACTCTGTAGATTTTCAAGTTCCTAAAGTTTTCAAAAAACTTCATTAATCTGCTATCTCGAAGTAAATATCCAAAGCAATTTACCTAGAAAATAGGTAATCATCAAACTACATCAATAATGAATGACGAAGGCAGACTTTCACATTAAGAAAACCATATGGCTTTATTTTTTTGTATTTCAGAAATATGAAAACCAGTACAATGCTTCTGAGATTAATAAATGTCTATGAAGCTTTTCACCTATGGTCAGCTGGATAAATTCAGTTCAGTTCTTTGCTTCTTTGAAATGATTTGCTCATTCAGAATTACTTATTACAAAGACAATGACAACAATACTTCCCTGTTACCATTTCCCACAGTTACTCCTCAGAGGAAGATAGCTGGATCATAATATGAATGGAATTAATTGGCCTCCACATTAACTTTCTCCACAAGGAAGAGAATGAGGTTTACCTACCCAAGAGGAAGTTAATTCTGTTCAGAATTCAGGCATGTTAGTGGGAATGATATAGACAAAGTTGGAGCCAAATAATCTGTGCTTTTTTTCATGAATAAAGAATGCCAGTTTTCAGGACTGACAATCTGGCATTTTTCAGCTATGTTCTGTTCATTATGAACTGGCTGTTATATGCTCTGAGTCAGGTTCTGCGTACACCTCTCAGTGCTATGATTAGATTGCAGACAACGTGTTCTGGTTTGTCTTCTTCCGCACTGAGAAGGATCTTTGTTCTCAGCAACCAGAGGTAGAATTTATGTCTGTATCAGTGCTGACTTCAGCTGATGGTACAAAATAATCCAAGCTCGGAAAAATTAACTCTGCAAAATGTTCATTTCTGAACAAATTTTAGGAGAACAACTAAGCACATGCTTAATTTTAAATATGTGAAACATCATATTGACCTCAGTGAGACTGCATGTGTTTGATAATGCATTGACATTTTTTTATAAAAGGAGAAAGTTTAACAATTTCCAGCATGTCATTTGTGGCACACATATTCAAAATTCTTGTAAGGATTGTAGCTCTAGAAGGAAAAGCTGCCTTTTAACTTCAGCTAATTGAAACAAAGGGCTTACTAAGGCTGAAACTGCAGGCAGTCTCAGTAATCTCGTACCCTGGATGTGTGTGTTGTTCTGATAACTTGGGGATTGATACAACATAGTGTGGATGGCTACATTCAATTTTTGTTTTATTTGTCCTTCTAGGCATGGCTTAGGAAAAAGTATGAGTATTACATTACAAAACAGTTAAGCATCATTCTTATTTACTTACATTTATCCTTGGGTATTTCTGAGTATCAAGCTTTCAAGAGAGTAAAAGACAGACACTGAATTGTTCTGTCACACAACCAGCACACGTCCTGACCGTTCTGGTGATGCAGCTGACTCTCTGCTCTCTTGTCCTGCAGCTCAGGGCTGCAATCCTACTGCCTTGAATCCCTCTCACAAACTGAGGTATAAACCAGGAATACATTTGTTGACACTGAGAAATGTAAACTAACATGAAATTGGAATCAGCCACTACAGCATCAGTACAATCTTTGGGCAGAGAAGTGTAGCTGGTATGGATGGAGACCACACCTGGGATCTGGTTCAATGTTACAGTGTACTTTTTCCAAGACAGCCCAACTCTCTATGTGAATATTACTGTGCACTTCTTTCTTGTCTGTTTATCCAGAAGAGCATTAACAGCTCATACAATATCTATCTGGGCTGTATTGGCTATATTCCTGTAGTCTTCTTTGCTAACAGAGGAAGGAATACATCAACTTTCAACTCTTGTCCATAGTTCTCAACTCAGCTGTACAATCAGTAGCCAGTGGCTTTAGAACAACATAAAAAGTTAGGCTTAAGCTATATAGTATTTAGATCCAGAAGGTATTTTAGTAATCTTTACATTGTGGGGTTTGGATGAGCTGAACACTTATGGAGCAATCCTCCTCCTGACAAGGAAAGCAATAATGAGAGATCTTTATGAGACACAATATTTTTCTCCAAGGGATTATGTCAAAACAAGTGTGGAATGGAATGCATTTTATAATCAAGGTAAATTATCCTTTGCTTTCTTGGGCATGTTCCTCCTGGCAAGTTTGAAGCCTTTGCCTCTAATTGTTATGTGTGTTGAATAAACTCCAGGCACCTCATGTCAGAGAAGGGAAGGCAGTGGAGGCAGCAGTTGACAGGGAGCACAAGGCAATAAAGGGGAACTCTGTGTACAAGTTACCCCTTGGTCTTCCCAAATTGGTATGCAATTTTATGATACTTTATTCTGTGCTATCAACTTAGGTGCCCAGAAACTTGATAGTAGATCAAACAAATCACATCTGATTCATCCTGCTATTGAACTGTGTTCCACATAGAAACAGGAGTTAGGAGAGAAGCAGGGGATTGGTGCAGTTCTTGCATACCTTGAACTAAAGGGTACCCTCACTGTCAGAGGGACTTCCAGCAGCATGGAATTGGGTCAAGGTGAAGAAAGGAAAAATGTTTTCTAAATTGAATGGAGATAATGAAAGGAAGTATTTGAATTGGCACTCTGGGTTGCGCTTATCTAGACTTCCCACAAAAAAGCCCTTATTGTTATCTCAGTGTACTAATGGGAATCACAAATAGTTTTGCACATGAGGTCAATGACAGAGTCTAGAACGGTCCCACTTGGCTCAGGGCAAAGGTACCCACATATCTGATCAGGGGTCAGCCAAGAGCCAGCTTGCTCCATGGGCAAAGGCCATCCTCGGTCCTAAAACTGGGAGCTGCTTTGGTGACTGTGCAGGAACATTCAACCACAGGCTGCACTTTATCAACACACTCATTATGTTGAGGCTGCAAGCTGATACAATGAACTGGGCTGTCCTACCATAGAGCACCAGGGAACAGCTCAGCTAGGATCCAAATTTTAGTCATTTTAAATGGGACCTGCAGAGCGTACACAGGATAAGGAAGACTTTGGCAGCAAGATTCTGGGGAGGAAGATGTGAAGATAGTTGGCTTCACACACATCTTTCGCTTGGTTGAGGAGATGCCAAGCTTTAGTACTTCAGAACCATCCTGTCTTCCCTCTGGCTGTGTTTGAAAGTCAGAGCAACAGAAAAGAAAAGCTTTAAATAAACATTGCTCCTTGTGACACACACATTCAGTGTCTCCTTTCAGCACAGGTGAAAAGCTTCAAAGCACACTCCACTGGAGAAAAACAAACAAACAAAAACCCAAAACCCAACAGAGAATAAAACAGGAGATCTCTTGTATGCAGTCACTGAACACACTGATATAAATTTCTCCAGTAATTGGACACCCTGTGTATATTATTAAATTGTTGTTGTGAGCTTCCATTGCAGCTTCTCCTTTTTAATAAGTGTATAAGAGGTTAGGATGCCTTTGAAAGGTGTTTTTAATCATTAAATACTGAGATCTGGAGCTTCCTGGATTTTCTACATGATGGAAGCAGGTAGTGCAGTTTCCAGAATTGTGAAATGTTTAAATAACTTCAAAGAAGACAAAATTAATGGCTCCTTTTAAAAAAAAAATACTTCACATACTTGAATTGCTAATGATACCTAATGCAGAGCAATATACCTTTACTATACGAAATAGCATAGTGATTCTGGGTGCTACCTGTAATTAGATGTTTTCCTGCTTTAAAATTAAAGTGAAACCAATGCTCTGTTTAAACACTTTCACAGGCTGAAACAGACATATTTTCTCATGACAGTGTTTCACTGATGACATTTTCAAAAATCACAGTGAATGAAACATTTGTGTGTGTGAGTATAAAAAATTCAAAAGCCTATAATGAAGCATGGATAAGACCTCTAAAAATACTTAAAAACTCAAGATATTTTCCAATCAAAGCTAGTGACCAAATAAAGTTCTTTATGAAATGGTGTTTCTGCTATAAATTTTAACTTTTACATTTTAATGCAAATTATTAATCAGTAAATGAAGGATTATTTGTGAGGTGATAAGTAAAGGAATTTGGAGGTGTTTGTTTTTAGTAAAGGAGGTGCACAACTGTGTCTGACATTTAGCTTTGAAGAACATAGACAAATTGGAGGAATAGAAATTTGTTAGATAATGCAAAATAATGCTGGTTGTCATCAAGGAAGCTATTAAAAAGTCACATTTTGGTATGGGTCAAAATAGCTCCCTCAAGAGAAGTCTTATAAGAAGACTGGATTTTTACAAAGAAAATAATAATTTCTGGTGTGAATTATTTGTTTAGTGAAAAGATGTTACCATTCTAAATAACAAGGATCCAAGTTCACTCTGGCAACCAGCTCAATTCAAAGCAGCACTCCATATAAATGTTCAATAAACATGATTTATCCATTCCAGAGCTTGATGTTAATTAGACAAAGAATAACTATAATATTTTTTCTCACCAACTCCCAGAAAAGAGGGAAATTGAAAGATATGTTATTCAAGACACTTGAGAGGAATTTGGCTCCATAAAGTATCTGGCATTTGCCTTTCGTGAGAAAATTTAATATTTCAAAGTTCATCTCTAATCGTTTTCACTTGAAAGGACTGATAAAAAGTGCAGACTGAGGGAAATGTTTGCAGTGAAAGTGAAATGCTGCTTTATCAGCTTTATTAAATCCAGAAGCAGCACTGCTTCTTTGTGGAGGCTTCTGCTCAGCCTACCTGTTGTCTGTTAAATACCTATTTACATGCAGATTGAAAAAGCCATTTTGGGGAGATTGAGTGCAGTAGAGTTACAAGAAGAATGCAGGACCACTATCGTAAAGATATTTATTTTTTGAGACCTCTTTATAAATGATGCTTTCATCATTGATTTAGACATCTGGGGGTTCAATGATATAAACTAGCTGTCAGTGGAACTTAAACTCTGCAGCCTCTTCTGAAAATGGAAAGGACTTGTCCACAGAAGCCATCCACACCAATTCAAAAGACTAGATAGTTGTGTGAATTTTTTTAGGTGTGATTAACTAACCTGCAATAAAAGCCCTGTGGAGATTGAACCCCACGGGAGCTTTGTGGGTTCATGGACTAATTATGGGCTGTTGTCCTCCACCCCTCTCATGACCACGTATCCTGATATCTCTCAACCATGAGACTTTGGTCCAAACAAAAACTTTTTTGCAGGGATGGGTTTAGTAGGATCAGAGAGTTGCTCTGACTCACCTCTTGGCTACAGAATTGCTGGAGTCAACAGTAGGAAGGTGGCATGAGGGTGTATCTGGGGCATGACACCACGAGCTGGAAAGGGTGAGACCACTCTTCCTGAGCTGCAGCACAGTTTTGTCTTAGTCAAAGGAGCCATGTAACCTTGTAGCTGCACAGATCGACCCAAGGAGTGATTCTCAAGATCACTCTTAAGAGAAATATGGGCGCTGAACCATTTAGTTTGAGATGCAAATCCTCATGTTCTCAAATATTTAGTTGAAATTAAAGCATCTAAATCCAGAAGGAATTATTTTTTTTTCCTAAATGCCAAAGTTTCACTTTGGATATGCAAGAAACTCTCAGGAACTTTCCTTCTGTTTTGAAGAAATCAGAAAAGAAGAACTAATTGCAAAAGAGGTCATTGTTGCTGAACTATAGTAAAACAAATTTCCAGCAAGGGGGCACACACAGAGGGAATTCTGGCAACCAGTGCATGGGAAGATGTGCTTGAGGACATTCTCCAGGAAGCAAGGTAGCTTCAAATACAGTTGATTCATAACTCTTGCAAAGTTTCTCTTGCCCAAAGGCAAATTTGAAAGACAAAATAAATCAGCTCATTGCTTGAAGAATCAAAGTTAGCTGTGAGCCAATGCTGTGCATATATTTACCATTCGCTGCAGGGAGGGGGAAAGTTTTATGCATGTGTAGATGCAAATGGATAGAATAACTATTTAAAAATAGCATATTATAATATCTGCAGGCAGAGGTGTTCAGGGAGGGATATGGCTGATGCCAAATATTTGATCTGTGCTTTGATCCAACAACAGGGTTCTGGCAGATGCCCTCAGTAAAATAGAACACACATTCTTCTGCATATTCAATAGCCCCCCGGGAAGCCACTGTTTCCTCCAAGCGCCTCTGGGGTTATGATTGGCACCCAGTGTGCTTCACTGGAAAAGCCAACAGAGTTTTGAGGACATGAAGAGGATTGTACTACATATAGAAGTAAGTGGGATCCAGGGGAAAAAAAAAACACAATAGGAGCAACTGGCAGTCCTGGGGAAAATTGGAGCTCCTGGGCAAATCAACAAAGGTGTGAATTCTGTGTAATGGAACCAACATGCTCATAAGGGAAGTTAGAGGATGTTCAGACAGATCACACAGCAATCACTAACACGCCTGTCTCAACAGACAGGGATCAGGTACAAGAATGGTGGGGATTATGAAAAGAAATGGAAATTGTGTTGGGCTGCCTCAGCTGGCGGCCTGAGTGCTCGTGTTGGGGCAAAGTCAGTGAGTGGGGCAGCCTTGGCCAGGCTCTGTGCTGCCCTGGTCCCTGTCACCCAGCAGCAGCATGGGCAGAGCGGGATGCTCCAGAAAGGGAGATGGGTGCAGGATCTGCACTGCACAAACACACAGGGATAGTTTAACTGCTGAGAAACGTGGTTGTATGGTCATAATGAAATGCACTGTTCAAAGGGTGAACATCTGCTGTCTGCCCTAACGGTCTCACGGGATGCTCAAATTTTACACCAAAGTGGCTGTGCAGCCCTGTGAAGCCACATGCTTAACGCTGGCCATGCTCAAACTTCTTCACTTGTTATTCTTTCTGGAGGGATGTTGTACTTCTCTGTGATGTGTGTTGAAGCTGCCAGCTCCTTGTCTTTACATCTTACACAGGACTGGTGCCTTTTATTGCAGCTGAAGAAGAACGGGAACAAGGTTTGTTAATTTTTTGAGCAATCTTGACATTTAAATTCTTTTGTGTTTGGAAATTAGAATTGAATTAAAATTAAGATTTTTCATTTTTTATTTTGTTTTAATCTAGTTTGGGATAGAATACATCAGGGTGCATGCAAATATTAGGGAAATGAATCTTTCCAAAAACTTGGAATAGTTTTTATGAAATAGCAGGGCTGTTACAACACAGTATGCCAGGACAAAATTTTTCTTTCAATCAAGTTCCTAACTGGTAGATTTCAACATTATTATGTCAACAACTCTTCATTTTCATTTTGAAAGGTCACTTAATGAAAAATTCCTTTATCTCATGGCACATTTTGATTTTAAGAAAGTAGCTCTGTCCAAACCTCACAGCATTATCAGGTACGCTACACACCCCCACAGATACAGTCTTGGAATATTTCATTCCTTCTGCACCAAACTTCTGATAGACTGGGTAGACAACTGGCCCTGTGAAAAGTTTCTCTGTTCATACAGTTGAGAAGACCCCAGTGAAACACAGACAAGTTTATTAACCGTGCTTATGAGACATATGCAAGGCTTCACACAAACACTAAGCTAACTCGGAAAAAAATTTCATTGAGCTGAGTAAGGTTGTTCATCAGAAAACTTTGCACTGGACTCGTGTCAAAGGTTGCACCTTTTTTGGAGGGTGGATAATGCTTAAGCCTTCAGAAATATGCAAACATTGCTCCCTTTCCTACATGCTCTTGTCTTAGCATGTGCACACAGAATCAACCAGTTTATTTTCAGTTGCTAATCCAGAGCTCATTTCATGCTGCACCTTTCCGGATTTATCTCATGCCATTGGATAGAAATCAAGGATCCATCCATTCTCACCCTCAGTGCATATCTCAGCCTGTCAGAAGCCTTTCTCCTTCCCTCCCGGGTAATCCCCACAAGCATGTTTCACCATTTGTGCCACTTTCTAGAGTTCCCTGGGCTGTTTTCACAGCCTGTTCCATATCTTCCTTGAGACAAGCTGAGCAAAACCAGACAGGACACTGAAGATAACACATTCTGCCCATGTCCCTTACTGGACTATCAAATGATGGCCAGAAGGCTTGATTTAGCACAGGTATTGCCCCAGCAAGCCTGTGTGGAGAGTGACTGAAAAAGAATATGAACTTGTTGCCATTGGTGAATGACATCCAGTAGCTGAGGTGCAAACAAAAACCCCAGGGAATGTGGCACATAGCATCTCTTCTGATCTTTTTCAAGGAGAAGAAATATTTACAGCATGTGTCTAGACAAAGTGATGATTCATAATCTCTGCAATGTCTTGCAACTGCTGGGGGGAGACAGGGTATAGCCAGTGCAACTCCTCTCTTCTAAGCCCTTTCTGCTTTTTGTTTGTGTCACCGTTTCTTCCACTGAAAGGGCATTGAGAAAATCAGTCAGGGTTGTGTTTGAAAGGATCTGGAGCAACTCTTATGTCAAATATTTGTGCTTTTCAGAACATCCCAGAAACATGCAATTAAAGTACTTCACTGCTAATTCCTGAAAGTTCGGATAATAGTGAATCAGTTGGGTGAGAACTATTACTAATGCAGCCCGTTTCTTCTTAGATTTGGGTCCCGTGGTTGACTGAATTTTAAAAGAGAAGCATGACTCCATGTGTAAGTATTACCATGGAGATGAAATAACTTTGGATGGCCTACGTCTGAATAAACACAGAAGGTGCTGTGGTAGCATTAATTATTGGGTGAAAGTCTAATTATCACAGATTCTTATTTACTCGAGATAAGGGCTGCTGACAGGAAAACCAGGCAATGACCCGTGCATCTCACCTGCATGGAGAAGTCACAAGACTTTTACTGTACTTTCATTGTATTTTTAATTTTGAGCTTATCATACTGTTGTTAGTGGTACAGGTGGTAGCTTCTTTATAATTCCCATGTGATAAGGCAGATTGAATGAGCAGGCATGGTCTATATTTCCTCTCCAGCAAAAAAGCTCACATCTGTTAGGTCTTCTTCACGAAACTGGTTAGACTTGTGCTAAATGTTTTCCTAAAATAACCTGTGACACTACTTAGTGTCACCTGCTGAATTCTCTCCTAAGAGGCTTATTTCAAAACTCTTACACTGAGTAAATCAAGTGTGAGGGAAGACTTGAAGGAAGACACATCTGGCAATTCCACCTCTAAAACATTTTTTGCAGCTGGAGGAAGAATTTCCCTCATATCAACAGTTCACTACTTTGTTGTGCTTTGCTAATTGGTTGGAGAGTTTCATGGCAATTTCTCTTTCATTTATCTGATGTTTCCCCTGTGCTTACGATGAGCAGTTCTTCAGACATGGAGAACAATTTTTTGGCTACTTTTTATATACTGCAGTGTTCAATCCTGTCTGTCTTTAATGCTGAAAATATTTGTCATCTTTCTTGTAAGTTAGGAAGTAATCCAAGAAGGGTAGGTTTGAGTCCTAAGTGGAATATCTTCTAGAACTGGTAGGTTCTCACCTACACCAGCACAGGCTAAGCTAGGAATTACTGCAGTCACAGGACTGATACTGGCAGCTTCATAACATTGTAACCAAAAACTAGTACTTGGTTTAGAATTGACGTAACAGTTGCTGTGTATTCATTTTGACAAAAGTTAATAAAATGCATTAAAACATTCATTTCAACTCATAAGCTGAAAAGTAGAAAAAACTTTGAGATATATATAAATTTGGAAACACTAAAGAGAGATTACAAAGTAGATGATGCTCACCTGCTTTTTTTAACACAATGATTATTCTATAGCTTCCGAGGAACAAGCAAGTGAGTATCAGGGATCAGTGCCTCCAGGGGTCACAGAGTTAGTATAGTATGTGTTTTTTACTGAAAAAATTAAAGTTTTACCAGGATTGGACTTTTGTGTGTCTATTTTTGGCATCCTTTATTTGAAAAAACTCACTAGATGAACTTGCACTCCTAACCTCTTGACAGTGTTTTACTATTAATAGTAAAAGGGCTTAATAAGTAACCAGTCTCACAGTGCATAATACATTCCCACTTCCTTGCAATTTGCTTCTGTGAATTTTATGACTTGATACCCACCTAAAAAACTATAGAGGGCTCTTCCAGGGTGCCTGAGCAAGAAGGAGCAGGTGCTGGCTGGCATACCTGGGCTGCCTGCTCCAGGGGTGGCAAATGTCCCCGTGCTGGTGACCCAGCAGCTATATGTTGGGATATTCAGAGCTGCAGCCAAATTGTCACAAGCTTCCTGCCTCAACCCATTTGTTAATGCAGGAGAGGAGCAGCATGGGGCTGTCAGGAGAATGTCTCCCAGGGACCAGGATGTGGGGACTAGAGGCAGACGCAGGCTTACAAGTCTCAGCTGCACATTTTCCCCAGACTTCCTAACATGAATGTGTTAGGAATTAGGTTTGAATCTGAAAAGCAGGGAAAAGTCATGATTTAAGAGGAAAGAAAAGATCCAGATAATTTCAAGATGCTTTGTTGCATAAAGATAATGTGGGTCATATGTGTAAACCAGAAATGCCACCATGGGTTATGGTGCAGCACACGGTCAGCATGGGGGTAACCAGCACATTTTAGCCACCTGACCTTGGAAGAAAGGAGGAAAAACAGTAGGAAAACCAAGCCAGGAGAGCTGCATTTATTTCAGAGCAATATTATGACACTCTCAGGTCTAGTGGTGTCTTTACTTGAAAGGTTAAGTGAGACACAGAAATGCAGTGTTTGCTATTCTGTTCCAAGAACAATATTTGAACTAATCCAGCAACTTTGATCATCTGACTACACATTATGTTTATTTGTAAAAAATGTTAGCATTTTTCTAAGCCCATGTGGATTTCCCCTTCTTTTGATCTTTCTACACCCCCAGTTTTCCTGTAAGGTTAGAGGGATTAATCCATATTTATGTTCACATAAGAAGTAAAGTACCCTTTGTTTTTAAATTTTTCAAACTGGACAGGATTAAGACACAAATAACAAAAGCATACGGAATAACTGGTTGCACTTTCCTGCTCTTACAAGTTAAACATTCCTTCTCATGGGCATTCTCAGAGCAAGACTTCCATCAGCTCTTATCAGTTCAGAGCACACAGATATTCCTTGCGTAAAGGTGCAAAGGCTCTTACAGCCAGAATAGTGGGAGCTCAATGTTTGGCGTGGCTGTGTCTGGGGGCTAAGCTGGAACCAGAATTAGTTGGCTGACAGTATAATAAATACATATAGATTATGACTTTTCTTTATATGAACCCTTTCTTTATATGAACCCCTCCAGCTGAAATCAATTAAGCAGGAGTCAATGTAACCCTCACCCAGAGGACTGACAGACAGCCCTTGTTCTGAGCCAGCCCAGAGGACCCTGACTCTCAGTGGGAAAGTCAGTGGAAGTTATTTATTAGTGGCATATGAAAAAAGGAATATAGCTACGTGCTATTCTTTGAAAAGTGTTTCTCAGTCATTTTCTCTGTTTTCCACTTATGATTTAGCTGATGCATTATTATTATTAAAGAAAACCAATCAAGTGCAAGGTCAAGCATGTGGGTCACCAGCCCCAGCCAGAGAAGCTTCAAGTTACTATATTTGCTCCACAAGATTCTTTACATTTACTTTGATTTAAAGCTTATGTCTTCATTAATTGTATACCTCCATCTTGTGACAACATACAATATCCCAGGTGCACACCATCACTTGCCTGGTTTTGGTGGTAAAAGGGCTGGCTGTGCAGGAAATGACCATTTCCATTTTCTAAATAGACATCGTTAAAGCTCCCTTAGCCTTCAACTCAAGGGTCTTGATCTAGAAGAGAGACTATCATTAATTTTGTGTGTTAATTACTTGTTTTTTTGGCTAGAACTGCCAATAAGGACAGTTGTGGACTTCTTGTCCAGTGATGCTTGAGTCAAGACCATTTTCTTATTGCACAGAGGATACTGAAAATATTCAGATTCTAACTGGCAACAAAAACATGGAAGTCTTTATAGCCACTGTATTTCCTTTGCCATGCCAATGTTTTGAGAATTGTCATAAAAATTATCTCCCACACCATTTCTTCTGGAATGCCCCACATTTTCACTGATAATTTTCTGCTAGAAAGTATTCAGCATCAAACTTTCTCTTTCACTCTCTCTGTCTCACCAGAGCAGAAGCATCCTAAATCCCACATCCTAAATCCTGAATCTGGTTTTGCTTTTGCCCATTCCACCTACATGTTGCACAAAGTCTTCCATGTCCAGGTTTGTTGCAGCCAACAAAAGCATTGAGTAAATCACCAGCATGCAAAAGTCTAGTTGGGATTTTCTTTCATTTTCTTGGGCAACTTGTTAGAAAAAAGCTAGTAGAAAATGATGATCAGCTCATAGGAACTTATTGCAAAAGTTTGTCCCTCCCTCTTGCCAGCAATGAACTGAATGATCTGAACTGGAATATATTAATCTCAGAGAATGGATGACTGAGCTTGCTGGGATTTTCAAGCTTGCTTATGAGTAAGAGCACTGCCCTTGCTTTCAGCAATCATTGATCTAAAGGAAAACAGTTTGTTTCTCATCCTTTATCTTTTATTAGGCACTATTAAGGGTGGAAAAAAAACATTGGAATTTGAGGCCTCAGAAACCTCATTCTAGTTCCTTGGTAGTATTACAACTCATTTTACCCCCTGGACAAGTTGTAAGAGCTATAAAATTACGTAGCTGCTGCATAAAGTTTACAAAGAATTATTATTTTTTGAATCAACATATGGCTTTTCTAAACAAACCACATTTTCAGTAGAATTTTCTTTTATAACCAGTCTCAGTCTTCAGGTATGCAACTCAGCCTACAACGTGCAGGCAGTATCTAGACCATCAAGACAATTGAAAGAGTATGCAGCCCAGTCGTGGAAACACCTTTCCTTGGGGGCAATTTGGGAATGCACATGGAGCAGGTTGCAGGCAGGCTGGGTCATATGGGCAGCAGGAACAGCCCAGTCTGGCTGCTGCCTCTTCAAGCCTTCTCCCAGCATGTCCTTAAGAATCTGCTGAGTGAATTAACTGCACATACATGGTGAATCCAGTGCTTCCAGGAAAGCATCAAGTTTTGGGAAAACATGAAAAATGATCGTGCTATGTATGCACAGCAAACCTGGCTCACACCGGGTCTACTATGTGCGTGCAGAAAAAATATACAGCATGAATCCCTTACATGATAAGGGAAAGGCCAAAGAGTGCAGCCTATCCCAACGCTGACATGAGTACGTGACCCACTCTGCCCTGTCAGAAAATACGAGCACTACAGCTTCAGGTTAAAAACACACCTGTATTTTTCCTGTGAGCTTTAACACCAGTCATCAGCTATCATAAAACTTTTACATTTTTCAATTTTTTTCCTTTTAATTGGAAATTTGGAGAAAAATATATATAATAGTGTTTTTTCCCTTGCAAGCAGCCCCAAACTGTGTAAACTTAAGGTTAAGTGCTCAATTAAAAGGTCAAATTATCCAAATAGAAAACTGAAGTCTCAGGCAATAATTGCCTACTGGACTCCGTTACCTGAAGAGTTCATTGCACACTGACCTTGTTTAAACATTGTACAAACGAGTACGTGTGGTACTTCCTACCAGTTATTTATAACTCTTAAAAATCCGGAGTTAGGTAAACATCACTCTTCGGAAGTGTTTTAATATGAAACTGCAGGATTCACAAACACAATAAAGATGCTCTTAGAATTCTAAGCCAAATTTTTCCCAGAAAAATAGTAGTCTATATCTCTCACCAGCATAACAAAGATTCACATTTATATAACAGAATATTTAAACTATTACTAATACTTGTAAAAGAAGTCTTGTTTTATGAGCCACCCCCAAGTCTCCACTCTGTTCCCATGCTTTTCCTCTGTGGTATCTATTATGACTCAGTACTTCAAGCTCATTCTTTATTTCCAGCCAAAACCCCAGTTTCTATTTATACTGTCTCTGTCTCTGGCAAATTAACAGGAACAGTGATATATGGCAATCGTATCATCTGCCATAATCCCTGCTCAAAGCCATTTCAAAAATCAATCAAATTCAGTGCTTCGTAACCAAGTTCTTACTTTGTAGTAGTTGTTAAATAAAAGAACCAACATTCTAAAAAAGCTCCCAGTGTCTAATTGCAGCATTCATTATCCTTTTGGCTATGTCCAGAAAAAGCTGTTATAGTTCATTTTTAGAAATGAAGGAGGAAATATACTTGAAGGTGTTCTTCTGAATACATGATTCTCAAGTGGAACCAGGAGTTCTTGTTGGCTACCTCTCAGCTGCAGGACAGGTGGTGACTACATTTACCTGGAACATCCAATGGCTTCTTTTTGTACCATAACCCAGGGAAATCAGGAGCAGGATGAAAAGAGCTATGCAAAGGTCTCATCCTGGCATGGACCTGGGTAGCACTCCTACATCTAAACTGGTGGCTGTTCTTCTCTTTCAGCACAAATCTGAGTGCCAAGGTTGTGCACACCATTACCTGCAAAACACAACAGTACTTCCATAATGTTCTTGTTATTAATCTTCATGCACATTAAAGGTGGTTTCCAAAGCTTACTAAAATTGGTGAGTTCCTTTTTATTGGATTTGAAAAAGCTTAGATGAGGCCTGAAATGAGTCTGTCTTTTGCATTTGGCAACCCTGATGGTGCCATATGATACACAGATCCCCTTTCTCTTCTTGGGTGTCCCTCTGGCTGGAGTCACATGCAAACTGCAAAAACATTAACCACTATGTCCTCTTTAAACCCATTCCACTATCAGCAGCAGGGAGGCCTTAACCTGGTGTTTTCTGGGAGATGTCATCCGTTTGTGATAAGGGCTATCTAATCACTTCACAAATTTGAAAAGAGATATTAGGGACAAAAAACCCCTGTCAAATATATACTTGTCTTTCTCTTAGAAATCTGGGGCACTTTAAGCCCACATCATCTAAACAATTATAAAAGTCTTCCTGAGTCATCAGTTGGATTTGTTGCGAGACCTGAGTGAGTTAGCACTGACATATGAGTCACATTAAATCATTAACCTCACCTGAAAATGTCAGAATGGACTCTATGACCTCAGGGAACAAATTTAACAACAGAAAAACTTGATCTGAAAAAAGCTAACTTTAGAATGAGACTAGTTCAGACCAAACACAGCCAGTGGTGTGGCTTGAGAGACAATCTGAGTCATGGCATGGCTTACACACAGTGAGGCCATGGCTGGGCAAGAGGAGGAGGTAGGTGCATCTTCAGAAGGTTTCTCATGACTAAATTGGACTTTTTGTTCAAAATGTAACAAAGGAATGAAGTTGGAATAGGAAATAATTTGTCTGCCCAAGGAGTTGATCACAACAGCTGGTGCATGCAGGTCCTGTCCTGTCTATGCTAAAGTGAGAAATTTGATAGTCAGTTGAAGAAATGTTTAAGTTACTCCCAATTAGCCAAGTGTCAAAGAAAAATCTTAGCTTGTCCTGGGTTTTGGTTGTATTTCTTTATTTAAAAAGCAATTAAAATGATAACGTGCTGTGGGAAGTACCTAATATTTTAAGGCTTTGAGTATGTCTTTGACCTGATAATACCTACATGTTATTTTCACAGCTGTGACTTATGGTTTTACTACACCTGCTAAAAGCAGAGCTGGCCATGAGCATGTCATGACAAGAACATCTCTTTTGTGGCTAAACTGTCCATTCAGTCCTCACAGTCACCAGAGTTTGTCTATTTTAGTAATACAAAGGAAGCATCATGCATTAAAGCAGCGTGGAAAATAAATCAGAATGCTTAAAAAACGAGTCTTTTTCAGGGGTTGGCAATTAAATAGTAGACATTTCACTTACAGTTTGAGTTGTACAAACATGTGAATACACGTGCAATTAATCAGACAGGTTTGTCCTTGGTGGAAGGCAAAAGAGAACCGATAGAAAACTCCCTTGCAGGAGGAAAGAAGTGGCTATAAGTACCCGTGATGTGTTATAGGGCACAAGACTGCACGAGAGTACCCCATTTCGAGCCACAGAACTGCTCAGAAACTTAAAAATGAGGTTGATTACTCCCTGACACCTGCTATCAGTGAGGAAAGGCAAGGCAGGGGGTGGCTTGTTTTCTGGCAATGGAAGTTGTAGGACATAGATGCCAGAAACAGTTGTGTAAGGTATGTCCTGTACCTCAGCCCCTTGCTGACACTCGGGTTTGAGGACAGATGAGGCAAACTCAGTTTCAGACTACATGATACCAGCTGCCAAATGAATCAAAATCCCACGGCAAGGTAAACTCAGTCAGATTCTCAGATGGTCCAATTCTGTTCCAAATAATGCTAGGTCTGACATTTCAGATGGCCTTTAGCCTGGTGTCAAGGGCAGCATATGGCTGAAAGGTGCTTTCTGTTAGGGAAATTATGCAAATTGTACTGGTGGTTTTAACAGGACTTTGCTTGAGACATTGAGTTCTTTCTAATCCAGAATTCATAAGCTAACTGCAAAATAATTATGCAAAGATAAACACGGTGAACAGCTATGAACCAGACCAAACAGGTTTGGAAAGACAAACTTCCAAACTCATACCTGCAGGATGAGTTGAGAAGCCCAAAAGTCCACATGCTCAGATTGTAATTACTGTCCTGTCCTCTGGGAACTTGAAGCTGGTTTGGAAGAAAGTACCAAATAATGGACAAAATTGAAGCTTGTTGGAACAATTAAACTTTTTGATGGACACAATAGTCTCATTTGGTGGAAATAATACAAAAGAAATGGCTTGTTCATAGGAATGTTCTTCTTTACTATAGTTACCTAGATGTCATCTAAATTACTGAAAAATCAGACAATTGAACCATTGTAATTACTATTCTAGATGGGACCTTCAGTCAGTCAACGATCCTGTTGTCTCCAGGAGCGCTCATGGAGGTTTCCAAGGAGTTCCCTGAAGGAGATCTGAAGGTCTCCAAGACCTTCCTAGCTATGCATATCTCAAGTATTACTCTAATGAGTAATCCAAAAACCCTCATGTCCATAGGAAAAGCTAGCTGTGATGGCTCACCCCATGACATGTGTAACTGAATTTACTAATCAGATTGATGGGGAAAGTGAAATGCTAATGAGACACGGAGTTCCAGGCACTCCCCAGTGAGTCACTCTTGCAGCAGACAACAGCAATGAGAAATGCTGATTGCCAGTTTTCCATTCTTTCCCCAGATATTGCTTCCTTAACATTGACCTTCACAAATGTCTGCTTCTTGTGCTGTTAAATGTACTCCTCTGAATATCTCCTTCCGTCAATCAGCTGCCTGCAGCTCTCACCAGCTTTCAGAGCAACAGAGAAATGCCAGAATACAACTCACGTGAGAGTCTGGTCTCCAGAATCCTCATTTGTAATTGAGAGAGACCGCACTCCTTCCACCTGCCTACATCCTTCATTCGTAATATTTTCCTAAATCCATTTGCAGAATGTGCAGTAGTAGCACTTAACATCAACAGTGCCAGACCACAGGCTCCCACTGACTTGGGGCATTCTCTCTGTAAGTATGACCAAGAGCAAGAATTACATATCTGTCATCACAGCAATAGTAATAAAGAATGACTTTTTGTCTGACTCAAGTGTTTAGGTCTTGCCCTGCAAAGTGTGGGCTCTGCCAGTTTCTAAAGAAATGGATAAAACATGATTCACATAAGGTTACACAGGCAAAAGTGCTTCGAGTGTGAGTGTCCAGCCAAATCATCCTATGTTTAATAAGGATTAAGGCAAATTATTTGCAACAGTTTAATTCTTACATTGGCAAGTAAAGTGGGGGGGGAAATGTTCTTAGACGTGCATGAAATTACTTCAATCCTATGAACAATTTTGGCAGGGAAAAAAAAGTAGGAAAAATTATTCCAGTGAATTCAGAACTTTTGTTTTAATTTTGTACATTCTTAACATCTGTTCTTTTTAAATGAATCAGAGTGGGTTATTTAGTGCATAGTTCCTGATCAAATAACATCTTCCAGATGACCTAGATCATTTGAGGACTTCTTTTTCACTTTCTTGAGAAATATTTTCATTGTGACACAACCCTGAGTAATTTTTTCACTCACTGAACCTCTGTGCTCACGTCAAGAGTTAGGAGATGTTTCCCAGGTCACCTGTGAATGCATGACAGAACTATGCAGAATAAAACATTCCCATCTTTTAGCCTAATCCCCCAAGTGGAAAACTTTGCTCTCTGAAGACATTTTGTCCTACCGGGAACATCTGTGACCATTCACAGTAGTGCTGAGTAGGCTGAACTACTCAGAAAAGAGCATTTGCCACCCAGGTGTGGTTTCACCTCTTTGGGGTGCTCAGGCAGCAGTGAGGTTCAGTTCCAAAGCAGATGTCACACTCTGAACTCTCTCAAGTGGATGTTGCTTTTCAAACAGCAGGGACTGTTTCATTGCTGCCTCTTTTGATCTAAAACACTGCACACAGGGTGAGCCTCCCCATCGAACACGATTTAAGGCTGCCATCTGCCGTCAGGCTGCCAGGGACCCAGCCCAGGCAGCCATATCCTGATGCCTGGTTCCCAGCTCCCTGCTTTTGCTGTCAGAATGGGGGAAATGTTTCCAGCAGGGTGAACTCACCCCCATTTTTACATTTTAGAATTGTTGCAGTATGGAAGTTGAGGGGGGTTATATATTTTTTGCTTTGTTTAATGCATTATAGTTGCCATCATCTCTCTAATTCTGATAAAAAAAAACCAAACCACTACAATCCATACCACTACAAGTGTACTGTGGCTAATTCTATAATTTGATGATAGTTTCCAAATAAAATCTATAGAGTAAATTACATTCTATACATGAATGAAGTCAGAAGCAGCAACAGCCTTATCCTTGCTCTTTTTCTTTGTAACAAAAAAGTCCAGTGTCTCTTTAAAAAAATGCTGTTAGGAGAAGTTACAATTTTTAATGCTGTAGTTCCTTCAAACTGCAGTTCTGGACTTGCATTTCCCTGTGCTTTATGTCATAGAAACACCAGCTCAGGCTGTTTCCTACTGAGTTCTATCTTAATGTGGAACTAAAGGCAACAGAAGAATTGAGCAGAGAGGAATAAAAGGTGCAAAGCAGGCAACAGGGCTCAGAACTGTGAAAAGAGGTGCCAAAGGCTACCAAGTTCCAGAAGCAAGTCTTTTTACTAACAGTTGGAGAAGATTACTAACATGAAGATGCTTAAATCTCCATAGTGGAAGAGATATTAGTTAGTAAAGAATTAATTTCTTCTCATCTATTTCCCAGCAGAAATCTTATGTGAAAGCTTAGCTCTGCTTTATACCACTGTCTAAGCTTGTAAATACACAGAAGTTAAAAATTAGAAAGCCTTGGTGCACAAATAGCTTTTTTCACATTGTCACAATAGAGCTATAGAAAGCCCAGCTTTAGTGTTAGTTTTGTTTAATTCATGTGATTTCTCACTAGCCCTGACTCACCTGACCATGACTCACCTCATTCAAGGTAAGCTTTGGTTTTATTCAATTAGCAGGAAAAAAATGATGTGGAGAGCAGCCACCATTTCTTGCACTGCTGTGAAGAGCCTATGAAGAAATGGTTTAGAGGATAAAGAATAATTCACACTAGAAAAAACCTAAACAGACCTAACTATGACAAAAAAACATGCTTCAATGTAGAGACTCATGGGGAGGAAGAAAAGTAGCATACAGTCAACATGGAAAGGCACAAGTAGCAAAGAATAACAAACTCATTATTTGACTTATAGCATAAGTACATTAAAGGCTTTTAAATATATATCAAGCTGCATTCATAACAAGTTAACCTTCTTGTGATCTCTTTGGAACTAAGGTGACCTTTATGTATTTAATCTATGTGTGTCATGTCCAAACGGACAAAAAAGAGAAAGGCCCAAGAATGCTTGAAATGAACTGGAGCTTGGCAGAAAAAGAAATATTGAAAGAACTCTTAAGTCTTTATTAGAAGCAGTAAGAGAAAGGTGTCAACAAAACAAACTCTTACACATCACTTGCCCTTAAGCTACTCCTACAAAGGGCAGGTTGGGAGAAAAAAATTGGTAGATGAGTCAAATATTTGCACTCTGTATTTCATATCTTTAAGGTATCTAAGGGATTCCTCTTAATTAAATATTTAAAGCCGGATTGCCTATTTCCTACTGTAAAATGGGGAATAGTTTTGGGTCTCCTACAAAAGTGTGCTGTGCAGGACCACTCCCAGTGCCAGGCACACGCTCCCCATTCCCTTCATGTGAAAGAAACACATGCATTGAGACTACCTGGGAGCCACTGAAGGACCTCTGGTCTGCACAGGGACACAGCACGGTGCCACCCAGTTCAGTCACAAGCAGAGGCAGAGCTGGACATTGGCACTCACCAACTCCCAGCTCTGCAAACAGCCCCACCGTCTCACAACATCTCCCTTTGTGTAGTGCCTATCATGCTGAAGTTCTCTAGCCACAACCCACCCTAGGCTGTTGCAGGTTTTTTATAAGTTGCTTCCATTATATCTTTACTTAGACAGTTACCTCTTTACTTAACCCTAATGATCCAGGTGAGCACCTTGGTGCAGTCAAAGTACATACTGGGGCTCGTGGGAAGGCAGGAGGGTGTCCTGTCCTGTGCTCACATGGACTGGGCCCTTGTACGTGGTGTTGCTGGCCAAGATGTTCTGGCCATTTCCAGGTATCAGTTCGTGTTTATTGCCAGGGATGGGCTAACTCACACTTTTTACAACCAATTGTGCCTAGATCTGTGCTGCTGACATGTCACCTCCCCACTGGGAGATCAAACTAGTGGAGGCATTCACTGCATAGTCTCAGCCCAAGCCAGTACTGATGCTGGCCAGAAGACAGGCTTTTCCACCCCAAAGGCATTCCCTTTGGCACTGTTCCAAAGGCAAAATGCAATCACTCTGTACTAACAAGACCAGTAGGTGCTTTCATGCAACCCACATTTGCTCATGGGCTTTGTTTATCTGATCCATAACTTGCATGCTTTTGTGAGCATTACTCATTCAGCTGTCACCTGGATTCTTTTATTGTATTTCCTCAATGTTGATTTTTAGACATGTATGACTTTCTGATACTATACCAAACCGTAAGGAATCTGGACAATAATGGCTAGAGATGTATAATGTGAGAGAATCTTCAAATTTAGAACTTTACAAGTCCATGAAACAGAAGGGAATGTTATTTTGGTCATGTATCTGTATAATGAGCCAGTTCCAAAGAGCCAGACTCCAAAAGGTGCATTTTCTAAATACCACAGTCACTTGTTCTGCATTAGAAAAACCTCTGTCACAGTGATATCAGAACCTCTGATTCAGTTGCTAATACACACTAGAACAAGTTGACAAGTAAAGGCAACAGCTGAAGTCAAACGAATCCTCTTTTGCATTTCTTCAAGAGTCTGAGTGTCTTTTTCTTGAAGCACAAGAACAAGGACTTGGGGTTCGGCATCATTCTGATTGCTTGGAAGTCCCTTTGCAGTAACTCCTTAGTGCTTCCCAATCCTCTACAAACCGATGCTGAGCGTGTGGTTGGACATAAAGTTGTCATTCCATTTTACAAGTGGACTAAATGAAGCACAACGTTGAAGAGCAGAAATTGCAAGCCTTGGTCGTGGAGGACAGGTCAGGTCATACCCTGGTGATGGAACAGCACTGTGTGTCAGATGTAACCTGTTGCTCCTGGAGAGCTCCATTTAAATTAGATGAATCTTCTTCATTTAGAGCACAAAAATTGATATGTGATTTTGAATCCAGAAGTAATTACTCCAAGCTGCATCAGACCTTGAAATCTTCTGTTTATTTATTTTTTTTACGAATTTTGAATTCAAATGTGACAAGTCAAAATCAGCTCAGTTTCATTTCTGCCCCAGAAATATTGCTGCTCACTCCAAAGTCAATATCAGAGAGCTTTCATGCAGCGCTGATCACTTGTGGGAGGAATCACACTGGAAGGTTAGAGCTCAACTGAAATGTCAGATCTGTGGATGAGAGAAATCAGTTTAGCTGTTATCTTTCTTATGCACAGCTCTCACTTTTGCTAGTGAGAATTTACAGTTTTCTATATTAAATTTAGTCATGAAGTTACAATCTGGTAATATTATCTACTACAAAAAATGGAAAATATTACTGGATTTGAGTATTACTGGTATTACTGATAATGAGTTATAGTTAGACTGTAGATCTCTTGAATTCCAGTATGAATTCAGAATATTTGATAACTCCTCTTTGACTCTTTTTATATCATGACAATTTTTATCTTGTTGATATTTAATTAAAAAACCCCAAACCTATCAAAATGTTTCCAAAATACAATCAAACACAAGCACCACTGGATCAATAAGACTATGAAATCCCAAGATGTGTATCATTATTCTTTGTGCATGAAACAACTGGTTTTGTGAGCCAGGAGGATTTACATGAAGTCCTCCTGTGCTTCTGGAAATTCCTGTTCTGCTTCTCCCAGCTCACTTGTGGCACGTTCACTATCTGCTGAACTGATCTGCTGGTGTAATGTCATTGACTTCCGTGGAGCTGTGCTGAAGGACAGGCCTGTTCTGCTCAAAGCTGGGACTTGGCCTGAAATAAAGCTTTAGCTTGTAACGATCAAGAACTTGCTGAGTAATATGGCAAGGTCACAGAGTTTAACTGAAGTGCTGAGATGGTGATTTCAGGAAGGGAAAGGGGCAGTGCAGGGGCTGCCAGAGGTCATATATGATATTTCAGCAGAAGCTCATCTCCAGTGGCAGCAATAAAATTATATAATATTCTTACACCTCATAGCCATTCACTGAAATTAATGTTTCCTTAATAACTTAAAACTTTTATCCCTTCAGTGCACTAAAGTCAGGGCTATCCATGCTTATGTTTTCACTTGACAGAAGTTTAGCAAATCATATTTTTCCAGGAATAAAAATTGGCTCCAGCTGTGCTAATCCTACAGTGGTCTAAGTGACCTCTCCTGCACTGCAGAGGAGCATTAACTGTGCACACCGTGGCAGCTGCAGGAATTCACAACTGGGGTTGTACCTAGAGCTTTCCCAGATCATACCCTGTGAGCATGAAGCACCAAAACAAGATACTTAAGAGGCCAATCATTACTGTTCTCTTGGGAGAAGTCCAAAAAAAAGAAAAGACAAGAAAATTTGGACATTTTCCTCAGCCCAAAGCCATGAGGGCAGCTGGTGGTGAAATAAAGGTTTAAGATCAATGTCATGACAGAAAAGTGGGACTGGAGACACCGCTTCACCTCCACGGCTGTTGGCACCAGGCACCTGCCAAGCCAAAACCTGACTGTGGGGACTTGCCCTCTGCCTGAAAACCAGCACTTGTCCCCAGCTCAGCCCACCCCGTCATCTGCATGGTTCAAAATAAGCCTTTTTTCCCCTGCTTTTTCTTCTTAGTAATCCAAGCTCCTCACATTTTATATTTCAGGCTTAGGAAGGGGAAGGGTGATGGACTGACAGGGGGGAAGGACAGCCAGCAGGCTCCGAAGCTGTGACAGCTGGTGAAAGCTGTGACCCAGCCTTTGCAGAAGCTGTATTAATTAAGTGAAATATTTAACATAGTATTGTTATCATCAGTGCATATTTGATGGAACATAAAATGCTCATACAGGAGAATAATTGTGGTTCAAATGCCTGTCCCTCCCACTAAGGCACAATGTATACAATAACTCTCTGTTTCAATCCTGACACAGTAACCTTTTATCTGTTCTAGAAGCTCCCACATGAAGAAATAGCTGGTATATATTTTGTAATTCTCCCTCTTTGAAAAAATAGTGACAGCAGGAACTTCAGGGGTTTTTTTGTGATGGGGGAAGGAGAGACAATAACACATTGCCAGCTCCCTTCTTGCATCAACGCTGTGAACCACCATCAGCATCTGGGGAAACCAGAGGCTGCAGTACATAGTCTGAAAAATCATGTTCAGGCTCTTTCTGCTAGGCAGCAAGAGTAAATGTTTCTCATTCAGCATGGGGCTTCAGCTGAAGCATGTGAACCAAATTCTGCTTTCATATTAGTGTGAGTCTGGGGGGATTCTGCTGGCTTTGGTGGAGTTATTTCAGAGTGAGACCACAGCAACCCCGGCTGCAGCCTCACTCGCGGTCCCTGCTGAGAGGTACGGGGAGCATGGTAATAATTACTGCTGATTCTGCTTCCCTGGAGCTCCCTGCATTGAAGCAATTACTCTCCTTTTCATTACCCATTCAGACCGCATTGGATAAATACAAGACAGATTCAACAATTAATATAGACTCCACAAGAGACAGTGGGGAAAACCTACTTGCTGAAAACATAATTCTTCAGTAATCATTAGGAATCACTAACTGTAAAGGAGCCAGATCCAATAAAGCTTAAATCTTAAGCAGAACTTAAGCAGAAACAGTTTTCCCTGTAACTGTGGTCAGGCATTTCAGTTTTGGAGGCACAAGTGTTCAGATGTGCTTTTCTTTGTCTGGTTAACAGCACCTGCTCTGTGAGAGATGGGGATGTTTGCACTGCTGGTGTGATGTTTTTGACTCTACCTCTGCACCACCTTTCAAGCTCATGTTTGTCCCAAGGATTATGGATTTCACTCCAGGGATGTTGTTTTGGGGTATGTCAGCTGTTGAAGCCCCAAGTGTGTAACAATTTCAGCCATTGCACTGCCTCTGAGCTTCTGGAAAAACCTACTCCACAGTAGGTGACATTGATCTGATAAATCTGAACCTCAGAGGTCTCACTCAAAGTTTCCTAGACATGCAAGGTCACATCTGAAGACTAAGAGCTGCTGTGTTGTTTGTAATCTGCCATCTACACTAAAGTGTCAGACAAGACAGAGTCTCTCCCTTTCTTCTGAAATGACTGTGCTAGCATGCAAAAGCTCTCACTGCCAGGACAGCTTTCTCTGGAATGTGGTATTTGGCCAATATCTTCAGTGGGGAAAATTCCCACTGGGATACGCAGATGATATTAAATGTGACTTGGATGTTCAGATTAAGCTGAAACCACAGAATGTTGGAAAGGGAGATGGTTATGTAGCTCCTGATGGATTTACTGAGTTCCCATGAGAAATGACTCTGCGTTACCGACTTCATTTACTTTAGTGTCTGCAACCTCCGGGACTGGCTGGAACCAAATCACCTACTTCAGACTTGCAGCCTCGTACATCAGCATGTTTCTCTGATCAGAATCAGAAATGTGCCCTTTCTACAGCTGTCTTGGACAGGAACGAGATTGAACTCAGCGAACTTGGAATTTTTCACTGTAAACGAAGCATCTCCTGTTTCACCACTCCTCCCAGTTTACGGCTGTTACTCAGCCATCAGCACAGGGCAAACCCCACAGAGGTTTGTCACCCTCCAGCAGTCAGTCCAAACCTCCCCATGTGCCAAGGGCAGGCCAGTCCTGCTGGGGGCTGGCCCCTTGCAGGGATTCAGGTGGTTCACACGACTCTCCCTGCTTGGGATCCAGGGCAAATTAAGCAATGTAAATGTTGGGCTGGTCTTCCCTCATCAGAAAGAAGAAGGAAGTCCATGATTCACTTCGTTAACACTACAGCCCCTTTCAAGACTACATCTAGAAAAAGGAGATGCAAATATAGACCAATACCCATCCACTCTTCAATTGTCAATATTTGAATGGTGTTGGCTTTCATTCTGGACAGTAATAAAAGAAGCTGGCTAATCATATATAATTGTTGGCATCTCTGTGCCATTAATTAACAGGAAGTTTTATGCAGCTGTCAGATGCACAAGCTGAGCATTTCCTGCAGGGGAGGATTTATTTGGTGACAGTTTTGTTATAGTTTTTGGATAGAAAAAAATGGGATTTTGATCACTGAAAAATTACAAATGAGGCACACAGTTTCCTCTGCTTTGCCGAGGGTCCACCTCTGTGACTGTTGTCCTCCCTCTGCTGCCACCCAGCTAAATAATTCCCAAGCATGAGGCAAGACAAAACTCAGCGTTTGCACGTTTGGTCTGTCCTTGATGAATACATGGGATCCTTGAAATGGCTGTAAAAGAATAATAAAACCAGAGCTGAAATATGCCTCAAAGAATGGACAGATAATTGTCCATTAGGATCACATAACTGGGAAAAATTAAATTGGTATAAACCTTGCTCTGATCTCTCTGATTTAATAAGGTTACACCAGTGTAATCAAGAAGAGCATCTCAGCAACTGCACATCAAATTAGCTCTTGTATAATTGCCCTGATGTTGGAGGAGTCACAGCAGAAAGACATTTTCTTCGATATTTGCTGTAATTTCTGCTGCAAGTGCTGCCAAACCAGGTCAGAGAAGGTTGAGCTATGAGGAGGAGGGAATGAAGAACCTGCTTTGATCTCAACACAAATAGCCTTGATACTGAGGAAAGACACATGGGGACACTGAGAGTATTCATGTTGCCTGGTTGCAAGTATCCAGCTCAGTTGCCAAAATTCAGGGGTAGGGCTTGAGAGAGAAAAGCCTTTCAGAGGGGTGTCACAACCACCTCCTGACTTGTCTGGGTTAGCACAGATTCACAGCACAGCCTATGTAACATCCAAAGGAGAATTGTCCCCTCACTTAAGCAGTTACGTTAAATGCCCAAAGCTAGGAAGTGACCTTTTCTTCTAAAATCATCTAAATTATTTCTGCCCAATTCAAGTCATGAAGGGAAAAAAAATGCCTGGATGGATAATGGCAAACACATTCTGTGGAAAATAAAGGAAAGTGTACAAACATCCTTCAGCAATACTGCCATCTGTTTGGGCTCAATTCTAATAGACTTTTTGGATGAAAAGGAGCATTTTTATTCTTATATTCACAGTACATGCCACAAGGTGAAGTATATGATCATCCAAATTTTTTTTTTCATGATGCACATTAAGTTTTTAAGGCTTAAGTTGATGCCTTTTTAGAAGCAAATAGGGAAAGCAAAATATGGTGCAAACATACACTGAATCTTAATGATGTTTTCTTAAAGAAAGTAAGTATTTCTGGAGTTAAATATTTGCATCTTGCATTTCAAAATTAGTTCATTATATTTTAACCCAAGGATAAAGACCAAAAAATGGTAAAAAGAAGTGAATGGAAACTGGTCCAGGGTCACTGGATGGGTGGCTGGTTTGCAGCCAGGTTGGTATTTTGTGCCTTAGCCTGTAGATAGGTTTTGTTGCCAGGACCACATGTGCCATCCTGAGACCATCCCCAAAATCATATTCTTTCTCTGGACAAGATTATGAGACTGAATTTGGGGGGTATCATCTGAGCCTGTAGGCAAGGATTTGCAATATCTAAGGTGATAAGTTAAGGGAAAAATTATAAAGATGCTCAAGCCAATGTTTGAAGACCTGAGGGAATCAGAATGTCCAGCCCCCCTTCCATGTTTAGTTGGTGGATTAAGCAGAAGCTTTGTATTCATGCTCATAGTTTCTTCATTCCGAAGTATCTGACACTGTTCACAGCCAGCACATCACCCTTGTTACAGATCTGTTTCTTTATCATGGCTAGTAACAGTAATATTCAAAACCATAAAGGAAGCCAGAAATGAAAGTGCCATCCAGATGATATGAGAAGTCAATACTGAAAAAGATTGCAGGGATTGAGGTGGTATTCTGGTTTATTTGAATCTTGAGACACATACTGTGCAGACAACACTGCTAGAAGCAAGCTGATTAATATATTTGAACACTTGAAGCCGACAGTCAAGTGATCTATGTACACCAGGCTTGGATGAAAGGAAGCCTAAAGAGAATTTCTGGGAACCCCTGGCCTTGGGATATTTCATTAATAATTAAGGAGAAATTGACATTGTGCTTTTAGTATCTTCACATCAGGACAGTGCTAACAGTGTTGCTGCTGTGCCCCGCTGTGCTGGGCAGCAGCGTGGGCTCTCACAGCCTTACAGCAGGAGCTCCAGGCAGTCCCCAAACTGGTTTATGGTATCGCGCTGTGTGAGCCTTTCACAACTCCCTGCTATTGCTTTCTCAGACTATAAAATAAGGAATTTTGTTGGTATTATGACAGCCTGTGAGAACCTCAATTCCTGAAAACAAGTTTTATTGGCTGAAGTGGTGTGAAAATTCAGAACAAAAAGCCTTTCCCTGCTTCAGACACCCCCAGTCTGAGCGTGGGCTGACTCACGCAGGGAGCAGTAAATTGTGACAATAGGTTTAAAATGTAAACAGTCAATTTACACGTTATGGAAGGATATTAAGATCTACTTTGACTACAGCAAACAGTCCTGTCATTAAATGTACTTTGGTTTTTTCTGCCACTCTAGGAAAAATCTGTATTTGGAAGGGGTTTTTTGGTGTTCAGCACAATGTTGCTATTTCCAACAACACAGCAGCCACGTGGGGCTGGCCTGAAACCATAAAGCCCAGTATGGATTTGAACAGGTTTGGGTGGCCAGGAGACTCAAGAACAGAAAATGTTTCGAGAAGGGCTGGGAAGGTGGACTACTCCACCCCTGTGTGTGTTTGCACCCGGTGTTTGTGAGCACTCCCTGGGCTGATTATGGGAGGCAGGGGCAGGGGCAGGGGCAGGGGCAGAGCCACCCGGGCTGGGCAAGCAGCACCCAGCCCTGCACAGCTCCAGGTCCCAGGGGTGCTGGGTGCCCCGGCCACCCTCCCACAGGTAACTTCTGCTGCAGCTGTCAGTTTGGCTTTTCTTGGGTTTTGCTTTTGCTCTTCCTCTACTGCCACTGCTATCTCAAGCTTGAGTTTAGTCTTGCATGTGCTCTCGTGCTACATGATCTTGGCAGCTCCTGCAAGTGCTTGGCTTATTTTGTTTGGCCTTTGAAGTGCCTGGGATAAATTTTCTCTTTTGGTGCACTGGCTTTTTCTGCAAAAGGGCACAAGATTAAAAAGATCAGCTTTCTGACAGAGTGTTTCTACCAGCCAGGTTGGGATTGTTCACGTTTGTGGCATTGTTGAGCTGTTCCCTCCCTGACGGCTCAGGGTGTGAATGTTTGAACTATTTTGCTTTCCCCACTTGCCTACAATGCAGAGTGGCTGAAGGAATTGTATTAAAAACTGCCCCTAGAGCCTTAAGGACTGTAATTCTGCGTGTCCTGGATGTACGGCCAGCTGCCAGGTTGCTGTTCAAATTGTTCTTGGGTGTTTCTTGTTTGCTCTAGGTGAGTCATCTCAATCCTTCCTTCTCCTGTCCCTTCACTACTGTCTATTGTGTGTCCATTTCTCCTCCTTAGCCACTGACAACACTCAGATGCATTTGTCCCCTGGTTTCATCATACCCAACACGTGTCTGAGTTACCTTTTTCTGCAGGAGAGCAATTGAGATCCGCACTGACAGAGGTAAGGTAAGGAGACTTTCTAAAACCCTATCCTATTAGGAGTTCTGCCTTTCTGGCTGGACACTGCCTGACATGTCCCCATGTTCACCTCTTTTCCGAGAGGCAGGATAAGGGACAGAGACATACTAAAGAGGATCCCGTCCTTGCCCTGTGATCATAAGGCAGGCTGCTTTTTGCATGAATTAATGTATGCTAGGTCCTTCCTCTGCCTCTGGAATATGCATGTATTTATTTAAGTCTTTCCCCAACACCTGCAGAGTGGACATATCTATAATGAAATGAGATGCAAAGAGAAATAAGTAAAGTTGATTACGTTTTCTGGCATTTAAGTACAACATATGGCAAGTTTTAGTGAGGAATTAATTGTGTGCTTTTTATATTAATAGACCCTGTGACACAGGCGATTGTGATATTCTAGGTTGGTCAATACATTAGAAAGGTCAGGCTTACCTAGCTTTAGCCAGAGTACACAGTAGATCACAGATTTTGTTGTAATTTTCTCTCATAGTTTTCAAAGCTTTTACTACTCTGCCAGGACCAAAACAATGATTTTTGAGAGTGAGAGAAAAAGATTTTACCAATCCTTGAGCTCACGCTTGGAGCACACATGCTTGGGATTCATATAATGTTAGAAGTATCTAAAAAAAACCTAGTTCCTTTTGGATTATTTTCTGCGTTACAATAGAAGCAGTGAAGCATAATTTGGAAAGGAACTGTTTTGGAGCTGTGTCTGATCTGGAGGCTGGTAGTTCATGTTCTTTTTAAACCAGTCGGGCTGCATTCCAGCTGGTCTGAATGAGTCCCCCACAAGGATAATATCCTTGAAACTTAATTAAAAAATTTGTATCTAGAAAGGAAGCCTAAGGATGAGAATGAGCTTACTCCAGGTTCTCTCAACTCCTAAGGGTTTTCTTCTCATTTTGAAAAAAGTTCTTGCATCAGGATCATCTCTTTTCCTCTCTCGGTCCTCAAAATTGTCTCTATAAATGTTGTCAAACCTCCTCTCACAAAACAGACATCTCGACAGCAACACCTCCCAGGTCTGGTGGAGGTTTGCTCCATACTCACAGCTTACTACAGAGACCAGCTTTTTGCTTTTCAGACGTAGAACAAAAGGCACAAATGGGCCCTGCCTGGTGGTTGTATCACTGATAAACAACCATGATTAATAACTGAGACATACCAAAAACACCCAATGGAGACCAAGTCAGCATCTGAAGAGATTGGGTTCACAGCTGGATGGAGGTCCTCAGTGGTTGGCAAGGTCTGATTCTGCCCACTGGGAACAAGACCGTGGCCAGATCCCAACTGCTCCCCAAGGCTCGAGCTTCTCAGGCAATCACTGCACACTGGGAGTCCTCAGCATCTTTTGAAAATCTGTTTACTTGTGTGTGGACTTTAGCTGGGTGCCAGAATGGGGCTTGGTGCTTTGCTTTTGGCAGCACGCATTCAAAAAGGTGGTCTTTGTAAACACACTGGTGAAAAAAGACACCAAATGAGAGCCTTGTGGGAGTCCCTGATTTTCCGAAAACCTCCTTGGCTCCACATTTCATAATTTTAGCTTAAAAAGAAGATGTTTCAATTGAGAGAAAAATGGAATTGTTCATTTAAACCAGAGTGCTGAGCTTTGTAGGGAAAATGTAACCATTTGATGTTAATGAACAAGCTGGAGTTGCCTGCTTATGCAAATCTAGAGTCGCATATGGGCACAATCAGATGCAACAGGCTCTGCAGCAGCAGTGTCTGATGTGATGGCAGAAGCAAATAGCTGTGACATTATTTTGCTTGGCAACTTGAAATTCTGCCAATTTGATACCATTTTGTATATTATAACTTCTGCTGATACTCTGTTCTGTCTATAGGTGGCAGTGACCTTTCATTTTTTCAATAAAATAGCACAGAAGCATACATACGTTTGTATCTTCCTAGATTTACTATAGGATCCGGGCCAGGACTGTGAGGCTGTGCCATTGACTGAGCTCTGTACCCAGAGGAATGGCCACAGACTGGTCACCTTTCTTCAGTAGCCTCTTTGTCCCAGAGCACACCAAACGTGTAATTGTAATACTGCTCGT
This sequence comes from Aegotheles bennettii, assembly GCA_013398125.1. Taxonomy (NCBI): domain Eukaryota; kingdom Metazoa; phylum Chordata; class Aves; order Caprimulgiformes; family Aegothelidae; genus Aegotheles; species Aegotheles bennettii. The sequence goes on along the minus strand of VZRW01008202.1, from coordinate 1,172,168 downwards.
GCATTGCAAAAATCAGTGCAATACAGTAATCAATTAGAGTTGCAAGGAGAGAAAAAGCCTGAACACACATTATATACGTGCATAGCAGAGAAGTGTGTTTGGTGTTTTGGGATCATATTCCAAGAGGGTTATGTAGCAAGTTTGCCCCATTTTTAGCAAAAATAACCTCCAGGTCTTGTACAGCCTTCTATGAGAGAGGGGGGTGTGGTGAGTGAAAATCTTCAGAATTTTCTCATGACTACTGTGTATGTTTTGTTTCAATGGGAATTATAAACTTGATTGTAGAAAATGGATAATCTCTCCTAGGGTAAAATATGCCAGAGATCAGAGCCTGTGATCTCTGCTTTGTATCAGCTAAAAATAACTTACTTGATGTGCGTAAAGCTGCATCAACAAGAAACTGGAGTAACTGAGAATCAAGTTACAAATCTTTGTCAAAATAAAATTTAAAAAGATTTTGCTTCTCCCACTCCCCTCAGATATGTACTGACTTCACAGTACATGTGAAAAAGGTAGCACGTAACCTGCAAATATTCCATCCTCTGCTGAAGTTGTCTCTTGGCATAAACCAGGCGGCCCTGTGAACGGAAAGCAAAAGTAAATCTTCCAGATTCAAGCAGATACTAAATTTACCACCAACTCTAAACAGTAGGATTTGAATCTTGTTTTCTTCTCTTCCGATAGGGTAATACTTAAAGTTGCTAGGAAACAAACACATAGCAAGGACAAGAGGCCATTGTACATCCATGGGGAAACATTGGCTGTTTTCCACACATAGTGGAAATATCAGCTGAGAAGATAAAATCCCTGTAAAATAACTCTGCACTCTGAAATCAAGGCTCAGTCCTACAGACAGTATTTATGCAGTGATTCTCAACAGCACACGACTGCAATTCATGTTTCAGCATCAGTGGGGGCCATTCAGTGTCCTGTGCAGCATTAGGCACTTAGCAGAGAACAATGACCACCTCTGGAGAGAGGCCCAGCTTGGATTTCACGTCAGCTACGATGCAGCAGAAAACAGAAACCAGATCTGGACCATCCCTGTAAAGCAAAGGTTTGTAGATTGGGGTTAGCAAAAAACCACAACCAGCTTGAGGTCTGTAAACAGTAACTGGAAGCAGAGCCTTGGGGCCATGGGCTGGAAGGAGCGCAGCCCCCAGCGCTCGCAGACAAATTCTAGGCAACATGGTTCAGCAAAACTAGGCTTCTTCTCCAATAGCCAAGGGTTGTTTAATTAAAACACCAAAGTAGTTGCTCTCACCCACACCTCTGCAGCTTCACCGAGTCACACAGCCACAAACCAGAGCAATAACAGAACAGAAGGGCACGTGGGACCCATGGCTGTGCAGGACACCCAACAGGATGATCACTGAGGCTGGAGCTGGCTACAGCTCTCTACCTTCCTCTCTGTGGAGACCTTCCTCTCTCAAGGTGTGGCTCAGAATAGTCTCACATTATGGTTTATTTGTGTAGCTTTAACAGCATATATACATTTATCTATCCTGAGTCAAAGTCAATAGGAACCTTCCTCTTGACTTCAGTCTGGTTTGTCCTTCAATCATGTTGCAGGGAGTGTGTTTGGCCCCAAAGAATTTACAATCCCAAAGCATAGTGAGTTCAAGGGGGTACATCAATGTATTTTAAATTAAGGGGAAAATAGAAATAAAACAAAAAAAACCAAGAGGCTTCTGTGTTCTTGTACATAGAAAAGAATGTAAAATGGAATCAAACACCTTGCTCCTGAAACAAAGTTTAAAGAATTCCGAAGAGTTTCACTATGTGTTGAATTATCTATTGAACTAATAGTAATTAACCAGCTAAGATTATGCCTGGATTGTAGGCAGAGCTGTCACTCCAGTAGGTATGAACAGAAGAAAGCCACTGTAAACTGACTGGCTCAGGTACCAGTAGTGCTGAACTGTCACAACACAGGATGCTCAAAAAACATATCCAGGACCACCAATGACTGCTGTGGTGGCTCAGTCATGTTGTCTCTGACTTGCTGCAGATACAGTCTTGGCAGTGCTCGAGCTAGCCAAGGAAATGTAGCTCAGGTCCATCCGTGGGCTGTCACTGACCAGTGAAGCTGTGTAGAGCAGGTCAATGCTTCCACAGCCACAAGCGAGAATTTCCCCAACGGATTTGTTACACACAACTACCTGACACACAGGGCCTGATTTTCAGAGTTTACATGCATGATTTCTTTACATGCTGCCTCTTTCCCCTCTTCTACTTTTTTTTTTTTTAATGAAAAACAAACAAAGCTATAACCCCCCACCATGCTGCTGTAAATTATTCATATATTTTGGTCTTTTTCACTTTATTCTGCTTCTACCTCCATGTTCCTATCTACTGAATCCCAATGAATGATGCAGGTGTGATTGCATCCAGCTTTCCTCAACAAACAAGACAATTTGGTTAGTTTGTACCATTTTAGTGGGCAGCTGTGAGGCCCTGTGCATAATGGGGTTGAGTAAGGCTGGCTGGTGCAGAGTGATGCTGAGGACAGATGCCTTTGCAAAAGCAGGTGGGGCTTATCAGGAATTTAAACAGCCTGTCAAAGTCTGCCACCATTGGCTGTCTCTTAATTTGAATTAGGCAGTAAACTCACATTAAGGAAAAAGGAAGGGTTATTTGGGTTTTTTTCTCTATCTCACAGGAACTATGGGGAATACAATAAGTATCCCCGAGGAAGCTGAAGAAGAAAATACATGCACAGTGAAGAGCTATCAGGTAAGCAAGAGCTGCCCACTCTCATCTTTCCTGACTATTGCATATTGCAGTTTTCAAATTTGGTCCTAAGAACTGTATTACTTGCTGTTTCAGGCACTATCTGAATCTCCTGACAATATTAAAAATGGATCTGTTGCCTTTGTTCAGACTCATTCTCCTGCAATGAATGGTGAAGGTATGTACTGGGAAAGAGTGGCATGTTTGCACTTCTTTTGTCACCAGACAGGCAGAGGGAGGTTTATACTGGAGTAATGATAAATATTGGTGCATGGTCTCAAATTAAAAGGTGAGCTTGTGTTTCAACTCTTACTTGTGAATCAGTACATGTGGGTTTTCAGTAGCTTTAAAATTTAGAGATAACAAAGAGTACAATATTTCCAAAGTCCTCTGGAAGCCATTTGTTTAGTTGTTCTAAGAATTTAATTCTGCATCTGGCACAAAAAGAGGGATGGATAGAGGAGGTAAGGTAGTAGTGGGTTGGAAAAATACTATGGTATTGTTCCAGGTAACACTGAGCTGGTTACCAATGAGCTCAAGGCATTTCACTTGGTTTTGGTTTTGTAAGGAGCTTGAGGAAGGTGCTTCAAGTGATACCTGAGGTTGGCACCAAGGAGTTCACCCTGCTGATCTGGCAGTGTGACTTTAGCAATGTGACTCTATGAGGGGTGCTTATCAAGTGCCCCAAGTTACTACAATCTTGAGTATAGGAAAGGGTGATGGAGCCATGCAAGCCCAAAAGAAATGTATTAATGTAAATTACTTCAAGCCCAGAGTAATATTGTATTAAGATAATGGGGGGAAAAAATAAGAGAATAGGAAACTGTTGACTTCTTTTAGGAGCTACAATAAAAGTTGAATGGTGGGGGTTTGGGTAAGCCACTGCTACTCTGCATTGCATCCAGTTTCAGACCTATTTGGGTAGTGTTGATCACAGGACGGCAGCCAGGGTTTCAGGTGATCACACCAGTGGCAGGCTGGACTCTGGGCTCCCCATGGAAAGGTGCAGTCAGCAGCTGAGCTCCACGTCCAGTGCTGACATCTTGAACATCTGGTGTGAACTCTATGGCCTGGGCATTACAAATTTGACTCCGAGAAATCTTGAGAAGTTATTTTCACATATTCATAGGCAATTGCTCTTGTCCAGATGTGTGTGTCTCTCCTCACCTTTTGGCCCTTCATTATTTTCTCCTTCCAACTTCCAGTGGCTTTGGAGCCTTCCTGAGCAGCATTCAGCCAGCACTCACCTGGAGCATCTTTGCTTCAGTTCCCATCTCTTCAGATCCAGCCATGTTAATTTTACTATTGTTTTCCTTGCATTGGATTTCTTTCTTTTTTTCAGAATACAATAAAAACCAACATTTCTCTCCAATCTCTGCAGGGAAAGGAATTACTGTTTCATTATTAATTTTTAAGAGAACCCTTTCAGCCTGTTACATTCAGTTGAAAAATCTAAGCTTGGGCAAAAATCATCAAAGACTGGTATGGAAATATGCAGCTGGTACTGATCACAGATCAGCATCTCTGTTCCATGGTTAATTTCGTAATGCTATCTGGTTATAATAAGTCAATTTAAACAATTGCCTACTAGAAAACAAAAGCCTGGAGATGTGTGTTTCTGCTGGTGTAAACCAGCAGAGTTCTGAGAAGTAAACAAAAGCCAGATTATTTACACTGTCTGAAGACCTAGAAAATAAGTGTACCTTTTACTCTTAACATATAAAATAAAGCATGTGGCATTATTTTACTTAAATGGATTTACCTAATTAATGTAATTACTAAATCAGTTTAAGTAGCAAGTTAAAAAATGGGACTGTCCTGTGTCAATATAACTTGTATTTTAACTTTACTAATCTTTAAAAAGTGATTAAAATCTTTAACCATTTAGATACCACTGAAATCTCACTGGCTTGTGTAATGTAATCAAGGTCCTAGTGATATAAAAGTGTAAGTGCTGGAGTAGATGTTATTCCTATAGAAAATGTAGTTGATAGTATTTCTGAATTGAAACAATGCAAGAAATAGTACTGTAATCTATTTTATGGTTAGAAAGTGAGCACTTCTGAAGAAGACAAGAGCTGCAAAAAAGGCAAGTGAAGCAAGAGGGTTTTATTAACTGTGTTAGATATATGTTTGTGGTCTTTGTCTTGTTAGTTTGCATTTCTGTGCTTGCCTGTGATCTGACCATGTGCTGTGCATTATACAGTATCATTGATAAATGAGTCTATGAAATCTATATCTCCTAATATAATGAAAAAAGAATCCAGAGAGTTAACTTAATATGACCAGAGGAAGTAACGTTATTTGGAAGAGCCCTGTCACCATCTGCTTCACATCTGGGTGAGCAGATTGGTGACTGGTTCCCTCCATTTGCTGCTTCTGCTCAAACAGACTGACAGATGTGTGGACTTAAGGATACTTTCCATGACTTGCCTTCCCTGCTCCTATTGATTGTCAGGGTTGTAAGCACTGCACAGAGTGTTAGCATCCACCCTCTTTTCCTGTAATATCATCTAAATAGTAGTGGTGCCCTTACTGCTGCTCCATGACATGTTGCTTTGCAAGCAAAAGGATAGCAAATTTGACCCAAACTTTTCCTGATGTAGCACTGTTCTTCATCCCCAGCCTATGGGAGTGCATAATGCTAAAGTTAAGGATGTGAAAGGAAGGAGGAGAAAGTCTGTCAGCAATGGCTTCTGAGCAGGGAAATGGTGTTGATGTAACATTGCACTAACCATCACTCTTCTCTGTACAGTTCTGTTTACAAGTCCAACTGTGGATTTGACTTGTAAAAAATATCCTTATTTTGAGTGTGTTCTTATAGAAGTGGGACTTTGTGCAGCTAGAGTATTGTCTTTTTTACATATCCTGATGAAGTGAAAGGAAAGGAAGGACAGATCTGTAGTGTGACTGTATTTTGTTAAATACTCAAAAGGAAAATGCCTGTGTAGTAGCGGCATGAAATGCAATTTTGCAGCAGTGCTGCAAATTGTATATTGATTTTAGTTTCAGAGCACTTATTAATCTCATTCAGAGTGAGCAGCTTTGGCTCACTTGCACACCTGACCTAGGGTTTGGGAGGTTTTGCGTCCGTTCCTAATAGTGCTCCTGGATTGTGAAATAATCTTGGAAAGAATGGTGCTTCTGTGTCTCCAAAACCAAAAATACCATGTATGGTGTGCTTATATTATCAGGGTCTGACAGAAAATTGGGATAGCGGAAACCTCATGGGAATACAGAGACTTAGAGCTCTCCAAAATAAACGTGATTGAGAGAAGGGCAAGCAGTTGGGAGCTGTTGAGTTTCCTGCCATATGGGGTTCCAGTCCAAGTGCCAGTGAACTCACTGAGAGGTGGATTAAGCTTTAATCAGGTAATCCAGGGAAGTCAGTTGGAAGGAGGCATCTGTGAAGAGTCTCAAATCTTGTGGACATCACTGTTTACAAGCAATTGTAGCGAGTCTGGATAGAAATTAAATCAATGTGGAAACAAAGACTGAAATTAAATGTGTTGAAGTTGAACAGTGTTGTCAAAGCTGCAACAATTTCATCCAAATACTGCAATTCCAAACCCTTTCTCATTCAGTTTGCTGTGAATATGGCATGAGTCACTCTTCTGTTCAGCCCATCACAGCAATTCTTCTCCCTGCTGGTGGGTTCTGCTTTGCCTGGTGTCTGAGTAGACTCTTTCCCTGAAAGAGTTTGAACTGTTTTGACATAATACATGCTGCAGAGCCCATGCTGGTGATATGTTCCAGGTCTTTCATTCCTTCCATGATAATTAGAGATAAAAGGATCTTGATAGGTTTATGAGCTACTTCTTGTTTTGTTGATTTTCTTAGTGATGAGCTTCTATTCCTATTTTTATACTGAAGATGGTTTTCCTGTGTTTCATTTTTTATCTGTTACACAAAGCAGAAGTTCATCATGTATTACAATTATTTTCCAATGGATATTGGAAAGCTTCTGCTTTCTTTAGCTGGGGAAGGGTTTGCTTTCTGCTTCCTTCCCAAGTTTCCAACTATAATTAGAATGTAGAGCTTCAGTTCTCTTTCAGATAGTACCACAGGAGGCTTAGGAAATTGTAACTGATAGTTAGTAGCCCTGACTGAATAGGTGGTTGAATAGCTAGTTATTTTTACCTTTTCTTTGCCTGTCAGTGCATTGAAACAAGTGCTCATGAAATATTGCAGAATATTATTACTGGCAAAGGATTCTTGCCAGCTTGAGTCATTTTCTTATATGAATAGTAACAGAGAATCCAGGGAGAGAAATTTTCTCTATTAGAGTGTGTACAAGGAAGTGAAAATTTATTTACCTGGACAGAACAGGTTGTACTGAGGTGCTCTGGCCCCTCTCCATGCTTGCCCAAAACACAATAAGGAAGCAAATGTCAGATTAAAAATGTTAGAAATAGAGAAGTTAGGAGCCAGCTCCCCAGCAGCTGGTGTAATGCTGGCAGCAGTTGGGAATCCTGCTGCCACAGCCCTCACTTTGTCAGCTGTTGGCTCCAATGCTGGCAAGGATTTTGGGGAAGTCACTTGAGATTCATGCTGGCACGCTACGGCACTTCTCATCTCTCGGGTTTATGGAGGCTCCCACCTCTCGCTAGTCAGGACAAACCCTGGGTTGTGAAACAAGGGTCCAGAGGGGGCTCTGTGTCACCAAGTCAAGGCTGTGGGGAAGGGGATGTCACAGCCAGATGCCAGGGCTCTGTTCTTCTCCTGCATCTGCCCAGGGACAAGACCAGGGTCCCTGTGCACTGCTGCAGGACAGCATCACATGGATACAGACACGTGTTTACACAGTACCTGCTGCTGCTTGTGTGTTAATATCCAAAATCCTTGGGGGGGGGGGGAAGTTGGGGTAATTTTGCTGTGAAAAGCTAAAGGGTTGGTTTAGAAAGCTGTGATCTAAAAATGCTCTGCTTTCTTTATCTTAAAATGAAATTTAAAACACGAGCTGAATGCTGAAGGTCTCTGCTGTGGAAGATGGGTATTTCAGGTTTTGTTGGTATCTGGGGTTTTGTTTCTGTTAAAGTAAAATGTGAAGGGCATAATATTGACTAGACTATTACAATTATAATTTGAAATAATTTCAGTTTTACACTGAAACCGACAATTTTAAAATTCTAATTTAGCAAGTCACTTTGAGACTGTCAGCTCTTCACAGTTATAATTAAGTAGATCTAAATTCATCCTTGAAATCTGTGATGACTGACAGGAAAATCAGATATATATTTTAGTCAAAGTAGAGAAGAGATACTCAAGCTGAGGGGGATTGTAGGATTTGCCTCTCGTCAAGCCTTCTCTTGTTTACTGGGGTTTCACATCACATATTCTGATTCAGTCTCCCATCCACATAACAGAGACAAGGGAGAATTTTTTTCCTTTTTGTCTCTATTCTTTTGTATTCTGTAAAGCAAGATCCTCCTCCTCCTGTCTGTATGTGCAGTATTGGGGATTTTCACCTCATCTGTGTTATCAAAGTACCATTGTAATATAAAATCATACAATATACTTTTAAGATTAAAGATTTTTTCACATCTGAAGTGTGATGGCCATGTGTGTATGCAAGGAGGAATTATTAGTGAGAATTATGAGGGGGGGGAAATGTGATTAAGAGCATGTTGTTCATGAATAAAAAGTCAAATGTATGGATAAGAACCCTGACTCAGATGTGATTTATAAGTATTCAAATCAGGCTTAGACTAACCTGCAGACAATAGAGGAGAAGCGCGAGTAGAAACTGCACTATGGAGGGCAGGCAACAAGGCAAGAACAGCATTGGAAAAATGAATTAAATATGTTATGACTGCGAAGCTCCATGAGGAATTTGGCCAGCCAGGAAACAATCAGTCCTTGCAGTTTCTATTTTATTTCCCCACTTAGCCTAGATAGAAGAAAGTGTAATATATTAATACATAGCCTTGTCTCAGGTTTTATTGATTTATTTCAATTTTTTTGCATATCACTTCTTTAATTTTAATTGGAAAGTAAAATATTCTCAACATGTCTACTGTGGTATGTAGACAAAAACCTGGGCTGTTATCTGACACTGGCAGCTGAGAGGGGGCTGTGGAGAACAGAAACTTTGCACCAACTTCATTGAGGAATGACAGGAAAGCAAATCAGATGGGCAGGCCTGATAGATGAGCAGCAGCTTGTATTTAGCACAGGAAGACAACAGGGTCCCTAAACAAGCTGCGCTCTGTGTGGGCCTCCCCAAGGCTCCACGTTTCAGAATTAGTTTATTAAAGAGCAAGGACACCATGATTAATTGTACAACCAGTATAACTCCTTTGCTGTGCTGGATAATTACTGTTTTATGCTTCTGTTTGTAGTGGATGCAAAGGCAAGTGTTGCATGGGATAATGTGGCCGTTTCTTCCCCCAAGACAATGGAGCAGAGCCCCGTTCCCAACGCGGGCGGGCAGAGGCTCGGGAGCACTGCCAGGAGAGCTCTGCCATCTGCTCAATCCCGCTCTGTCTTCGCGTTTTCATGGGCTGTACCAGGGCGTACTGAAGATCCAGCTACAGATTCATCAGTTGGATCAGAGAAACTTGATGTCAGCTCAGAGGCGCCCGGAGTGAACAAAGCGCCAAGTGAGAGCGTGGAGGTTCCCGCAGCAGCTGCACGGGAGGAAGGAGCACATAAAAACCTGACCCGGGCAGCATCGCTTCGTGACATCGATCCCACGGCATCAGGGACACCTGAGGGAGAGGAGACTGCCACCTCAAAGGCGAAACAAGTAACCTTCTTTGACAGGATCTTCAAACTGGAGAAGGGAAAGGAAAGGAGTCAAACGCCAATTGCTGCCCAGGAGGAAAGGCAGGGGTCAGACCTCCCTGACGGGCACCTCGCAGCGCCAGAGGCTGCTGGATTACAGAGCACATCCCCCAGCGTCCCGCGGGGCAAGGCAAGTGCTTGAGTAGCAATATCCATTTCACTCTTACTGCAACCTCTTAGGAATATTCGTAGCACAGGGCAGCTTGATGCTGCAATGCCTGTGTGAATGAATCTAAAATTATTAGAGGTGGCCCCCTGCAGTGGTGGCTGAACAGAGGTGTGGGAGGAGAACCTGTGGTGGAGTGGTGATAGCGCTGATGTCTGCCTCATGATGAAATGCTGACATCTGACCTCGAGTTCCAGTTCATTTGTACTTCTCTGAAAAGTTTGGGCTAGATAGTTGCCTTCATGCTCCAGTTGCCAGGACAGTGAACAGCTGCCAGCTACAAATGAAAGCAAAAATACCTGAAAATAAAATTGTTTCTTCTGCTTTAGGAGCTTGGAGTTGGACACTGGGTGGTTTATAGAAATTCTTTAGCATGTTTCGTGCCATTCTTAAAACAGTCACTTCTCTTGAGCAATAGCTGCTTGTTCACACTCTACACACCAGAATAAGGAATATTATGCAGTAGCAATTCTTACACGGCTGTTGTGGTTTTTTAGTCAAGGAAACGTGGTGCCTTAGAATTGGTTTTACAGGATGAGAATGTGATATAAGAAATTAAGTAACTTAAATTAAGTAACTTAACTGAGAGAGCATGCTAATCAAAGGAAGAAGCTAAAACAGACATGAGTTTAGATTTTAAACTTCCTGCAGAGTTTGATGTCAGCAAATATACTATAGGATTAATTTTCAGGTAATTAACTACTGGTAATTAACTCATTAGTTCTGCTGGAGAGGTGCCAGTATATATGAATTGGTGATCTAGCTCAAATCCTGTCCAACATCAGGAATAGGAAGGAGAAACTAGCTACATGGTCCCCTCAACAGAATCTACGTGTAAATGCTATTTTAATAGTAACTGTTTTTATTGGCCTCGTTCAGGCATACAAGTAAGACTGCTCTATGATCACTAATGCTTTGAGTAGTGTTGAACATACTTCCCAGGATGCTCACTGCTTGCACTGACAACATTGCAGGTTGTCGCCAAAAGTCTACAATTTGTATTCTACCCTGTCTTCTCTATCTTATGTCTCCTCAAATTTGAAGGTCACATTTCTTGTATAGTCTTACAAATTGTAATATTTTTCTGAAGATTCATCTGTAAGACTAAACAGTTGCATTTTTTGTCCATTGCCCTTCAAAAGTGTCACCCATCCCTAGTATTCAACAGCTATATATGTGCATTTAAAGAATTCACAGTCTCAACCTAGGAGAATATAAAGTCATTCACTACATAAACAGAACAGTGAATAATTCAGAATGAATAATCTATTCAGTGCATACTGGCACTTCTGTTTGTAGCTTAGACGACTCAAGTTTTTCAACACTAAATTCCTGCAGATATATTTGACTAACACAAAAAGAGAATAAGTTTTGCCCGTGGCTTGGAAGAATTGCTGCTTTTACAAACAAATGCAAAATTTGTGATTTCTTATTTTGCTGTGATTGCAAGCTATAGACTGTGAAAGGTCACAGATCATGCTGTGGAAGAAGTACAGTGTGAAACTCTAATGAAATAACACTCTGAAGTAGCTTTAACCAGAAGTCTGAGCTAAACATTTGCTGGTAGCAAATAGTCACGTTGGGAAAGCTCAAGTAAGCAGGTGTTTGTAACAAGCAACCATCAGGGGACAGGATAAGACAACCTAAATCTTATGCTGCCAGTTCAAACAGACACTAGAAGCACTGTTCATTCAGACCCAGCCTTATTCATTATGAATTCTTATTCATTTTGAATTCTGTTCCTGTCTTCATCTTATACTTATCCACATCCTGAATGTCACTAATGGGAATAATCTGGAAATCCCATGCACTCATCAGCTGGAGGTTGTTTGGTATGTGTGTGTTTGCAGGATCCCAGCCCACACAACAGCTCTTTGGTGCTTGGGGACCTGCTTGAGGATAGGTCTTCTGTTTAACAACAGTGCCTGTACAACTTTTACATGTGTGCTTATAGCTGTACCACTGAAATTGTTTGAGCAATCACAAAATATCAGTTCAAGTTGCTCAGTGTGAATGACAGTGGCAGAATTGTATCACAGGGGAAAGTGAAATTTTATCCTTATCCTTGAATTTCCAGACTGTAATTTTTGCTTTCATTCCTCATATGAAAAGGAGTAAACGGTGGGGGCAGAGAGGAGTTACAAACCTTTCCTGGGAAAAATATATCCCTCAAATACTTCTGATATGTTGCCAAGCTCGTTTTAATTCCATTTCTAAAACAAAGGCTGTGCCTCTGCCTTGCAGCACAGTTGCCCTCCATTCCCTATAAAGTTGCTAGTTCTGGTGTAGGATGGGAGAATGACCAAGTCTTAATTTAATTGCTGTTACTGTAGTAACTACAAACTGTTACCAAATAATTGTACTAAAAATCCAGATATTGCTGTCAACAGTTTCTTTTTTTTGGGGGGTGGGGTGAGGGTGGATTATGACTTGTAGTATCTGTAGAAGCAAAGCAAAGTTTCCCTGAATTGAGTGCCAGCACAAAACAAACAGCATTGCTGGTAAGTAAGAGAGAGGCTCCACAGTTGTAGCTTAAGAGCTGCACAAACATTCTGTGTTTGGTGAACCACTCTTTATTTTTGCGGTCTACAAAACTACATTCAGAACACAGCATAATTAAAACAAGGACAGAATTCATGAATTCATGAAGCATTTACTATGTAAGCCAAAGAAAAGATAAATTATATGCCTGAAATGTTTCACTGAGCCATGATTCATGCAAACAAAAGTGCTGGCAGGAATACATTCTTTTGATATGTTTTTCTAATGACTGAACTGAAACTATAGTATAAGTATTTAAGGTGTTTAATACCCCAAAATTGGCTCCTCAAAGAAAGGAATTGAACATTTACATAGTATCTGTTAGCTTCCAATACTGACTTTCTTCTGCTATTTCTAGTTTTCTTTCATTATTTGCCTCCAGGGCTTTGCCTGGCACAGTATGCAGTGAGCTGCTCCAGAGTTTTTTGTGGTTATTTGACTGTGGCTCTGAAAATGTGCTATTGCAGGACTCCACGTTATCTCTCCCTGGTTTATACGCTGATGGCCTGAGTCTGTGCTCCTTCCTTCAGCAGTATTCCCACGAAAGCACAGGATGGATCACAGCATCTATCAAAGCCCAGATTTGAGTTGGATCTTGGTAGCTTAGGGCAGCCTTGGCTTGGGAATCCTGGAGTAGGTTCCTCGTGCAGTAGTGGGTGGTTACAGAGCCTATTTGTGCTCTGCAAGTTGGAGTTAAGGGATTTTAGGGTGGCATTGTGTCTCAGGCTCTACACAGTCTGCAACAGCTGCCACTTCTGTGGGGCAAAGTGTGGCTTTTGCAGGGAGATACCTGGAAGGGCAAATGCCAGTGGTGGTACCCATCACCTCTGCTGCTGCTCACAGCTCAGTGCTTAGCAAAAAGATCCCTTCCTCCCAAACAGAGCGCAGCCAACAGCAGAGCCTGTGCTTGTGTGCATAAAAATAAACTTTGCTTATTTTTGTTTGATAGCATCAAGTAGTGAAGAGTTTAATAGCACCAAGTACTTCAGTACTGAAGCTTGTTTTGTTTAGCAATATATCTTCTGCCTCCTGCTTCTTTGGTCTCTTGCCTCACGCCTTTCTTGCCCCTTCAATGCCTGGAACAGAGCCAGCATTTTCCATGTGAGCAGAGCTCTTTAGATGGCATCTCTGGAAGCAGGGCTGCCGAAGCTGGTGTGGCCACGCATGTTCTGCATAGGACATACTGTTCTTGGAGCCACTCTGGCCTGTAACTGGCAGCTGGACAAAGTGATGTGTTAGACCCTTGTAAAGAATCTTCTAAACAGCTTCTTGGAGCACTCTGAACTACTGTGCTGTGTTTTTTCCTGGGTAAACTTGGAAAACAGTGGGTGAAGGATTAAACAGAAGTCTGTTCTTGAAAGTAAAATCTTGTATATTTTAACTCCTTAAATGCTGAATGGAGACTGGCCAATCCATGCTCATCTTTCCTGATGTCAAATTAGCCCTCTGAAGTTTTAACTTGCTTATGTGTCTTTAGTCTACTCCTTCCATTAGTGACCTACAGAAATGTATGTTCTCTGCAAATCCTATACTAATACTGTTTTAAAATCTCCTGGTACAGGGAAAGGTTCTCAAGAGTACAATTACAAATTTTCCTAGTAAAAATGGCACTGAAGAAGTATGTCTACTTGGCAGATCAGGAAAATACCCTTCATGTCACTTAAACCTCCAGGCTGTGTTTGAGAGGCAGTGATTCAAAGATGCTTTTTGCTGGAGACACCTAGACAGGCTCATTTGTTTTATTTCTTGTCCTATTTTTTTTCCTCTGGAGTATTCTGGTCATCTAGTATCTGAACTGCTTCTCTAGTCACTGTTTTCCAAGATATAAATGCTAGATAAAAAATATTTCTGGATATTTGCTAGATAAAAAATATTTCTGGAATTGCAGAATGCAGAGTATCGGAAGCAACCTTGGTGTGGTACAATCGGACACTGAGCCATCAAAGGCCAGAATCTCAGCATTTGTTCCTATTCACAAGTTCAGTCTTGAAAGAAAAGCAGTGTTGTTTGGGATGCTGTGTGCATCTTTACTTGTGTTTGTTATACTTGGTAGCTGAGAACAGTGTTCCTCCAATCAACAGCAAATGCTGAATATATTAGAAAAGAAGGGAAAGAGATGTATAAATGCTCAATTGTTCTGAATACGTAGGCTGGAGAAGTATGGTTGGAATTAGGGTTGTGACTCTTGGAGCAACATAATGCAAGTCACAAACGTTACTCTTGCATTCCACTGGAAATTAAGCAAGCTAGGACCAAGGAAATTCAGCCCCCCCCCCTTTTTTTTTTTAGGAGATAGATGACTGCAACCAAAAAGACCTACGCCAGCACTCGGCAGGTGTCAACGGTCTCACTGCTAAGCAGCCTGAAAAGGCAGAGGTAAAACAAGACAACCCCCAGCCAGCTGCTGCAGCAGACAACTCCGTCATGAGTTTCCTTAAAACACTGGTAAGCTTCTGCACTTCCTTTTCATCTCTAGGCTATGCTTTAAATTGCTTATAAAAATCCCATGTGAACATGTCGGCCCCCCCCCCTGATGTTCACTGTCATGGGCACTAAGAAATAATGAAGCCAAACAGATGCCTTAGAGAATGACTTGAGTGATAGAGGAGGGTAGGTACAGTGCAGTCATGATCAAATGATGAAGACCTACTCTGGGAACTTCCTAATCTGCACAGATATTTGTAGACCTGGAGGTATTTTGCTGTCTTAAGGATTTTCTGCATGATGAAACTTTATTTTGTGTTATCTCTAGAAGCTTATTTTTATGGATTAATTGGATGCATAAGCTTGAGCAATATCTTTAGGTCAGATATTTTTTCATTTTAGCCATTGAATTAGTGTTCTCAAGAAACATTTATGTTTATAATTTTTCCCACATGGGGGGAAAAGCATTAGCTCTACTACTTTCACCTTTGTCCTAGGAAAAAACTGCTAGTTTCAAATGTATGATCTTTCAGATCTTCTGAAAGACTGAGTTGAGTGTGACTGTTTCTTTTCTCAAACATATTTAAGGTGTCCCCAAGCAAAGCTGAAGCCAAAAGTGATTCTGAAGACAAGGTAGGTAGATTCCTCATTCTGTCACTGGTCATTAGATGTTTTTGACACATGTATTTCCTCTTCATTTTGTTTCTTTTTCTCCAATTGATATTTTCATTCAAAGTAAATAAAAATATTTCCCCCCTGAATAAATTTGAAAGGAAGATGAGCATAAACAGTTCAATCCTTCATGTTTTACAATCAAGATCTGACCTGTGTAGCATTTTCTGCAAGGTTGATGGTGACCGGGTAGTGCTTTTGGCTGTTTCTCTGACTTGTCCTTGATAAATAACTACAGGTCACTGCAGTGAAATCCTCCTGAGTCTGCAGAAAACTCCATTTGCTCATAGAGCTGGTCAAAGCTTCTGGTTTTCCACTGCCAGTTGTGTATATGCATGTCTCCATCTCTCTTCACACCTGCTGAAGCTGCCATGTCCTGGTGTGGAGGACATGTGTAGTCCCTTGCCTGGGGCAACCCTGGGGCAGAGTGGGCAGGAGTCTGCTCCCACATTCTTGTCCTGCAGTGCATCCATAGCTACTGCTGGGTCCCCCCTTGGGGTGCAGCAGGATGGGCAGGGATCAGTTTCCCACTGAAATAAATCAAAAGCAGGAGATCCCAACAACTGCCTCTCTGGGACTCTTTGGCTGAAGCACTCCTGAATGGGTTGTGCTGCAGTCAGGGTTGATGGGCTGTTCCTCTGCAGCAGCTGAAGCCTCAGGAAGACAATGGAGCTGCTCTGAGCAGGACTAGGAGCTGCAGGGAGAGCTGTCTTCTGGCTGTTTTTCTTTACAGGCAGTGATGAGGATCACTTGTGTTTAAGTGGAGCAAATTGAACACTCAATCTGTTCCAATACAGTGCATCAGGCTGACTGCAAGTGTGTGAGATGTTCCCACTGGGAGCTGAAATCCGTGTTGGCTGGACATGTACAGAACCAGTCTGAGACACACTCCTCCATGTCACGGGCAGCTGTGGCCCCTTTCCTTTGAACAAACCATTTGCTCTTGGCTTCCACTGGCAAGAGGAAACTTGTTTTTAGTATCCATGAGCAGTGATGGTCCTTTAGATGTGAATTCAGAAAAGCTTCATTATTATGTATAATGTTACTAGAGATACTGAAAACATCAGATTGATCCAATATATTTGCCAAACTTAAAGTGGGAAAAAAATCTAAACTGTAAACATTTGAAGTTGAAAACATAATCTTTTAAAATGGAAAAAAGCAGGTATTCAAAGACCCCTCCTTTCCCCTTCTTTCCTGTTAGGTTAGTGCCAAAACTTACAATAGTAGCAACAGAAGCAGAAAGAACTGAGATGAATTGTATTAAGCCTTCTATCTTCTGGTGTTTCAGTGGCCTACAGGCATATCACTGATTAACTGGGAACTTCCAAATTAAATGTGCTTACATGTTGTTATGACTATAAAGCTTTTTTTCTGTAATGCCTGTGATAAAATTTCATTAAGGCATGAAGAATAAAACCCTAAAGTAAATGGTCTTTCCATGCAACTGTTAGGTAACCAAAATCATTATTGGCATTAATATTTTTGTTTTCGTCCCACTTTTTTCATCCCTTTTGTCCAATTCAATTTTTATATGGCCTGGTAATTAAACGGTGAATTCAATCTTTCCAGAAAGCTGGGTGAGTACATGAGGGGTACAGATCACTCCCTGATTATAACTCGAATCTGGAAATTGTCAGCCAGAGCTGAGGTCCTCTAAGATATCCAGGAAAGGTCGCTATCAAACTGCAGTGCTCAGTGAGACTTGTAGCTCTTTCAACAACTTCTGAAAAATCCAGTTGTTCAGTCCTGTTTGCATACCTGGCTTTATGGAGCTGTGTGCTTCCACAGCAGGTGACTGTTGGTGCAGGCATACTGTAATTTGGAAACAAATATGTTGTTTGGGTTTGGTTTGCTATCACACCTGCGAGGGTAAACAAATCCAGATAACCAGCAGGATATGCAAACTCATTTATGTAGAGGTTAAATGGGAGTTGTTTTTTAACGAATAATTCCTTTATCCTCACTAGTATTTTCCTGTTAAAAAAATGACATTTTCACTAAATCAAAGGAAAAATGTTTAAAAGGTTAACTTGGCAACTACCACTTAAAAAGCTGCAGATTTTACAGGTGATCTATGCAGTTAAATAATGGCCATTTTCCCCCTGAGAAATAACTTTTGTTTTAATGGTAAAGATGTGTTCTTAAGCGAGACTTTCCTCTTTGTGCAGTCTCTCCTGAGTCCTGTGGGGCTTTTGCATGGTTTGGCTGGCACAGGGACTGCTGTGTCCATGCCTCCTGCTTGCATTCGTTTGGCTGCTCACGCACCCGCTTTGCAGGGAGGAGCCAGGTTTTATCGCACACAGGCTGGTACGTTCCCAGTGCTAAGAGGATAGACTTTCCTGTAAATCTGAGGAACAGCTACAGCCCACTTCAGCCTTGCAGAGCAAAGCACAGCAGCGTGCTCCCTCCTGCTGATGTGCAGAGGTGTGCAGCACCAGTGAAGCTCAACTCGGTGCTTTTGTAGCAAGGTGCTGTCTATCAGCGGTGCCTCTGGCTTTAATCAGCTGGCTAAAGACATGTATGCTTTCAGCACCCCCGGCACACCCGTAATGATTGTCATTTCATCCATGTAAACACAAGAGTTTAATGTGAGTTGAGTCATACTTCCTTGGATTAGTTGATCCTTCGAGTTTATACCAATATACCAACCAAGAGGGCATTCTGCTCAGATCTGTGCCGGACCATCTATTGCCCCGTTGTAGCAGACCCTGACTTGTTCCTGCATCACTGTACATCTGGGAATGCTGGGCATGGTACAGAGAACAGCCTGGGAAAATGATTGATTTTGATGTGACTGGCCACAGCCTTTCCATAGCACAAAGCACTTTGTAGGAGCATGTAATTGCACTGAGTGAAACAGCCTTGAGACCAAGATCTCGACTTTAGGTGCTCCCACATGATACGTTCTGTTCTCTGAACCTTTCCTCCAATCCTATTAGTTGTGGTCAGCCACAGTGCTTGGTACTTCACACAGTAAATAATGTAGGCTGATTGTTTCTTTGCAGTTTGGGTCTCTTCCTGTTTCCACGGTTCCTGGAAATTTTTGTCAACTCATTTTGAAGTTTTTTTTACCAAGTTGGAAGTTTTTATTTTTGCCTTATTCAAAACGTAAAAGGAAACAAACCAAAGCTTGTAAAGGCACAAGCCTATTACCCAGAGGGTGAACACTTGAGCAATTCCTTTATTGAAATATAACTTAAAATTTTTATTTCTTCATTATATATTGGCATCATTATTAATTAGGAACTAAATTGCCTAGGGGAGATCAGAATGAAGTCCAGCATACTAGTAAGCAGTAAGTATAAGAAATGAATCTTCCTTTGTACTCAGTAATCAAAGGCATCATACTGCTTTGGAAGCTGACACTGAGACACTGAAGAGCAGAGAATACTTCTCTGTATTATCTGAAATTAGTCATGTCTTATGGGCATAGGTACAGTGCAGTTACTGTAGAAGAGACTCTTGTATTGACTTGTTTGTATGTTGAAGCTCAGTTAAGCAATCTTGGAAATTTGTGGTTTTGTCCCCTTCCTTTTTTATTATTGAAAAGATTAAAATGGTGAGGAAGGAATAAAAAAAAATCTTATTGCTTATAATATGGGAATTAAGCCTTTTTTCCTCCACTGAGAAATCCAGAGGGCTGAAGATTGTGGGCAACAAAGGGGGGGGCAGCAACAGCGACTTGAAGTTTTGAGGCAGTACTTGAATTATTATTTATTTTCTTTAATTTTCAATGCTGTGACATGTTTAACGCAACATTTTAGCAGATATTACCCGAATTTTTTCAAGACTTGTAGAGAAGTCATGTATTTGAACAGGCCCACCTCTGCCCTGCGCAGGGTAACTTAGCCTGCATTGAGCTGCAGGGAGTCTGCTGCCATTTTTTAAAAATAGCCTGATACTACTTTTTTTCTCAAATAGACATCTATCAGCTTTTCTATATTTTATAGCCCTTTGTAGTGGATTTTTTCAATGTGCTGCCTAATTTTTTAGAGATCCAGTCTCTAACATCACTGAGCAATGATTGCCAAAACAAGTACCTCCTGCAAACGTTTACAATGAAATTAAAAGGAAGCAGCACTTTCTGATTTAACACTTTTAGTTTCAGTCTATCATTACCGTTTTTCTGATACTTTCATTTCTAATTTCATGAACATTACTGCAAACTTGAAATATTTTGTAGTATATATCATTAGTTTTCATACTGTTCTTTTCCTAAATAATGTATTATGCAAAACATTTTGAAATCCCTGTAATGCAGCAATAAAAGGGATGAAGGTATTTCCAAAGATTTATATCTGCTTATTTTAAACTTCAAATCCCAAATTTAGTTGGTCACTCATGAATTTAAATATAGAATTTGTGGTCTTTGTAGTATTTGGGTCTCAATTTAATGAAGAATTTTGGGGGAAATTGTGGTTTAATTTCAAGTCAACTGGATTACACTGGCTTTTATATTTGCTACACTACTCATGAAATAAATTCTATGGAGAACTGTGTAATGAGAAAAAAGCATAACTTTTTTGTCCAGGCCAAAAAGGGAAATGTTTGTTTTTAATAAGTGCTTGAACGTTTTTAATGAACTGAATAAGAAATGTGCACTAAATAATCCACTTCAAATGTTGTTGTACAAAAGGGTTCAAAAGTGGAAAAAGGCCATGGTGGGCAACCTGCTCCGATGACAGTGGCAGAATCCCCAACTAAAGGAGCCAAGAAAAAGAAGGCAGAGAGTCCCAAGCTAGGACACAGTACATTTAGCAAACTCTTTAGGCATAAGGTCTGTATGAAACTCTAGCAAGAGCAGAACCCTGAGCAGTAACAGATGGCTGCTGTCACAGAGCAAAGTTATTTAACTGGTAACTGAAACCAGCATCTGGCCAGCTGTGCAGTGCTCTGAAAACCATTGGTGTGAGCATTTGTGCCACGCGTTATGAAAACAACCATCATCTGCAACATTTCTTATTATACCATCTGTGAGTTCAGGATTCTGAAACAATTCCCCTGACCTTCCCTGCTACGTGCTCCCCAGTTACTAACTCTGACTAAACTTCTGTGGCCACTTATAAGAAAGTAAAAGGTACGGACAGACAGTGAGATGCAGATATAAACAGTGACTGGAATTGTAGGACAGGTTAAAGAGCTCAGTCCAGCTACACTTTAGGCTTTATGATCACATTACCTTAAGATGCACTGTCATGTGGCTAAAATTGGTGATTTGCTGAGCTAGGGCATCTGATATGGCACAGAAAAGGCTGGAACATGGAATTTCTTTCAGAAATATTTACTTTTCACTGAAAACAAGAAAATTGTTCATTGATTTCTAAATTTAGTTAGAAAGTGCAAAAAGTTTCATTTTCAAGGATACTTTAAAGTTATTCAAAATGCACACTTTGTGAAATAGATGTTTTGGAGGACATTTGTTTTTTATCTTGATTAAAAAAAGCACTCTGAAAACTTTGTCACCTTCAGTCTCAAGTTCTGTATTTGGCCGTTTCTGCATTCTCTGAAGATAATCTGCCATGGTCTACTGTGGCAGGGAAGCAGAGAATTGTAGCTTTTGAGCCCAAAGAATGCAGAAACAGAGACCCTTCCACTGGGGGAGGAAAGTAATTAATATTTAATACTCACTAGAAACACCCACATGGAATTTCTGGTGAGTAGGGGGCTTTATAGTCATGGGCACAGGGCAAAGGGAGTTCTTTAACATATTTTCAAAACAAAAATGTTCTTTCCACTGTCTCATTTTTGAGATAAAAATGTCATCTGTGTATTACTGAAGGAATAATAATATTCCTATGGTTTTAAGACTGCAGTTCTTGCCAATAGCTTAAAGTTAAGATCTCATCTTGTATGTGCTTCATTGATAGCTAATAGTTTTGATATGTAGCATAATTAAAATATTAATTACTCGTTTATAATTAGTTTGGGCTTCCTGGTAAAAAAACATACCTGGCTAGCATTTTTTAAGGTATTGAAACTCTTCTGCAATATTTTAAAATCTCACAATGACTGGTTAGGAGAGATGATTGGTTTCCATTAGGCTCTTTGATAGAATTTTGAAGACTGGAATGAAAGCACTTGAATGCAACTGCACTAAATTTTTACAGCAATGAAATCTGCCTTATAAAATGCCACTTGTAAGTAAGTTGTTTTTTCTTGTTTCTAAGCTTATTTTCACAGCTTTCTTTCCATATACAAAACACAGAAGCAATAAGTGGAGTATCATTTATGACATATTAAGAATAAAAGGCACGGATAGAAATTGTGCTCACAGTTTGCTTGTAAGGCTGATTGAAAGTGGATATTCAAATCAGAGCAGTGAGGTGACAGGCAAGCCCTGAAGTTATCACTGCTAGTAAAAAAAAAATTAGTTCTGTTGATGTTTTAATTTTAAATGCCTTAGCATGATGCATCAACTAGATGAATAGGTAATGAAATCCTTTATTTGAAATTATCATTTTACTATATGTAGTCATATTTCATTTTAAGGACTTCACTCCCTCCTCTGAAAAGCTTGTCTCTGCAAGTCTTCCAAAATACACTTCTCAGTACCTTAGTTATGAAAAGATTTAGGTTAACAAACACTGGTTTTTGGTGTCATGTGTTTACATAAATACTAACTATTAGCAACATGTTAATGTTGTTCCTAAACAGCTGTGTGCATCCTAATATAAATCCGTAACATAAGCTGGTGTGATGGGACTTGGCCATTTGACCTCAAAGGCCGAGTTTGGATGGCATTTGATAGCTGGGTCCCTGTCAGTTCTTTTATTCCCATCCATGTATATTTGCCTTGAATTGCATGCCAGTTTTGCCTTATAACTGTACTTATTTATGGAATTTTCACTTGGAAAGGTTAATCACTTAATTTCAACATTAGTACTGAAGCCAGCTGATGGCATTACACCACTTTTTACCGCTTGCTTTGGATCTTGTTTGCTCCAGCTAACCATAAAAAGAAGTTCTTGGCTCCTGAAAAATACTTCTCACCTATTCTTTCAAGAAACCTACAAAGATTATGGCAAACTGTATCAGCCTGGGGGTGCTGGGCTTCTGCTTCAGTTTGTGACTTGCTGCTCCTCTTTCTGTACAGCTCAGATACTCATCTTCAGTGTAAGCTACGCTGAATATTGGGGTCAATAGAGATTGATATATATCACTGGCCAGAAAGGAGTTTAACAAACTGGATTCTTTCTGGTTTCGTATATTTTGGTGAAGCTGGGTGACCCATCACTGTGAATGAGTGTTTTATGAAAGAGTAAATCCCACCTAATGCACAAAAGTGTGGGTGGATGGACTAAACCAACCTCCAGCACCTGCAGAGCTTCTTGTTTTAGAGCTGCAACTCCTACTTCTAAGTTATAAAGCCACTGCTGTTCTGTGCCTTTCCTTTCCAGGCAGTCATCTGTGTGTTTTGTGTCCCAAAAAGTAAAGCCTTCTGCTTTGAAGGTGACGTTAGCACGTCCCTGAATGGTGTGCAATTCCCTCAGTGGAAAACACCCAGCTCTGGCTTGTAAGTGTGCACTGAAAGTTGCATGTGCAGACCCAGCTCAGAAAAAAATAATCTCTGATGATATCTTAAAACTGTGTAATGTCTTGCATGAAGAAACTGGGAATACGTATTTAAATACATATATTTTTAAAGAACGAGCTGAGGACTGCAAGCACAGCAGCATGAGCACAAAGCAATTGGACACAGGGCTGCAGGTAGAAGGATGGGAGCTGGCAGTCCCTCCAGGCAGCCGCGCCTCTGCCAGAGATCAGTTTCCATGGTTGCAGGAGCCAGGACTTGCACAAACATTCACTAAAAATAAAATAATTTGTGACAGACAATTCCTGAACTGTGTAACTGTGAGCACTGACATTGCCAGAGACAGACTTGTCTTTGTGTTTTGTTTCCCTCCAGGCTGCAAAAGAGACCCAACAGACAACCAATACCAAAGTGAGTAGGATGATTCAAGTTATCTGTATGAATAATGCAGTCAAAGGGTAATTATTCTCACTGTCATTTTCAGTCTCAGAGACAGTGTATTAATTTCTTTATCAGTTAATCATCTCTGTTACGAAGGGTGTGTTGCTATATAATTTGCTTCCTCTGTTCAGGACATTACTTCATTTGAAAGGACAGGGATGCAGTTTGTGAGCAGCACCTTGTTGCCTTGCACGTCCTGTGCAGTGGTGGCTCACTGTACAACTACCTCTTGCACCAGGCGATGCCTGAACATGCTGCGAGTATCTTGTTCATCACATGTTTCTAACAGCCTATGTGTTTGTGTTTCTAGAGCACTGAACAGCAGCCTGTAACCTCTGTAAAATCAGACAAAAATGTCCCTTCCTCTCAAGAGCCACAGACAACTAAGCAGAATACAAAAGCCCCCGAGCCTGCAGCCCAGCAGCAGGCAGTGGTTATCGAAGCCCCCAAAGAGGCAACAAAGGAGAAAGTATCATCCACTCCTATGCCACTGAGCAAGCTCTTTTGGAAAAAGGTATGTCTGGACTTTGGAGCTCTCACAGCTTCATCTTCACAAAGCATCATTGTAGTAAAGCAGTTGAGTGTCCAGGTTGAGCGTGTCCCACATGCAAAATGCACGAGGGGCATAAGTGATAGATGCAGCTACAAATGCATATGTGAGCTTTGGGCAGTTGTACATGCACACAGCTAACAATAGCAGTTAGATTCCTGCGGGAGAATCTTGTAATACTGTAGTCTTTTAAACCTGTCTACTATTTTTGAATGATACTATGGAAGAAGGAATAGTACTCCATCAATTCAACATGCTTATTAAAAATCCTACAGAGATTATAGTATTCTTTACTAAATTATATAACTAATAGACATGTAGCTATAAAATCACATTTTATTTTTATGTTTGATTTCATTCTAAATGTCTGAAAACCTGGAATCTGGCAGGTCTTTTCTTACTCAATAGAGTAAGTTTCATACCAGAGTGGTTTACTCTAAATTTGAGGATTGAGGTTGATTGCTTGGGGAGACATGTTTTTCCTGAGGTTAAATCATGATTTTTACTAAAATTAGGGCTAATTTTGAAGACATGTTTCCTGTTTCTATGACACTTAGTGGTTTATAAGCTGAAGGTTTAGTCTTTTCTCATTTCATTTAAGAGAAGAGCTGTATTAAACTTGACTGAATCACTGTATGTCAAATAACTGCTTTCCTGGGCTTCTGTTCAAGTTCAAATCCCAGAAATGAACTGCTTCCAAACACACAGAGGCTGACTGAGCAGCTAGGTCTGTAGCTTCTTTAGCTCTTTTTTCCCCTACTGAGCAGTGATACTGGAGATACATTTTGGGTATGTTACTTGCATTAACAAAAAAAAGTCTAGGTATTTACAGAGTGAAGATAATTGAAAGCAATCTAAGCTTGAAAAATTTGTTACTTGGGACTTAATTTCATGTGGAACTGGGTAAATCAAGTACTTAGAAAGAGAGGAAAGTTGTGAGCAGAGGAAGGAGGAGTTTTTTTATGTAGTTATTGCTACGGAAACCTCCTCTCTCTGAGTAGTCTGGCTTGTTTGAAAACAGAGATGGGAAGCAGGATGTATGCTGAACATCAGGACAAAATTAGAAAAAAAAAAAGAGGCCTTCTGGCAAATGGTTATATGCAGTTTCCGTGTAAAACAGTAATAAATCTGGTCTGAAGTTCAGTATTTTCGTAATGAAGTAACAAGGTCTTTTGTGTTTGAAAAAGAAAAAGCATGTAAGAAGGAACATTTTCTTGAAAAAAAAATAGTGAAAATCACTCCTGTGGAGGAGCGATGGGTGGTGATGGCTGGTTTTAATCTTTCAAAATGACATTTTTAAATCTTACCAAAACCTTATGTAGTTACACATATTTTAGTGCTCCCCATAACTCAGAGCTAAGCTAGACCAGGTCAGGTACCTACCCTGTGTCTCTTCAACCTTGCAACAATCTTCACTAAAGTCCTGGGATCTCAAACATCTCAGGGGTATTAACCTTGTACCAAAATTCTGGTTTTAGTTCTGTTTATTCATAAGGTTGGGGTTAATTTATTCTACATCATCATTAAATAAAATTGATTACATCAGTGAATAGAAAGTGTAGAGAACTCTCTACAGCTCCAAGCAGGTTTTGGTTGCTACCAAAAATATTAAGGGCTAGTTAAATCTTTTTACTCAAATGCACTGAGCTACAGTGGTAGGTGAAATCTGACTTTTAACTTGGCAAAATTAGGCCATTTCTGCTTAGTTATAAATTCTTGGGTGTGGAATCATCCCAAGACCAAATGTTTTTGCAAGTTTTCTGGAGTAAATTTCTGCAGTAGAGAATGGAATCTGGTCTTAAGCACTTAAAAAACAAAAAACAAACAAAAAAACCAAAACAAAACAAAGGAACAACAACTGCTTGTTTGAACATTGAATCCTTACCTATAAAAAGGCTGATGTGTCTTTACTGGATTTTCTTGACAGATAATAATATTATATTTCCTTTGATGAAAGACCTTGGTGACCCAGTCAGCTTAAAACTAAAAAAAAAAGTCCATAGACTCCAGGTTAGCCTCAAACTCTGCTCGAGTTGAGTATTCTGTCTTTTTTTTTCTGCAGTGATTTTTATCTTTCTGCCATCCTTAATGTACTGCCCTTTTGCTTGGATGGAGAATTGAAGCTAGCAACTGTTCCAAATAGGTGTATAGTCCGGTCACATAGTTTTTCTTTTGAACTAATAAATAGCAACCACAACACTCAATAGATCCAGGATTCAGACCCAGCTTCTCTCTTTCCAGTCAGTCCCTCAAATATCTATCTGATGAGCTTTCACTTCAAAGTAAAGTTAATGAAGTGCCTGTTAACACGTTGCAGTTAATGCTGCTGCTCCAACTACAGTCAAATAAATACATAAAAGAACAAGAAAAAAGTCCTTATTCAGCTCCTCAGATGGATACATTTTGACTGTATTTGCCCCATTTCCTGATCTGTCTGCACAGGAGTTCTCATAACTGTTACTCCAATGTTTGTCATACTGTATTTTTTTTGCAAATACTAAGGAATATTAATAGAAAAATACAGTTAATAATTGCCCGCATTTGTGTTGGAAACCTGGTTTTCAAGACCTTGTAGATATCTGATTTGGAGCATAGAAACATGATGCTTCATTTATGTCTGATCAAAGCATGCCAGCAAATGATGGAGGGAAGTGATTGAGGGAGTATTATTTAGCCTGCTCAGTGAATTATCTTTAAAGCAGATACACTTTTTAAAAGCTAGGATTTTAAGCTGTTCCAGTTTTGTTGCCGTACAAACATAGAAAAATCGTGCCCTTTCTACTAAGGGGTGTTTGTGCACTGATAATAGAACCAGCAAACAGGTTGCTATTAGGTGAAGCAGAATAACACCTTTTACTGCTGAGCCTGCAACCATACTCTGCCATAGGAAAGCAAAGATAAATAGTTGGGTGGAGTGTGCAAGATAAACCAAATGTTTATAAATGCTGAAATTACTGAGGACTTATCAAGTTCCCATAGAATCCAGGATGGGAGCAGTTTACCTGGAACTGCATATCAGGAGGGAAGGAGTTTCTGGCCATTTTTTGTTGGGTAGATGGATGAAGAAACTTAAAGGAGAATTCCCCCTGGCTGAGGGAGTAGAGAGGACACTCGGCAGTGGGCGTTTGGGGGTCATTTCACCACCTGTCTGGTTTGAACCATGACTGCTGGCATAACTGCCATCCTGGCAGCAGGGAGGAGCCTTAACCTCCTCAACCCAGTGAACAAAACCAATCAGAAGTGAGTCAGAGCCATGTTGCTAGGTTGTTTACAGACCAGTGTAGTTTTAACAATAAGCTGATAGCAGTTAATACTAATTGATTAGTAGTCCAGAGTGTTATAGTTCAAGATCTGCTGAGTGGCACCTTCGGGCAGCCCCTGCAGGTCACAGAGGGCTTCAGGGTGGAGGTCCTAGAGCATTTGGATAGCTAAAGCTGATCTACCTTAATTCCAGGAACCTCTGTTGTCTTTGCATTGGCAAAGAAGGGCAGGGAGTTGGGTTAAAGTCTCTCTAACCCTCTCAGCTTCCTGCCTGTGAGTCTGCAAGCAGCAGGAACAGATATCGAGCTTGACTGTTCTTTTAAGTGGAAATTTCTCGAGCAAAAGGTCATTTCTCAGATATATATTTTTAAGATAAAAGAAAAGCTGCTTCATATAAGGTATGACCCACGAAAAACAGAAGAACTGTTCCTTGTGTCTAATGAAATGCAGTGAAGAGTGCCAGTTCAGACTCTAGCACAAGATCAAAGCAGGGTGTAGTGTTTACCTCAATTTTGAGGAAAGATGCAGCATGGAAAAGGAAAACTATGAGTTGTCCAGGTCACAAAGTAAGTTACACTCTCATAAGGCAACAATTTGTATAATCAGGAACCTAGATAAGAAAATGGTGCAGTAATAATTCCCTCAAAAAATAGGAGGGTTTGTAAGAACCAGAAGACCCAAAGAGTGGACACAAACTTTCCACCACAACTGTTCTAAGTAAGCTTGTTACTAGAAGAAAATTAGGGACACTGTCATCTGAGATGGAAGAATGCTTCCTAAACACAGTGAAACAAAAAGCCCAGTAAAATACTTTCCATGGTGCATACCAATAGCTGCTGGCTTAGGTTGAATTTATTACAATTTGTGTCTAAGGAAAATGGAGGCAGGATTTGGACCCATGAATCCAGCAACTGAGGTTGCAATTTATAGGTATAAGGTGATAACTTATGTGAATATTTCTGCATTAAAGACTCGCAGAGCTGATAGAGCTGGGCTGTTTGCAAATTACTGTTATATACAAACTGCAGTTTTCTTCTAAAACTAGTCACAAAACTTGATCAAATTTTTGTCTTTCTCTCAGGTGAAGTAAAGAATTAATTTAGCCCATTGCTCTAGAGAACTGTTTAGGTTAACATACCATTCAGTTTATTGACTTTATATCTTTATCAAGCTCTTCCTATTACACTTTCAATTCCTGCCAGAAACACCTTGGTGATTTTCTTGAATGCACAAATGGAAACTTTTCTTCCAGTTTCTTAGGGGAAACAGGAACAAAAACTAAAAACTTTGTTCTTAAGAGTACGTCAGAAAACTTTCTTAGCTGAAAGGTGGTTTCCCTTCTACTGAAAGGCTGTTCACAGGCATCTCTGCATCACTGAAGTACACAATGTACCATGGTCATGTGCCATCAGTCTCCAGGAATCTGCCACCTTGATCTGTCATATTTGAGAGGATTTTGTGATGTTTCTAGAGTTTTCTGTTTTCCCACATATCTGAATACCATGATCTGATTTCATGAAGCTGCAGAACTTCCAGCCTTGGAGATACTAAAAGTTCAACTTGACAAGTTCCTCAGCAGCTTTGAGCAGGAGGTTGGACTAGGCCTCCAGAAATATGTTTGAGATCACAAAATTGTAAAAGAAAGTCTTCTGCATCAGTTAATTCAGCCCTACACAGGGAGATGGGTATGCAATTATGGCTCCTGGGGATAATTATCATAAAATTATCATTGATTTTTTAATAGCAATCCTAAGATCTCAAACAAGATAACCTGTAACTTCAGCAACAACTTTGATATGCCTATTAGAGTACTAAATTTAACTTCATGGGTACATTGGATAGCTAAGTTTAAAAAAAAGTAGATATAATAAAACAGGATTTTAACTTTCTCAAAGCCTCCTATGGAAACCACCAAGAAATGTACAAGGTCACTGATTACTTTAAACAAATCAATGTCTCTGAATAGCTGACTATCATTTAGCTCTTTATTTAAACAGACAGTGCTTTTCAGAGTTTAGCATTTTGCCCCAGGATGCATTTGCTATCAGTAGTGACACCAATGCTGTTGCATAGACATAGCCTGAGACACAAAACTCATTGGGTTGCAGCTGTAACAGCATAGCAGTAATACAGTCCCAAACTGTAATCTTTGAATGATGAGCTCCCAGAAGCTAGGTTGCTGCTTTATTGAGCCACTTTTTCAACTCATGCAATGAATCATTTCCTTCAAGCAAACAGATGGTGAATTGATTATGTGTATGTGTGAATGGGCAGAAATATAGATTAAAATTATTATAGATTGATTATCTCAAAAATGTTCATAAACATAAATTAAATCTACAATTCCATGGGGAAGTGGGTTGTGCTGCAGTGATTTCAGGCAGCAGGGGACAAGGAATACTTATTCCCTCATCATTCTTCTCCTCCCACCCCACCCCCAAAATATTCATTTCTTCCACAAAAGAGAAGTAGTGAACAAAGCAAAATCTCTCACGCTGCTGCAGCCGTCCATGGCGAGTCCCCATCTCGCATGTGGGGTCCCCCCAAATCAAAAAGAATGTGATAGGACAAAAAGGTATAATACTGAGAGAAAAATGCATAAGTATGTTCAATGTCTTCTGTATGAAGAACTACATAGATTAGGATTTTTTTTCTGGCTCATAAAGGAGTTGGCAGAAAGGAAGATGACAGCAGTATACAGAATGACTGCTGTAACATAAAAGGGGAACAGGAAAGATCAGCTGTTGCTGAAAATAAAAGGAGAGTATCAAATAAAATTACTTGGTGACACACAATTTAAAAAAAACCCCATACTTTAGCTGTGGAGTTCCTTGGCACAGGATGTTGCTGGATGTCAGGAATTTATATCAACTCAGAAAATGTTTAGCTGAATTTCTGTAGGACAAAATCAGTGAAGGGCTATTACACTAAAGATACCATGTGAAAATCACTGAATCGAAGACAATTGGAAAAGTATACTATGGCAGTAATAATGTAAGCTGCTCTTGGAGAAGGCAGCAATTTTTTGCCACTCTGAGTCAGGATCAGGGCTAGGGTGAATCTTTGGCATTATCTTTTAAATTGTTCTCACATTTATGTGGCTAAAACTAATTTGGTCAAAATAACTATTAGTATGCATTACATGTAAGTTCCTGTGAGTACACAAAAATTGTGAGATATAAATAATTGAGCTTTATTTGCAGTAGTCTTTCCTATAGTGACTGCAATATACATTTCAGCTGTAACTATGCTGTATTTTTAAGCAGCAGCAAGTGTTGAAGCACCAATACCTAGGGTAGCGGCTTCCATTTGATTCAGTATTGGAGGCTGAGGCTGCAACTTCCCCTGCTTTTATAATGCTCTGTACCTTTCTGCAATGGGCTGATAAAGGGCTTGCTTCAGGTCAAATTACCTGGTTATTAGCATAATAGCTTCTTTTTATGGCAGAAAGGAAGATAATGCTTTGTACAGTTACAGTGAGATGGGAATCAATTAGTAGTTCTTGAGGGCACAGATGAATGTTATTTACTGGCGTAGAAGACCCAGCTAAGGAAATGAGTGTTCAGGCTCCTGCCCAGTTTTGTCTCCACCTCTGTCCTACAGCAGAAACCTGCATCCTGTTCATGTATTCTGCCCTGCAGTTTTTGTTGTTTGCTTTAACACATCGAGTATTCCCAGGATAGCCTTGAAGGCTGTGGACTGATACGTGCAGGAGATTAATCAATAAATCTTATGAGTATCCATAATTCAGAGGAATTTACAAACTTCATGCTTCTGGTTGAAGTACTATTATAACAGAAGGAACTGCCCAGTAATTCACAAAAGCTCAGTGGGACCCAAAATCCTTCTATAAAGGCAATGTTGCTGAATACCCAGCAGCTTTTCTTGAACTCAAAGCAGGGTCAGCACTATCTAAGACAGTGACTGCAACCCATGGGATTAGGTGAAGTAACAGATGAGCTACTTAACTGCCTTATACCTCAAGTCATTTATATCTTTGCAAGTGGGAAGAGGAGCTGGTGTTGGGGATGTGACCAGCCTGAGAATGCTGTGGCTGGGACATTGCACTGCTGTGTTTCACTAAGAAGGGTGATAAACAGAGTTTTAACAATTAATGAAATCCATGGTGTGTTTTAATTACTCAATCCTATTCTTTCTTTTGTGTGCAACCCCCTGGGTATGACTTACCTAATTTTTAATGATTTTACCTGGGTGTCATCTACTCAAAGCAGGTACTACTGTAAGTGCAAGTCATTTTGGTTCTCTTCTTTTTAAATCATAATCATAATCAAAGATAAATGATTGTGTTTGGGAACTGGTACTGCAATTCAAGAAAGGCTATTTCTTCAATTTAAAGGAATGCTTAAATTCTCACCAGTTTGTATACTTCTTTGAATTGGGATGAATCAAATTTCTGAAGAAACCTGTACAGATACAGTGATGCTGCGAACACTTTCATGCCGTGTTTGTTCATGATACATTAACTCACTGTACTGCTGAACCACTTTGATTGTGACCTCTTAAAACCCCCAAAACCTCATTGATCAAGTCTGAATGTTTTTTCCACTTTCTTAATATTTGTTCAAACTGTATACCCCAGAACGCGTTGGAAGAAGCAGAGATTGTAAGCAATGAAAAAGCAGACACATCTTTAGAAGCAGTGACTCCTGACAAGGATGAGAGCAAGAGCCCAGAAGCCGTAGAAGTGAAACCTAGAAAAGAAGAAAGCAAAACCCCCAAAACAAACCTGAGGAAGTTTTTTAAACTGGTAAGCAAAGCACTCCGACCTCTTGGAACTGAGCAGTGCGTTCATTGCAAGGCTGGGGGTGGTAATTCTTGACAAATCTTGTGAAAATAAATGTCTGTAAGGGTGTGGGAATGAAGCTGTGCCCATTTCCAGGGGGGGTTGCGTGTGTGTGACTGGTCTCCGCCGCAGCCCCCCCCGCTGTCGGCCCCGGCCCCCGCGCATTCCGCGTCCTGCACCTCCCTCTCGTGGCTGCTCCGGGAACAGCCCCGGCGCTGCCGCAGCCCCGCACTCCCCGGGCGCTCTGCCCTGGCAGAGCTGCGGGCTGGGCCGGGGGGCTGAATCCAGCATTCGTGATTGCCACCGAGAAGGCCTTCGGCTTCCCAAACCGCTTCCACCGGTACTGTGGGACCTGGGCAGGTGCTCCGGAGGCAATCCTCTGCTCTTAGCCCCAGCACCACCGCACCCCTAGATCCTGTGTTTGCTTCAGGGGGTCATATTTTTATCAGTGAAACTTTTTTTGGCAGCTTTTGTAGGTTAGCTAAACTAGCATGTAAGAGGGTACAATTGCTGCTTCAAAGATGTTCTGTGTCAGAAGGAAAAAAGAGAGGCTACTCCTCCTTCCCAGGAGAGACAGGAGGGAAGAAGGGAACCACCAAAGTGATGATGTGGCTGGTGTTGTCCTGTGGTTATGGGACTGAAGAGCTGTCCTGAGGGATCTGGGTACAAACAACAGCCAGACAGTATTCCTCAAAAGAGTCTAGAAAAAGTGGTCTGGATAATATTCCAAGTGTAGAACAATCCCTTCTCTGATTGAAATTGTATCAGGCCCTGAGGATTAATATAACAATTGATCTATTTTGGCAAGGTTTGCAAATGTGTATGAAAGATTTCTATTTTTAATCAGTGCTGTCTTATTTTCAGGCAGCTACGTGGTGTGGGTGTCAGAATAGCTTATATATTAAAATGTGAAAAACTTGGTTTCTTATAACATAATGTAATAAATACCCCAGGTTGTCTGAACTGTCTGCTCTCAGGTACATGCTGGTACATAGAGCCATGAACATTCTCATTGTCAACAGTTAAAATTCATGAGTCAGACTCTAGAAGGTAAAAGCAACACCACAAATCCTGATTTATTTTTATTTCCAAAAGATCATAGTGTTTCTTCTTATTTTCAGTTGTTTATTAGCCTCAACCCAAGTTCATTTGCATTTTCTTATTCACAGTTACTTTACTACATAGCTGCCCTGGTGTATTTGAGGATGTAAGCTAAAACTCTTAATATCAGCCAAGAATTGTGCCTTTAATTCCAAATAACGCTTTACAAAATTAGTCAGTTTGGAAAAATCTCAACCTTACTCCTAAATCCAAGGGGACTTGTGGTCATCTTACATAGTCTCATCACCATGGCACATGCTAGGCATGCAGAGGATGACTAGGGAGCAATTTCAAACACTGATGTCTGTGGCAACCATGACTTCAAACCATGTCACCCTACCAAAAAAAAATAGCACCGATTAAAAAAATAAAGCTGTTCCACACCCATCTTAGTCACCACGGAAGTAAACAAAAGCTGTGTTAAAGGCAGTAGATGTAACACTGCTCTAATCAGAGCAGAGGTTTAATCCAGATTTTGGCCTAGAAAGACAGAACTGGTATGTAGGCAAACACCAGCCCACGTGGGAACCAGAATTGTCTGAACTGTGTAACTGGTTTTGCAGCTTTTTGAAACTTTTAGTATTCATCTGCTTTTGGCTATCAATTTCCAAACAGACCATGGATTATTGTAATGCATTTATTGTCCTTAAAGTATGTTCTAGGCTGTTTCTTCTCAATAGCTTTTGGATTACTGGATCACTGCTGTGTTGTTGTGCACAATCAGAGCTATGTAGCTGCCTTACAGCTTCGTGCCAACTGGTCAACCAGTATTTTTGATTCCTAAGGCAGGCAAGATTTTAAGCCACTGCTAAACAACTAGCTTCTGTAAAGCTCTTGAACCTAGTGGTGAGTGCTGAAAATGCATGAAATGTTTGATTCCAAGACAGGCTTGATTCTCTCACAAGGAAATGTGGGGGAAGCTCCAGCGCTGTGGGGCTGGGAGATGAGAAGATGAGAAGAGCACTGTCGAGATGTCTAATAGGGCCCTTCTGCTCAGAATAGCTATACTGGCAGACTGCGTGCTGGAAGGTATAATTTCCACCCAGAAAAATTCTACTTCCACTGTAGTTTTCTCTGGAGGTCTGGCTACTCTACAGTAACAGCCATAAAGTGGAGGAATTCCCGAGCCAGCTTTTCAATAGCTTGCTGCCTGCTGGCACCAGCGTGATTCTGGCACCATGGAGCTCAAAGCAGAGACATTTGCACATTTTTTTTATTTTTTTTTTTTTTATTTTAGAAAAAGGTAACAAAGTGGTTGCTGTTCAAGCTTTTTCTTTTTTTTTCTGAAGGCATTTAGAGACTTACTAAAATAGAAATGCAAACTAGATTTTATCACAATACATCTTCATACACTCTGGATCGAGTTTCTACCCTGTAATGTTAAGACAGACCACACTGTGCTTCCTCCTCCCCATTTCTGCAACCTCTTGCACAGATAAAGAGTTATGAGCATAAACATGCAAGAGTCTGCACAGCAGTATGTTCCAGAAAGAGAATTTTTCTTACAATTTGTGACAAATCCTGAATCGTGATGGAGTGGTTTAGTTTTCTCATGCTGCTCCTATATGTTGATTTTCTGTAGGTTTATAGGAAAATTAGAGACTGAAAATAGGTCCTTGCAATAACACCATACATAGGATCAAGCTGATTCTGTTGTGCTTCAAGTAACCAATCTGCAACCTGCAGAAAACCACAAATCCGCCTGATCTATCTTTAGAACAAGAGTCACATCCTTTCATTGTTTTCATTGGACTTATGCAATGAAAAATGACATTTAAATTTGGGTACTTTGAAATTCTGGAGTTTATTTTATGCTTTACTGCTGAGCTCTGTGGCTTATATGGTACTCAGGAGAATACCATGTTGAATCCTTTATCACACTTTTTAATTAATCATGTACATACTATTTCTTTTGTTTCTTTTATGGTACTAATTGTAACTAAACCTTAATCTAATTATCATTAATTTTGTCAATTTTTTCTCACTAAGCTAGTTTTGTCAAACAGTTTTTCCTATTTTTATATCTAGATAGAAACAGGATTATACCTTAAAAATATATTTCGGAGTCAAGGTTTGCTCTGACTGACCTGCCACTGCTTCAGCCTCAGGGTCTGTTCTGATTGTCTTGGCTGGGAAGAGTGGGCACCAAGAAGGGCTGTTATTTAGTTGGATATAGAGGGAAGGCATAAACTGGAAAGCAAAAATTGCAAAAAATGGATGCTGATGATAAAATATAAAAAATATATCCATAAAGCTGAGTGGGTTTTAATTATTCACGGGATATGCACTTAGTATGATCGTTAAATAGAAAGGAAGTCCCACTAGATCTTACAAGACAGATTTGCCTCTGAAAAGCAAGCAAAACCTCTTTCCTAGAAAACTACAGTGGCAGGGCTGATAGCACTGTCTTGTTTACTGGCTGATGTGATCTCTGGTCCACTGAGACCTCATTCATATTTCTCTAGCCTTAATGGGAAAATTGACTTCTAAGAGACAATCGCTTCCCTAGAAAAGAACCAGCAAAAGCCTGCCTTAGAGATGTGGCTATTTAGAAAATATTGGTAGAGATTGAGAAATGTCTGGCTTTGTTTTAGGGTTGCAAAGAGTATCATTAAATCAAACCTTACCTTTTTTGATTCATGTGTGTTTTCATATTGAATTGCCTGAAACAGGAACCCAGTTAGAAGTCCTATAATCCTTTGTTATTTTAGTCAGTCAAGGGTGATGGAGGGACAACCAGTTCAGAAGAGGTAAATGGCCCAAGCCCAAGTCACCAAGTAAGTGCCTGGATTTTTTCATCTTTTGGTGATGGGTAGTTGTCACCTATTTCCATACAACTCTAACTTTGGAAACGTAAAAATCACTGAAAGTGCTACATACTCACTGGGCTTCATATATTTACATATTTCTTTGCTAATCTATCTATTTTATCTATTCATACTATTAAACAAGATTTTAAAGGGTCACTATCAGCTGAAAAAAAAATGCTTTTTCCCAGGTGCATTCCTTTTCTTAAAATAGTGGGTTTATGTTCAATCTTTTTCCTATCTCTCTTGCTATTATTTTACTTTCTGCATGTACCTTGGCTTAGGCAGTGAAACTAAATACACACAGCTAACATAATTTTTACTTTGTTGATTTGCCTATCTGATGAGTAAAGGATCATTTAAGTAGAAACTGTAGAAGAGAAAAACCATTCACTGCAATTTAACAAGAGCCTTGAAAATATTTTTTCTTAATTTGTTGTTGTTTCTTTCATTCTATATTCATAAAAGCTGAGCCAAAACTTTGGATGTGACTTATACATTATATTCTTTATGGCTTTAAAAATGCTTCAGAAAAATCACGTTTTCATTAGAAATACAAATACTGTTACCTTTTCTGAGAACCAACCCCCCATGTGTTGCAAGTCAAGATACCCAGAATAATTAGTCATTAATGAAAGATAAAACACAGGTTCTGTGTATAGACATAGGGTTTACTTTAACCCAAGAGCAAAACTGAAGCTGTATTGAAAACTGACTTTTCAGAATTTCCTTTTTTAATTAATAGTAAAATTAGGTTCTCACTTTTACTATTTTCATGATGTCCTATGACACTAAGGTTAACCTTTATGAATATTTTCTCTAAAAGCATCCTAAATATAAAAACTCCTGTCTTGTGACATGTATTCCTTATTTCATACAGCAGCTTTGTGAAATGATCTGGGTAAATGAGTAAAAGTTACAGTTCTGAACCTACTTTTATTATTTTATTTTAATTAGCAGCCAGTTTCTTTCCATTTTTTTAAATCAACTTATTTGTCTTTCTTCTCTCACTTGCACTAGTGCAAATCAGCACAGTCTTATTATATAGAAGAGCTTGAGGAAGTCTGTATCAGCTGTGAACTTTTTCCTTTTTTAGAATTTCTGTGAAATGATCTTCTTATCTCATCTCTGGAATGCTGTGACTCTTTCCTTTTCATTAACTGCCATTCTGTATGCTACAGAAATGCATTACAACACTGATCCAAAATCTGCAGAAATGTAGGGATCTGCCTTTTGTGCTTAAGAAGCAGACTTGCATTAAGGTCTCCTGTAATACGATGGGGAGAAATACTTTCCTGTTAATCTTTTTTTTCTTTTTTTGCCCCCAGTGGCACTGTTAATGTTGAGAGAGTAAAAGCAATCTGTCAGGTGCAGATCACCCTTTAGAATAAGAAACATTAACATGTTTCATTATTCATAGGCCTCACTTTGTATTTCCTGAGCTGCTCCCATCAATATAAAATATGCCAATTTCCTGTCTTTCAAGGCTAATATGAAACACCTCAAAGAGATTATCTGATTGGAATTTTTCTCTTATTTTGCCTGGAAAATGTATTATTAATATTTTTTTTAAGTGTTTTGTTTGACTAACATCAAAGGCTCAAACCTGCTCAGAGAAATAGTCCTGTTGCATCCAGTTCAGATTTGGCTGCAACGCTGTGATTGTGAGGCTCCTACTCAATCAAATACGTGTGGTGAAAGAAGACTCAACTTGAATTTTACGCCTGTAGAATAAACCCACGGATTTCACAAAGTGTCAGTAAAGGTTAGAAGTTGTTTTGGCACCCTTGAACTCAGACGTGCTCAGTCTCATAGCTGTATTTTGGGTGCTGTGGTTATTTTTGAATTGAATGTGCACATCTGCAAGATTTCAAAAGCGAGCTAAGGCAAAGAGGAGTAAGAGGGATCTTGTCAGAGTAACCAATGGATTCAGCAACTAAGAGCTTCCCATCTGAGAGTTAAAATTAGTCAGATGACAACTAAAATGAATTTCTGTTCACCTGTGTGCTGGGAGAGCTCCTGCATCACTTGGGCACTCAGAAATGCATCCAAGCAGGTCTGTCTCCTCAAGGGAGGTGAGCAAGATGCAAGTAGTGTGTGGTGGCTGTGCAGCACCAGGTGACAGCTCCTCCTGTATCTGAGGTCACTGAATTTCCTTTAATAAAATATTGACACTCAGATGGTGCCTGCCCGTGGTGTATGGGAGTACTGAATCTTTTAGACTAGCTTCATAACTGTAGTTTTTAAGTCTAAAAGCAGACAAATTCAGATGAAAGGAAATGTATACCCACATATGTCTGTTCTTTTGAAAAAGAAATCATTAAATGCAAGCACATATTTTGTTGAGGACCTAAGCTAACTGGTCAAGACTGAATGTATTACATGGTTACAGGTTCTATATTTTAAATGTGGGGGGGTTTTTTAGACTTGGTGGGGAAGAAAGGTGAATCAAGTGAAAAAAGCCAGTGCTAGTATTGCTACTCCCTCTCATTCTTATTTCCCCAAAATCAGAGTGGCTTGAGGGGTGTTTTTAATAGTTATGAGAGGTATATTTGCATTCTGTTCCTCTAGAGTTTCTGCTTTCAGGTTTTTCTCTGAAATCATGATGTCTAAAACTGTATTTGTTTTGAATGAAAGCTAAGCTTGTCGTGTAAGTGTATAACCATAGGCATTTAGACTAACACCAAACATTTCAAGATTAATGGTAAAATCCCTGAAGTTGGAAAAATTACACAGCATTAAGCTCTGGACTGTGCTCTGAGGGCAGATGTAAGATTTCCAGCTTTTCAACATGTCAAATTTGTGCGCTATTTTAATTAATGTGTTAATAAATATGGCAGTATCATTTTTTGCATAAGAAAAAGAAATCCCATTTGCAAACAGATCTCCTAGCAAAACCATATCTAGTCATTTGCTACACTGCAAACAGTGACAATTTCATTGTCTTATCCTTTGTCTGCCAGATCTGATTTTTCTCCTGGGAACTTCAAACATATCACATACTTCTCTCAGTTTCAGAATATTTTCCTGTACTATAAATAGGTGCTCTGTTATTGTGTTTGTCTTTGGAATATTTGCTATCTCTTCTTTTGCACTTGCACATGGAATTTTCTATGATGGCCTTCCACAGCCAAAACCTATGTTGTTAATTTTTTGGTGGAGTGTTGCAGTTTTACAGTGGAGTTGTTTTTATCTTTTGCTTTATAGTGTCTTTTACTACTTTTCTCTCTCAAATCTTTCCCTTGCACTTCTTTTGGGTGTTTCCACAGCCTGGGAGGCAAAACCTGGGGGAGTCTCAGTTGGCAATGCATGCTTGTGATTCTCTGCATCTTTACATGCACCTTCTCTGCCTCCTAAAACAGCTTCAGCATAGACATATATGTAAAGAAAACAAACTTATGCAGGGGTGGTTTGATCTTGCAGTCATTGCTCATGTAAGTAATTCTATCGGCTCCCTGGGAGTCCTGCCCTAAATCAAGGCTGCAGGAGCTCGTCCCAAATTGTGTTAATGAAAACCTGTTGGACAGCAGGATTTCTCCCCGCCAGGTGTCCTTACAGTTTTTAATATATTTATGGATTGCCTTCCAAAATGTTTACATTTCACACTAAAAATAACCATTGTTTGAAACTGCTTTAGACATTAAACTCCACAGAGAGGCCAATTGCCCCAGCTGAAAGTGAACCTGTGGGCCAAAAGAGCAAAGAGAGTTCAAAAGACAAGAAGTCTACAGTGGAGCTGAGCAAGCAGAAAGGCAGCAAACAGGAAACCAGGGAGCAGCCAGACTCCAGGGAGCAGCCAGCAGCCGAGACCGACTCCATCCAGAACGGAGGAGACTCTTCAAAGGAACCCTCCTTCAAGAAGACAGAGAAGAGGCAGTCACTCGGAGGGTTTTTTAAGGGCCTTGTACGTTCACTTGATCTTATCGGTTTAGTTATTTGTCAGATGATGTAAGCACCTAGCCTGCAAGCTGTTAACCATGGGAGATTTGTGCTCTGCTCAGATGGAGTGCAACTCACAAGCAGCTTGCAGGACTAAGGCCAAACAGCAGCAAGTTTTTGGGCAAAAGCAAGAAAACTTGGGCCTCAGGGTACTGATTCATAGGCAGGTACGGTTTACTATGGGAGAGCTATAATTGTTCCCACACCCCTGTTTTAGAGGTTCATGCCTTGGCTATGGGGATGATTCAACTCTTCCTGTAGCAGGTACTGAACCACCTACAAATTACAGTGTGTTTATTAAGGAAAAGTGGAGGTGGTGCCGGTTTACCAGAGTAACCTGCTGGCCAGGATGGTAGTGCAGCTGCTGCTTCAGAACAGCTGGGACATTTCTGCGAGGCAGGAAATCCCTGCAAGGGAAAAATTAAGGTAGACCACTGGGTGAATGGGAACCAGCAGAGTGGTCACAAGATAAGCATCTCATGTTAGCAATTGGTTATAGACTAGTTAAAGCACACCAAAAATACACAGGGTATTTTTTCTACCTGCTTTGTTTTGCTAAATCTTACCGTAAATTTGATAAGCCCCCTGCACTGAAACCTGAAATGTAGAAATGAAAGAATTTTAGCATACTAAAAACCCGGGTTTCTGTAAGACTTGCTGCTGGTGCAGCATTAAATAGATGGAAACTCCTCCCTCGCTCCATATTCAGGGGCCAATTTAGAAATAAAAGCACCATTAGACCTGGGACTGCCTCTCAAGCCTCTTCAAGAGCACAGATTTCTATTGCTTTTCATAAATCAGCTGAAGGATGCAGTTTGCTCCTCTTTCCTCACACTGTCACACCAGTAATGAATCTACAGAGCTATGGGGTCATTCCTAGCATCACTTGGAAACCCTGCGTGTAAACTGAGCTCCATGGCAAATTTCAAGTGATGTAAAGAACCTTGAACAGATTTGACTGTTACCTGCAATGATTCCTAGTGAATCTGGCCTCCTGAGAGACATACAGCATTTTGTCCTTCTTCCCTATCCTGCTTCTAAGGCTGTCAGGAAAAAAAAAGACAGCTAGGCAATCCTCCAGACCTGAAAGATGAAAAGTCAAGAAATACAGGTTGAAATGGTAATGCAGATTTGAAAAAGAGCCTGGGTTATAAAGTTAAGCTGCTGTGCAGACCAGTATGACTCACTGAGAGACAGATGTTTTTCCACATCATACAAAGTTTTTAATTTGCACGTATTTCACAGAATCACTATGTACCCTACAGAGGGCAATTTGCATTACCAAAATAATTACACATTAGAAGGGGAATTAAGAACAAAAGAAAAATAACTGTATGCAATATCTATTAGCAACAGTTCAGCCACTTCTGCTTTCTATTTCACTCCATTGTTCTGGGGTAAAATTCTGGTCCACCACAATATCAGTGGGATTTTCCTGTAGTTCTAATGGAGAAAGGATGTCCTGGAGTTCACCTGAAGTAACTACAAGCTGCATTAGTTTCCACTCATCTTGGCTCCCCCAGCAATGAAATCAGGAGTTTCTAGTATTTAAACTACTTAAATGATGGTAACAGATCTCTGACGTCAACAGGAAGGGAGGAAAACAGGCACATTTTTCTGGCATAGGTGATCTAGAAATGGGGCAAATGTTAACTACCTCTATTATTTCTTGCGATAACTGAGATTTGTTTCTCTGGTCTGGAGGTTCCTTGAGCACTGACAGCCCTCCTTTGTCAAAATTCTCACTGTAGCCCCTGTGTAAGAAAGGGTTTGTCTATTGACAATGGCACTTTATTTTGTATGGTGTCATTCATCCAAGCTGTATCCAAAAATCTTTCATAGAGTTTAACAATAGATACAAATTTAGAATTATTCCAGAAAGGGAGATATGAGGAAGTGCAAGCTAGCAAGAAAACACACTTTCAAGTGAAAGTTCATGAAAGACACAGAGGGAGGCAGGAAAGGTGTCTCTGATTCAAAGTGTGAGAAGAAGTTTTTTGATCGAGAGATTGTGAAGAGGTAAAAAAACATTTGGGGAAAACAAACGCAGAATAAATGTAGAGGAAGTAAAGATGTTCTGTGAGATACTACTTGAGCTAGCAAAAATATGTCAGGCAGTTTGGCTGTATAGTCCCTTATCTTCTGCTGCAATTATAGAAGCCAATAGAATTCCTACAGCTTCCCTCTCCTATTGACAGAAGATGATTCTTAAAAGAAAAAAAGAAAAAGATTTTTTTTATATATAATAATATAGCTGATTTGGTCAGTTTATTGTGCTTTTGAACTGGGAGAAAGAAAAACCACAACAATGAGGTCTGCATATGGAAAATATCTCCCTGAAAATTACTGTCTCTTTTTTAATATCCTCACGAAGATTACCCATACCTAAGAAACCTAGTTCTGCAATGCTTCTAAAAAATAATCCAAGCGTCTCCTAGGTGGTCATACTAAGTTCCAGGAAGGTGTAATCATTAATCTAAATGTATTAGATCACACAC
The DNA here is from genome assembly GCA_013398125.1 of Aegotheles bennettii. Classification (NCBI taxonomy): domain Eukaryota; kingdom Metazoa; phylum Chordata; class Aves; order Caprimulgiformes; family Aegothelidae; genus Aegotheles; species Aegotheles bennettii. The sequence continues at coordinate 1,129,911 of VZRW01008202.1, read as the reverse complement.
AAACCAATGCCAGAATTTCCATTTCAAGATAACAGCTCAAATATTTGGTAAGAACTCAGCAGAAATATTAAGCCTTATGCTGATAAACTGGAAGCAACAGATATTTAACAGGGGATTCAGGCCTTACTTGCTCACATAACCTGTGCCCACCAAGCTGCTCCTAAATTCTGGTGAGCTATTTCAATAGCAGCTATTTTAACACCACTTTCTCCCGAATCTGTTGATTCTTCTGGGAAAGGGCACAGAATAGGAGGATGTCATACTGCAGGAATGCAGCTCATGAGAACACTTCAACTCAAGCATCTGCTCCCGGTTGGGCTAATAAATGCTGAAACTTTCAATACAAATGGAGCGGCTTATGCAAGCAAACAGTGTTACAGTGTGGCTGTGTGGTTTTAGCACAGACAATAAGGTCCAGTGGTTGTTCCTATGGTAAAAGAGATTAATTTATAAGCTATATAAAATGCAAAGGTATTTAGTGAGTCTTAGAAGTATTAGCTTAGAAAGAAAAAGAAAAGAAAAGATTAATGACTTTGTTTTCTGAGCTGGAATAACTCATACTTAAGTTGTCAGAAGCTGGGAGTGTTTAGCATGTGGAAACTATTCTGACTTATTCTGATCAGAGTACCTAGTATACTGACACAAACTTCTCCTGAGCACAAGCTGGAAAAAAAATATACTCCAATACCATGACATTCCTGTGTGTGCACTTTAAAGTGCTCTGTCCAAAATAATATGTTCCAGCTTAGCTGTCACAAATGCAGGCAACTTCCAGTGCACTGAAAGGGCTTATGCAAAGTAAGTGAGAGCAAGACCTGAGCCAGTGGTATCTGTGCGTTTGAATTTGAGGGCAGAGCTGGAATTTGTCCGTTAAACGGGCAAGAACAAAGTTCTTTATTTTGTACAGAGCTTGGAAATTCCAGTTTAACAAGAATCATCAGCCAGTCTCCCTCAGAGCTTCCTGCTTTAATCAGCAACCACCTTGAAAATAGGTGCAGCAGGGAGAGTGTAGTATGAGTAAATAACATACGACACTTCTATAAATGGGCTAAGTGAGTCAAAATGAGGATTATCTCAAATGAGCTCTCCTTCCCCTTCACCCTTTTATAGGAAGGATGGCAAATAGTATCATCTTGTTTCCTAGAGGAGTCTAGAAATGCCTTGATATCTTCATGCATGAGGCAGGAACAGCTACAGCTGTCAGACTCCATTACTCTTGTAATGTGGGAAATTTTTTAACTGTGTGTAGGCTTTTAGGGTTGCTGGATAAATTTGAAATTGCTAGCTTGTTTGGTATTATTTGATGGATATTAGAGCCTATTACATTTTTTTAAATTTCTCTTCCATTTGCTGCTGCATTTAAGTGGTCAAAAAGTTATTCTGTTCTAAACTCGACATCAGTGTAAGCAGAAGCAAACCCATTGCAGCCAGTTGAGCTGCACAAGATTAAAGTTAGTTTAAGATGGGAATCTTTTAGTCCATTGTGATTTTTGGCTATTTTTTATACTTAGATTTTCAAAGGTGAAAAGTTAAAAGATTGCCAGCGAGGTGGAGTCTAATCAGTATAAAAAGCCCACTGTTTTTACTTCCCTGAAAGGAATAAGGAAGTTGAGATCTTTCACTCTCCCAGTCTGACACAGAATAGTCCTATGGTGACCTGAAGTGATGAGTCAGGTTTCCAGTGTGAAACTGCCATGTGAAAGGACAATTGGCACATGATTTTGCAAAGTTCCTATTGTAGAGAAAGCACATAGCAGTTACCTTTAGCTTTGTCATGCTGTTTTTCTGTCTAGCACGTTACGGTTTAGGCGTCTTGCTACAAACAAGATTGGCATCGTATGCCGTGCTAACAGTGACTTCTGAAACTGTGGATCCATTTTGCTGTCATGTTCTGAAGTTACAATGGCTTCACAGTCAGTAAAATTAGGTCAAGGCATCTTAAACTAAAGATCTTAAGCTAAGTTTGACCAATTACTGGTCCAAAATGTTGTTGGTATAGCTAGATCTGTGCATTTCCTTCATCTAAGATGGATTAGTGTCTTGAACTTGTTCCAAAACCAGAATTATATTTCTAGTGTAAAAAAGCTTTATCATTCTAACATTGTCAAATACTTGTCATGCATGAAAGTATTTAATGTTCCTTTAACTTAGAGCAGACCAAGGCTGGCTATAATACGCTATTAATCATGCTTGAAGGACGCTTAGCATGGTTTCAGTGAACCGTTTAGGCCAGGGAAATTTTAGACAAAGTTATGCCAAAACAACAATGCTACAAGTACACAGCAACATGTCTCTGGTACGTTAGTCCAGTTTCTAAAGGCAACTGCTTTCTGGGACTGGGAAAATGATATTAAAATAACCAACACATTTAGGCAAACTGCAGGCAATAGCTTTCTGGGGTTGTCATGATGCAGATAGAGCTCATATACTTATGCATATAAAATAAAAGGCAAATTAAGAAAAGCAGTGAGGTGCAATTAATAGAAAATAGCAAAACTCTTAACACATAATCCTAGCCTTAACTGTCCTGAAATATTTGAAAATGTTTATGAATTTCTATATCTTATTCCACAGGGCTCCAAAAGGATGTCTGATGCAGAAGTGCAAACAGATCCAGTGTCTATCCTACCTGCTGGGAAATCCAAGTAATGAATACAAGTGGCTGCTGAAGGATCAGCAGCTCTGTTAGCTCCCTTGCAGTAGAGATGACTCACTATTTTCCTTTACATGGCTGTCATCAAATGCCTGAGGTTAAAGCAAACATTGGTGCATCATTTAAGGTATATCATTTACGGGGTTTGTTCATTAGATGTTAGAAAGCAACTCTAAAGATTGTCAAGCAATGTGTGGTATATCTAAAGAAAGGTCATGTGGATGATTTTAAGTCTATAGAAGGTAGAGTATGTAATGTAGGAAAGTGGCAGTGAACTAAATACACGGCAGAAAAAAATGCATGTGACAAAGGAATGCAGTTTGTGCAGCAAGGCATGAGCAACAAATCCTCAGCTTTAGAGAGCTTTAAAGAAGCCGGGGGAAAAAAGAAATCTCCTTTGATATATGTTATACTTAAATGTAAAAACAACCAAGTCATCTTTTGTGGTTTTTAATAGAGCTGAAATTAGTAAAAAGTCTGCAGTATAGTAGAATCAACGGTTATAAAGTTATGCTTCATATTGGTTATTAATGTAAATTAAAACGCTAAAATGCAAAGGCTTTATAAGATTGAGACAACGTCTGTCTTGTCTTGGTGAGGTGGGATAACAAATTAAAACCTATTTAAGGTTCTAATAGGAACACAAGGGGGCACCCGCGCCCCCGCCGCAGCCCTAACTCCGAGGCTGGACCTACAATCCTGTTATTAATGTTTTTCAGATGATAGGAAACTTAGTTGTTCTATCAGATATTTGTTTATATCCATGCTTGTAATTAATCCTAATAAAAACCAAAATCCAGGCTCCTTCCTGCTTCACAAGACTCCTGTAATAACTGTAGTTAATAAATTTTACAGAAAATTAAGATTAAACTTCTCTGGTTTATTCAACCCTGGGCTAACCTGGACAGGGAACTGTGAGCCTGACATTTTAATCCACACTAGCATGTGAATAATACAGTACTGTATATTTTGACCTCATTATTAAATAAACAAATACTTAAAAAAAAAATCATTTGCTGCTTTAATCTTAAAACAAAGTTTGTTATTTACATCCCTGTTTTCTGATGATTGATGTGACATTAAGGCATAAATCAACACAAAATCCTCGCCTGTGAAGTTAATGGCTGTCATTCTTTATTTGAGTAAAGATTACAACTGGAAATCAAGTGAGAATTCTGTAAAATCTGCCAAATTATATTTCTAACTAGTCATAGAAGACAGAGATAAAAGACCCTTGTTTCTCCATACAAGCCATTGTAGGTAGGTGGTATTTTTGCACTGGCCTCTGCAAACCTGTGGACTTGCAGCAGACCAAAACTTGCCGGTGGTTCTATGCGCAGAGAGCACAGACAAAAGGTCCCTTAGTTACAGCAGTGCTTTCTGTTCTCCTCCCTAGCACAATGGGCCTTTGATGCCATATAAAGTGATATCAATCAAGAGTGACTGCTTACAGATTTCAAACCTGATTCGCGACGACCTACTTCTACATCTGTGTAGGACTGGTGACTTCTGTGCATCCCCATTTATGGTAGAATAAGAGAAGATTTGGGCTTGTTATATCCAGCTTTGCTTCCCAGAAAGTTTTAGGCTTTGTCTACACTACAATACACAGCTTTAATTAAGTCCATGCATGTAAAGCTACATGCAGTGAGACAACCACCATGGTTACATGCTGGTATGAAAGTGCCAGATGTCAGCACAGAAAGTGTTATCAGAAGAGGAATAAGCTATCATGCTATTTGGTTACTTCATACTGCTGTAATTGTCTCTGCATTAGAAGAGTATTTAAGCAATTTTTAAATAAAAATGTGCTCTGGCTAATTAATTATATTATAAACTATATATTATTATACTACAGGCAGTGTAAATATTAATATTATATTATGGATTGATCAGGCCTTCTGTGGAAGAGAACAACTCTTGTTTAGTCTGTGCTTTAGAAGCAGGTCTGATTGAATTGATCAGATTCTATATTCCCGAGGCAATTAGGACTGCTGACCCCGTGATTTGACCGTATCACTTGGCAATGGGGCTAATTTCAAGAATCAGGAAATCCTCTTGGCAGAAAAACAAGAAAAACAAGAAAAACATTAAGTTTGGCTGTGGATACCACTTATGCCACTGAGCTATTATTGCAGATGAAATAACGGTTAGTGTTGGCACTGCCTCCCACATAGAAACTCCCCAGTTTGTTTGATTCCTCTCTGATAACAGGAACAACACAAGCTTTGAAGAAGCAAGTCAGCTTTCTCATAAAGCAGCAGCACGTGGAGCCCCAAGAGGAAGAAGGTCTTAGGAGAAGCATCCACAGTTAAGTTGAGCTTCCGCATTCCACATGAGCTATAAGAAACATAAAAATACAGCTTTTATGTTCAGTCCCGGTGAAGCTTAACAAGTTATTTAGAAAACAAAGCTTTGGAAGAGGCTGCAATCCAAGACAAAGGAAAAGATCAGCCAAAACAATACACTGCATTTAGACTCTATTGTCAACAAATGAGCTCTGGTTTTATGCATAGGATCTTTTGAGGGGAACTGAAGCAGATCAGACTGCTTCAAGGATCCTAAGGTGTGTTTCCTGTAGGCATTTGGGGAGAATTTCAGAAGCTAATGCAGTCTCATAAATACAAAAATCCCAGGGAACAGATTAAAATTGCTACTTTTTGTGTTAGAAATGCTTTCCTCCAACGGCCAGATGTTTATTCCCCCTGGCCCATAGAAGAGCGTGTTCCTGGGTGAGGTTCAGGGCTCTGCTGCACCTGTCCTGCTGTGCCCGGGGTGAGCTGAGCGCGCCAGCGCAGCACGGAGAAGCGAGCAGCTTCCCAGCAGGTTGGCTGCCACAGGTTTTCCTAACCTGAAAGCAAATTATCTCCCATGAAAAGTATATCTGAACTCAATTGTTCTTCTCTGGAAGCCGTCCAGATGTTTAACTCCGCTGCACTTCAAGAAGGTTTTTATAGATAACTCTTGGCAAAACTGCCCGGTGCTGACTCGTGCAATGCGTGATCCCCAGCATTAACCAGCCTGCCCGTTAGTGCTGCCTGTGACCAGCTGCCTGCACACACACAACAGGTAATTGCACTTTAGCAGCTGTTAGTTATTTGGTGTAAGCAAGAAGCTTGCCTAAAAAAAACCCCAAATCCTGGTGGGTTTTTTTTGGCCTGCCCTGTCCGCTGGTTGTCTTGTGTGTCTTGGAGGGGCGTCTCTGAGGGGGGCTGTTGGATGCCATGGCCAGGGCAGCTGCAGGGAGGCCTGAGCAGGCCTGTCTCTGTGACCAGATGCATCTCCATGGCCAGGCCCGTCTCCGTGGCCAGGCCCATCTCCATGACCAGGCCCCTCTCCATGGCCAGGCCCGTCTCCATGGCCAGGCCCATCTCCATGACCAGGCCCCTCTCCATGGCCAGGCCCATCTCCATGGCCAGGCCCGTCTCCATGGCCAGGCCCATCTCCATGACCAGGCCCGTCTCCGTGGCCAGGCCCATCTCCATGACCAGGCCCCTCTCCATGGCCAGGCCCATCTCCATCGCCAGGCCCATCTCCATGGCCAGGCCCATCTCCATGACCAGGCCCGTCTCCGTGGCCAGGCCCATCTCCATGGCCAGGCCCATCTCCATGGCCAGGCCCGTCTCCTTGACCAGACCCATCTCCATGGCCAGGCCTGTTTCCACATCCAGCCGACCACCGGGCCCAAAGTCACCTGTCACTGTCCCCAGGGTGAGGAGCAGGACTGGCAGAGTTGTCACACTTCCACCCACATTTTTGGGGGATGGAGGGAAACTGAGGCAGTGCTGAGGGGTCGGTCTGGCCCATGTCTGTGCTTGGGGACAGTAGGATTGTGATGGCTGCTGTGACCCTGCCAGGCTTTTCTCTGGTGGGAGTGCTGGGGCAGGGCCTGCTGGCAGTTGCAATAAGGCCACGAAGTATAGGAAACCACTTGGTGGGTCACAGAAAGAAAAAGACCTTGCTGCATGTGACCTCTTTGGACTGAAGTGTTGCTTTAAAGGCTAGTGCCAGCACTGTTTGTGTGGGCAAGCACCACACCTTGGTGCCCCAGGACCTGGTCCACATGCTTTTGGCCCCCCTTGGGCTCCTCCACTTGCTGTTCCTGCTCTGGCCAAAGCTGGGGGACTGCCGAGGAGTTTCTGCAGGTCCCAGCTCTTGCATAATATATACCTGAAAATATCATAATTACACTCTTGTTCCTGTATAATAGAAGCTTCAGAGGTTCCTGTTGGGCCATCTGTCTGCTGAAAGTGTTTTGTTAAATTGTATGCATCCATCAACTACATTGTATTTGCATTTCCAAGGAGGTTTGCAAAGCGATAACCACTGCTGAGAGTATCTAGAAAGTACAGAATTTCTCCCTGTTGACCATGGCAGACCTGTATCTATGCTCAGCCTGGTGTTTGTTAAGCTGGAGCAAGTTTCCAGTTGGGAATCTGATTAGGATCTTGCCCCTTGTAAGTACGAGATTCTTCGCTTTAGGAGGCGAGGGGCTGGTCTGCTCACACTGAGACCAAGATCTGACATCTGAGGGAGTGACAAAGCTGCTTCCAGGGTTTGTGTGTTTCACATTGCTAAGCTCTGCATCTAGGACTTCGAACATGTTTTAAGATTACCTTAATGCCTTGTTATATGTAAATGTTTACAGCTGGCTTTGAGGTGACTTATGCAACAAAATCCATGGTTTTACACATAGAAAAGATAGCACAAGAAAAGATAAACAGAAAGGGTTAGTTTAGACCTCCATTTGTGAGGTCAGAGATGGAATAGCTCTGAATTCAGTACAATCATTTGAGAATACCGGTGAAGAATCTGGATTTGCTGTAGACTCCACCTCTTCTGGATAACACACCCAGGTCTTTACTGGCAACTTCAGCAGTTTAGCAGTCCTGAGAACACAAAAACAGGAAATTCTGCAGCAGCCTTGACGGAGGCTGAAGATGCGTATAAATTCCTTAAAGATTGTATTATTTTCTGAAAATGAATTATCAAAAGCCTTGAAGAAGAATAAAACCCTTATCAACAGTCTTTGCTTTTACTTAATCATTTCCTATTAAATTTGTTACCTACTAAACTGCATAGGAAAACAGCCTCCTGCACAGGAAGCATTAGCGATTTTACTTTAAACCGGAAAGGTACAAAGTCCAAATTCCTTCTTTATCACATCCCACTGTAAGCAGGTGATGCAGCATTCCACACTACTCCTACCTTTACACAGAGTAGGAGTAAAGTCCTAATAAGGATTATCACAATGCAGGGGGGATGATAAAGACAGTCCCTGGACACAATCTTTAGGACATTTAAAACATGATTAGAATTTTGCAGACTCATGTTTGTTACAGTACTTCACAAATGTTAAGGATATTTGTGATTACTTCACTAGAGTTGTTTGGAAAACAGAAGGGAAGTGAGGATTAAGTTGCAGTTTTCACTTTTTTTTTGTTTGTCAGCAGTTTCTAGTCACTTGGAGGAATAGATTCTTAGTTGGTATAAACTGAAATTGTGTTACTTGAGTAAATGAGATTGAAGTAACTCTGTGTTGAGGCACTGTCACCACAGGAAGCTTTCTCTTTGCAGCTTTTGAGCACTGGCAGTGGCTGTCATAAGTGGAGGAAAAGAATCGCTTGTGAAAATATGCTTGTAAAATTGAGCTTGCCTCTGAAGCAATCTCTTTTTTTTAATTATTTTTCTTTTTTTAATCAGTGATTCACAGTGTTGGAAAAGCATATATTTATCAAATGCCCTGTTCCTACACAAATAGATTATATAACCCCTGATAAGCAAAAGACTGATAGAAATAAGAACATATGTCTGTCTGGTAGAACTGAAAATCTTCCTATCACTCATTCACTTTAGAAAGCCCAAATCAAAACACTGCTGTCACAATTCCTCTGCAGGCAGCTTGTCATAGACTGCTGCATTCAGGGAACATCTCCCTTCAAGGGCACAAACAGAGGGTTTGGAAGAAAGTGTGGGATTTTGCCAGCAGCTGGCTTCAGCCTCCGCCTGTGTGGGCTGGGAGGGAGCGTGGGTTAACAGGGGAGTGGGCAGCGCTGTAAGCACAGCTAGAACTCAAGGCTTGTAGGTACTGCAAGAATTTAGCTTGCAGGTGTCCTGCTGCCTGCTTCTCATCACATATCTGTTCCTTCTCACTCAGCCTCTGTATAGGAGACCATAAATTCCTCTCTCCTCATAGCTTACACTATTTCTAGTAAATACACAAACATAAGTGCTGGTTGCCACGACTCTGGAGGTGATACCATGTTATGTGTGAATGCACATCATGCTTCATTGCTGGGGAGATCAGGTTCATATAAACACATAGATAAATAGATACCTGGTTAGTTCCTAAAGCCTGGTGATTCTCACTGGAAGTACTATAGGAGACTTGCAGAAGTAAACCTGTGCTAGCTCTTCAGCTAAAGTATTTCACAGCCTTGGGTATTTATAAACTAAAATCCCTGGGTATGACCTGAGGTGACTGAAAGGTGTCCTGTCACTCAGCTACCAGAAAAATAGGAGAGCAAGTAGGTGGGAACAATAACCTCTTAAATGTCTGCAGCACAAATTAGCAGACATCCTTCATCAAATTCAGTAATCAAGGCTACATAACTTTATTAACACCTATTTATTTACACAAAATGGCTGTATCTATATTTAAATCTCCAATCATGGAGCAGAACCTGCTTCTAGTGTGCACCATTAGTGTATTATAGAAACAACTCCCTGTAGCCAGAAAACATTAATGATGCACACTTAGAAGCATTTTGGTGATTGTAGCTAAGTGCTTGCAACTGTGCTAGCAGAGCACCCCTGCCAGAGACACGAGCTACACAAATTAAATTCCAGTGTGACTACATCCACACTGGGCTTTTATTGATGTTGTGACTATACTTGAAAATAATTTTTGGGTCTCTTCTACCAGCTTCTCACCTCCACACAATCCCACCAGTGAAACTGTCAAGTAAAAACTAGGGGTTTGTCTCTATCAGTCTGCTGTTTTGGTGGGGTCTGCAGAACCCACAGAGACCTAGCAAGGGCTAATTACTGCAGTGGGGTGAGTCAGCCCAGTTGGTTTTCATATATGAGTTGCTGAGAAGGTTTAAGCTTCTTTGACAGGTATGGGGAAGGAAGATAGAGCCAGCACACTAACTGCTAGAAGAAAGGTCAGATTCAGACGGTACCAGGCAGGAGCTGTGCCAGGTAAGAGCTGTGCATCACTGAACCATTGCTCAGGCAAACAGGCCAGTGTGAAATTATTTTGTTGCTTTTTAAATCTGGAGTATGTGCTCAGCCTCTCACTTGGAGTCCTTGATAAACTTTCCTGGGTTTAGCCTTCTCTGGAGTTTGTGGTGTGGTTTGTCTGGAAGTGCTGTGGCAATGCCTTAGCTCAAGCCCTCTTTATAAACCAACCTTTTGGGAGTGTTGCACACATTTAACCTGGTGAAGTGATGCGTTCTCCCACCTTTTTCTTAGAAGCCTAAATGTGGATTTAGCCACCTAACTTTAACCTGAAAACATAAACAGCTTTGATTTCCATCAATATTTATTTAAAGGTGAATGGCAATGCTAAAATGTAAATTTACTGAAGCCCAGGAGTACAAAAGAACATTCATCACAGAAATAACAAGCTTATTTTTTAAAGTTGCCTTTTCCTGTAAAATGTACTGGTGTTCTGTAAGTAGGGGATGTGCCACTAAGAGACCCGAGCAGGGCTTGTATTGAGTATCTTGCTGTGAGAGAATGGTGGTGGGTTTTGGCATGTCAGCACCAGAAAGTCTGCCTCCACCAGACAGCATGAAATATTATTTCTTGGTGTGTGCTCTGTAGTAAATACTTCTTTAGTCTATTTTTGCTGGGTTAATCTTGGAGTGTTTTGTTTGATTTTTTTGTTTGTTTGTTTATCAACAAGCACAAATGTCTACATATTCTAAGTTTGTCATCTATCTTGATTGTTGCAAAGAGGTTTAAAACAGTGCAAAAGGAACCTGAAGTCTGTGGTGTGTTCAGAGCGTACAGGAGATGTGGCATGGCAAGGGTTAAGGCAAATCTGCCTTCTTTCATTGTCCCATGTCACTGTGTCAGTCACGATAGCTGACCTGCAGTGATGTAATATAATATGGACACTGAGGCTTTTAACAAATGTCACTTTGAAACAAAGCATGTGCTTTCAGAGAAAGTTGTTTGTTTTAACTGAACCCAAAATTAAGCATTCATCATCTTGTCTCCTGTAAAGCATATTGTTCTAGCTTGGTGAAAAATGAAACTAAACCATATGCTGAAAGTGGAAGAATTTAGAAAAATTTACTCTCTTTTCGTCATGTCTGTGCCTCATTTTTCTAACATCAAGGAAAAGAAAAAAAAGTAATTGCTGTAGACAGGGTAAAGATGGTAGTTACTATTCCTAGTCCATTACACAAGAGTAGGTGCTTTCAAGTACTTGGAAACAAACATTGTACTAAAATTACTACTGGTTACTGGCAGAATTACTTGTAAATGTCTATATTCTAGGATGGAAATAGTATTTAGGGTTTTGCAGACAGTGTTCCTTAAGCTTTTTGTTCACAGATGTATCTTTGTTCTTATGTACACACATTTGCCAAGAAATTCCGAAGCAACTAATGATTATGCATGCTTCAATTTGGGGGTATTCAGCTTTTAACTTCTCAAAGAACTTAACCTTTTATGAATGCTGATTCTTTGGCAGTGAGATACTGTAAAGGTCACCCCAAATTGACATTATTAGCGTGCTTTCAGCTTCCTCATGTATTTTTAATTTAGTCCCCCAAGCTGACTGTCCATGATACTGTTGTGTTAGTTGCTATAAAAGTTGAAAAAATTTGTTTGGAACTGGATTTGTAAGTTTGAGGAAAATTTACTGTCTATTTCTGAGGAATATTTTTTGTCTTCAGGATCAAAAAATTATTGTCAGACTCCATGCATTAATTGCATTTATCTAAGTAATTTTTTAATATCTTATTTTCTCTTATTATGTTGATCTCTGCCTTACCAACAAAAGACTATGAAGTACTGAAGTATTTCTGAAAGATCTCAATTTACAATCTGAGATGAGAATTAAAACTAATGTGAGTAATCCAGTCGTTACCACCAACAAACACCTTGGGTATTTAAAGTGAGATCTTTATTCCAGTTGTTACTCTGAATTTGGATCTTGCTGTTAACTGTCTACAGAGGAAAAAAAATTCTTCTCTAGCTGGAAAGATCAGGTTTTGCAAGTTAATGCAATGTCTACCTTCAGAATAGACGCCTCCAATGAGATAACGTGTTATTGCTCCTAGACTGATTTGTATTTTGTGGATGTATTTGGCTTCCTTATGCTAAAGCCAAAGATACAGAAAGTGCAGTATGCCCAACAGAGATGGGGTGCAGTGAGAGCAATCCTTAGGGCCTCTCCCTGTTGATGGCTCCTCAAAGTGCAATGGGAGACAGATGGAGGCCTTACACACCACAGCTTCCTGCAAAGGGGTCAGAATGGAGCTATGGGGCGCGTTTGTCCTTTGCTGCTCGTGGGAGCTCACAGAGCGTGGGGCTTCCATGCCAGGTGGAAGACCCTGAACCATGCAGAGGCAAGCCATGCACTTCTCAGAATGGTATACAATGAACATGGAAAAAGATAGCTATTTGTATGTGTTTAATTTCACTTTTCCCAGCGTATATTACACTTGAGACGTTTCTCCACAAGACAGCTTTGGTAACTGTCTCCAGGGGACAATGTTTCCAGCCTCATCACAGCTCTGATTCACATGTGGTTTCTGTTCAAGTGAGATATGTCCACACTTAGGCAAGATAGACTTTTTCTTTTTCTTTTTCCTGTTGCATTTGGTGGAATATTTAACTTTCATTATCAGAACTAGTCCTGAGCTGTTTATGATTTAATATCCGGCCCACGAGGAGGTTTAGGCTTGGGCCAGATGATGAACACTATATGAAAGCTGATGTTGCTGCACTGTATAAAGAATCAGCTCAGGTGGAAAAGGCAAGGTGTGAAAAGGGAGGTGTTCACAATGAAACGGGCTGCAAACAAGCTGCTGCAGAACCATATGTGCAACCTGTTCTCAGCAGTGAAATATTAAAGATGTAGCAGATAAAACAATCCTTGGTATTGAAAATAAGATTACTGCTTTCATGCATGTGTGTTAGCACTGCAGCCCTTTCCACAGATGGACACTATTAAAGGGAGTAATCAAATATCAACATGTGTTTCATACGGAAAGGGATCCTAAGCTAACAGGCTAGCAGGAAAATTTATTTATTTATTTATTTATTTTCACATTAGAAAGGTGACCAAGATTTTTTTAGGCTGATTCTGTGTGGCTGATCTGTTGGTGTGGTTCCTGGGAACTCGATGTGATTTTCACCTCAGGTTCCAGTCTAACAAAATGCATAATACATGTTTTTTAAGCAAAAGTATAATGCGTTAACCTGATTTCACATGAGGTCTTGTCACCATTTCTGGTAGGTTTCAACATGCACTAGGACAATTTAGGTGTCAAAAATTGACTTGCTTTTACTGTAATTAAATGGGTATACATCAGGATTACCTAAACTAAATTTAGTAGAATCACAGAGTGCAGAACAGATGCGGTGCTGCAAATCTTGAGTGGCACTCGTCCTTTCCCAGTATAAATATTGCAGCTACTTACTGAATTACTTAGCATTTAACATTTCTGAAACTCCTTCTGGATATAGAAGGGGGGAAAGGACACTGTACACAGATTTGCAATCGTCACATCAGTGTTCTAGTGAATAATCTCAATCTCCTCCAGTTCTAGTCAGACAGTACAGAACAGTCTCCTCCCCTGCCTTCCTGGCAGAAAAACAGACAAAATTGTCACTTCCCCAAGTTGCTTCCTCATGCAGCAGCTGAATCCCATCTCCATCCAGCTCTCCTGTTCTGGGCTTCACTTCCCCAGCGCCTTTGTGTCTTGTGAATGCTGTGTGACTCTCCATTCCTGACATGGGCTCTTCAGTAAATCTGAAAAAAGTCGCTGTTGTTATTACAGGAATTGATAAGTACTTTCCCAGAGTTACATATATTTTGACCACCAGTTTATCAAAGTTTGCTGCTTGAATTTCTGCTAAACTCTCTTTTCTTACATAGCCCTGCTGTTCTGCTGCAGTTAAGCTGTTTGTCTATAATAATGTTAGGTTTGTTTTAACTTTTATTGAGGCACTTGTCAAAATCCTGTGGATTACTGAACTCAGTAAAATCTGTATGCCCTACAATTGCGTATTACACAGTACTTCTTGATCTTGCAATTTCACTAAATGTCAGCACAGTAGTACCAATAAAATCCTACACACTGCTTTTCTAACAGGGCAAGAATGAGTTGTTCTGTCCAAAAATGACTGTTTGAAACAGATTTTCCATGAACTGTTTTGTCAGTGTGTGTGCGTGCATGTACACGCATACAATCCCAGCATTCCTGGGACCTCATGGATTAAGTTCCCATAAGCACACATGATATAATTTCTTCCAGGACCAGATTCATGTGGTAATGTCATTGTTGCACAACTGCTTTTCTCAGCTTTAAAATAAAGACATTAAGTACTATATAATCAAAAGTTTTCCTTCTCACCTTCCTCAATATTTTTTTTTCCAATGTGAAATTTAAAAGCCAAAAATTAAAAAGTTTTTAGGTTTTTTGGTTTTTTTAATCTTCTGCATCAGGAGTACAGATATTACTTTACACTAAAAATAGTTTCATTATCTCCCCCTTCCCCACCCCCAAACACAAGTTGTTTCAACATCCTGGCTTGTTACTGCTTTCCTACCAGCCATATGCTTTTTTGGCATGTTCTTTACATTACACCAACAGCCCAGCCTGCCAACAGTTTAATAGCTCTGCTATGCGATTATAGTTTTCAGTCCATACCCACTTTATTGACACAGTTTCCTTTTACTATTGCTCAATACCACTTCCCTCCTCTTTCTGCCACCCCCTCCTCTCCCCTCCCACGCCGCCCAGCCACCTTTCTCCCCAATGCCAGTAGAGGGCACTTGGATTTAGTTTCTTGGAGGTTTCATTCGCTGTAACTATTCCAGCAGTTGCACTTGCAGGTTTGTTTTTTTCCTGTTGTCCCATTCATAGAAACCTGGAGCCAAAAAAAAAACCCCAAAACCCAAACAAACCAAAAACCCAAACCTCCACGATCAAACTTTACACAGAGGTCAGGGAGGGGAGAGTGGTGCCTGCAGGTGCCAGATGTGCCAGGGATGGGGATGTCGCTGCAGGGGAAGACACCGAGAGACACCATTTTGGTAAACTTCAAGTCATCTGTTTTCTTTAGGAGGATCTTTCTGATCATGGAGGGAGGCTAATGAAAGGGTCCTCCAAAATGTTTTCAGAACAATTTCTTCACAGCGGTGCCCTGGATAAATAACACTTCTGCAGCCTCAGCGAAATGGTGACTTATCTTGACTATAGCATAGCACAGGACAGCAGTGCACACCTCCAAACCTCCCTGCTTCTTTCTCTGTTTACTCTTTATTTTCTTTTTTTTTTTTTTTCCAGGATTTACAGCTCAAGCTCGATGCTGTGTCCAGTGATCTCTGTTCAGGTTTCCTGTTAATCCTACCCTCCTTCTCAAAGAATAAAGCAATGCCACTGTATGGTTTAATTCTCCTGCTCAGCACCGTTCAGGCTGTCACTGGAGACAGAGTTTAATCTGGTACTAGGTCAGGGATCCCGGTGATTAAAAGGTGATGTGGGGTATGTGACTGTGGGAATGGGGCAGGCAAAAGTGAAAGAGAGTCACTGAAGGGGAGAGGGGTGAGGGTAAAGGGGAAATGAGAAAGCTCTGGCTTCTTCATCTGCTGCCTTGCAAAAACCAATGTACGTAGCACAGAAAAAAATAATAATGTGCCTAAAAATGTACCTGTGCACAGTGTGACATGAATGGTAAGCAAGTGCCATAGGAGTACTTTTAAATTAAAAAGAGAGAGGATAAATGAGAATAAGTGCCTTATGTATATGAAAAGACATATTCCCCACTCTGTTCTTTGTCTTTCAAATGCAGAAGAAACAAAAAAGGTCAAGGGAGAATCGGTCGACATAACACGGAAGTCACTTTTTGTGCTATTGTAGATGTGTTTTTGTTCTTCTCTTACTGCCTTGTTCTTATTAAGAAGGAAATAAAAACTGCTAATGACAAGAGAGGGACAAAGCCAGCACTGGGACAGATAGATGGCTGTTTGAGAGGAAACATGCTTACCTGTGTACTTTACCACATTACTTTGAAGGAAAACTGTGCTGTTAACTCTCTCAGAAAGCAACTTTCAATTTTCTGCTTGAGACCTGTGAAACCTCTTACTGCAAACCTTTCCCTCCTAACACTGCCATCCAATTGGGGAAGTTGTTACCTAATGAAAGTAACTGAAGCATGTCTGGTACAAAATATAAATAGGGCTGGTGGCTGACAATTGCACACTTAAGCAAAGACTGTGAGATTTACATCTGTCATGTGTGTATATGCAGTTGTACAGTCAGTTCTGTGCTTTCAGTTCATGTGTAAGTCAGATAACTGTATAACTGCTTTGTGAGATATATAATTGCCTAGTTATGTACATAATTAATTAAATACTGTATGCAATCGTAACTGCATGACTAAAATAGGAGTGCAGTCATACCTGTCACAATAGGCTGAGCTCAGACAGACAGCTGAGTTATTAATGAGACAGCCTTGCATACACTGGGACAACCAGGATCCTGTCCTTAACTTGTCATCTATGTAACCTCAGCACAATAGCCTCTGCAGAATCAGTCACTTTGAAAAGGAAGCATTCTTATCCTGCAGCCTTCACTGGCACAAAGTATTCACAGTCCCTGCCCCAAGCTGAAGCTGAGAAGTCACCAGCATTTCCAATATTGTTTTTAGTTAAGATTCACCTGGGTTAAAAAGCACACTCAGCAGGACCTGCACAGAGTTTGCATTATCAATTATGTCCCATCAGCATAAAGGAAAAATTTTAATTTCCTACTTTCATTATAAATGGGAGAAGGCATTGTCTTTGTGACGTCTCTCAATCTTTTTGTACCATAGTTCACACAATAGGGTTCTACTTTGTGGCTGTGGCTCTTAGGAACTATGGTATTTCCTGAGACTGAAAATGGTGAAGCTCTTCTAAAACTGACTAATACATATTTCAGTTTAATAACGGAAAAAGTGTATTCTTAACTCTCTCTTTAAAGATAAAGAATTATTCCTACTCCGTGTCTGAAGTTCCTGGTATTCAGTGTCAGCATTCTGGTTCAGGCAGATATGAGTCACCCAATCCAGATCAAATTTTTGTGTAAATGAGGCAAATGTTCAGGTTCTTTAGTTGGTTCTGACAGGCACATCAGCGAACTGAGATTCCTTTGGTGATAGGAATAAGTATTTAAGCTGAAGCAATTAGCAGTTTACCCTTTAATCACAACTCACAGGTTAAAAGAGAAGTTATTGGAAGGAGCAGATACTTAGATAACAAGAAGAAAAACAAAATTTAATTTGATGTCCTTGTGCTTACAACTGTTCTGTTTGCATTCCTGAAAGGTTTATTTCTGACTGAAAGGTGTATTTCTGACTCGCCATGCATTTGAACCCTATGATGGACAAAGGCCTAGTTACAAGAGCCAGAAAGATTTTTATTTATATGTTTTAACACAGTCTGGAAGGAGAAAAATAATTTGTCATTTGACCTAGTAAGGAGTATAACATTTCCCTACAGCTTTGCCTGGTGTAAAGAAGGGCGGGATAATATACTTGGGTGTTCCTGCTGCATTTCTGCCACGTAAGCATTATCAGTAGTGCCATTCCTGTAAGTCTTGGAAGGGAAGTGGTGGCACAGGCTGGAGCTCTGAGTTTTCAAGGTGCTTGGGGAGTATGGAGCAGTGCCTAGGATGGACACAGACTTCCACTTCCACTGCAGGATGTTGTGTACCCATGCACGAGTGCCACGGATGCACATCTTCACCTAGCTGAGGCTGAAGAGTCGCTGCCCCTGCCCCATCTGGGGGCCAAGCTGCTTGTGGGATTTGTCCTAAACCCACTGTGGGCAAAAGGAGCCAGGTTGGCAGAAGCCTTCTAGCTTTTGTGTTCAAGTTCATTGATTTCAGGTCAAATGAGCCAGAGGCAGCCACAAAAAGCAGCTTGCCAGCAAATTCTGAGAAGGCAGCAATGAGCAACTGAGTGGGGACGGAGTTTAAGATTCAGTGATAAGCTACTTCCAGATTTTCCTCCACAGGAAGGTATTGATTTATTATATAAAACAGGGAGTGTCACAAGGATGAATCTGGGTGACCAGCATAAATCTAGTTTATATGCTTCCCTCTTGGTGTTCATGTACCTGTGTAGTACAAGCGGGCAGAGTAAGAGTTGTGGTTGATAAGACAGCAAGAAGCATGGTGGGGAAGGGCATATTTTCGGATAGTTTATTTCACCAAAACCCCACTATAGTGAATGAAATCTCAAAATAAAAAGCACAATCAAATGCACATTTTACACTGATACATAGTATATGGTCAAATGTTTGTTTGCAGGGCTGTCAGAACTTGCTAAGAGTAAAACAACAAAAAAAACCCTGAAAACCCCACACAGTCCTTCACATCTGCCACTGCCTGCCAAACTACATAGTGTTTCCTTGCTTCTAATAAAGATCACACAGCAGCTAATACTCTATCAAAGCCTAAAAACCAAATAAAAGCAGTGCTTACCTCCGAGGGCCTGTGCCCTGGTTTTATTAGCATGCATAGCAGAGGCAGTGTCGTGAGAGGTTTGTGAAATGCAACTTCCCACGTGAAGCAATGCTTTTTGAGCATCTTGGTGCAGATTTTCTTAAGAGATATCTGTGTTCTTAGAAAGAGCATGTCTGTGCTCTGAGAAATCACTTATTTTAGGCTTGTCGATAAAACTCTGGAGAGAGAGAGAGGGAGAGAGAGGGAAGGGAGTACTGAAAGATGGACGATCCACCAAGTACAGCTAAGAATATAGTTTGCAAGGGACAGAGTGGTTTATTGGAACAGAGTGATCAATATTTTGCAGGATGATTTATTCCATGAAGCAGGAACAGCAGTTCCTTCTTCAAAACCTACCAAGTGACAATGGAATTGAGCCAGAAACCCTAATTCTGGAACCTGACACTTCCAGGAAGATTTGGGGATCTATACCCAGCCCGTGTGCAGTGACTGATAACCTACCCAAAAGCTCCTGCCTGTTTGTGCTACAAGCCGTTGGTGCTATCTATGTCAGAGATAGTTATAGAAAGAGAAACTGCTGATTTTGTTTCCACACAGATGATGTTTGAGTGTAAGTGTGCTTTAAAAAGAAAGAAAGAAAAAAAAAGACTCATAGCATCTGGAGTAGGGCAAGTGACATTTATAATGTCAGTGAGAGTCAAGTTTGGGTTTGGAATGAGCAGACTAGGCTGACTAAAATAAGGGACCCAAATCTGAACTGCAAGAGCCTCAAAACTTTCTTCTTCACTCAATTTATTGCTCAGTGTGGCTCACTTTATCATGAGATACTTAGATACCTTAAACTTAGGCACTGGGTAATCTGTTTAGATGAAAAGTAGTATTTTGTGGAATGAGATAAAATAAGCCACTTACAGATATGATCACAGTCATCACAAATAATCTAATGGTTTTTTTGTTGTAAATCACCTGATTCAAGTCTATTTGCTCACAATGATTCATCAAATAGTTTGTGCAAACTGTTCTGTGATTTTTCCATAGACAGTCCAGGACGAGGTTCATGTTGTTCAGTTTTTTGTCACATGATTGGCCACAAGTCACATTCTGTTATTTCTGTTTCCTGTTTGATGACAGAAATGAGATGGGAGGTCTTGTGAATTATCTGATCTATTGTGTGAAGAGAAACCCAGCTTTTGAGAGTTGTCCCAAGAACACTTTTCCTTCTGACTGTTCGACCCAGTATGTGTTTTGCATCAGTACTCACTTTCCTCAGTATTCTGGAGAACATGGATGTACAGGTCTTTGTTTTCTACATCTATGTGCCCTGCTTTATTTCTTCAGTAATGCTTTATGCACCTTTGGCTTAAAAGCTGCAACGAAACTTTGAAATTGGACAGTTGTTCATTTGATATATTGACATGGGCCACTTTCTGCATCTCCCTGTAGAAAGGCAGTTTGAGGATTTAATTTTAAGACTCTGCAGCTGCATGCACAAGTGGCTACGTGCTGCCACACTGATACAAATTGCATGTACTAATATCATTTAAATTAGACATGAAACTATTTGTGCAAAGGCCACAGGAACATTGCAGGCCTGTCAGACCATATAAAAATAGTACCTTTCAGTTGCGGAGGGCGTGCTGTTATGGCCCCAGCATTATTGTCTATTAGTAATTGAACCAAAAAAGAGAAAAAAAAATAGTACAAACGAATGATGGCTGAGGAAGAGATTTAAAACAATCCCACATTTGTTTCCTGTAGCCTACATAACGCTTCTTTTAATAATCTCAGTCATGTTGTTTAACATTGGTTTAAATGAAAATGAAAGACCACAAGATAAGGTCACACAAAAACCAAAGGTCACCAAACTTGTTCTGTCTGCTAATAAAGGCATTTTTTATAAAGGTACTTTTATTAAGAAAATACTCGTGAAAAAAAGCAAATGTTCAAGTAGTGTCTGTCAGAAAACTTGCAGTCATTTGACTTGCTGATCATAGTTCACTTTCAGTTACCTTTGGAAATTCAGGGGGCTGCAGGGATAGGGAGGAGACATGTACATAAAGCAAAACCCATCATATAGAATAGATGTCAGGTTATAAGAATAATACACATTAAATTCCCATTTTAAAAACCCATAAGGTATCGAACAGTAATTAAGGTCAGGCAGTGTGGCACGTGCTCTGTGTCACACAGCAAGGGGTGTACGTGAACCCAAAGTCAAGTCAAACTTTATACAGAACTGTAGTTTTATATCCTGGTTTTAGGTGTTTCTGGGCAGGGGGGAGGGCTGAATGAGTTTTGTTATAATTAGGTTAGAACAGAATACTATCTCATAAAAATACAGTTTATGAAACAAATATTTCTAATTTTTAGGTGAATATGCTAGTACCCGAGAAGTATTGTTTGCACGAACTCATGTCTGTTAAATGGCCATGTTCATCACTGCTACAGCAGGGTGGGCTTTCCTGGAAGTGCACCAGGAGTAGTTCTGTCTCAGCAAGACAATAAGGATGGCCACTGTCCATTTCCAAATTCCCATTTACTTTCAGAGAAAGCAAATCTCATAATTATGAAATTGGTCATGGGTAACTTTCAGCTGCAGTTATTTTGGATGAAGGAAGGGGATTTCTGTTGTTACAGCTTTTAGTTTTGTGGAGTCTGTTTGGAACAGCTGCTTTTGTTTTGGTCATTTAAGCAGAGAGTTACCTGAAGTATATCAACGTCGCAAATCATCACAGCAAACTTTACTGATTATATGAGGCTTTGATGACTAGGTCAGACTTATACAACAAGATCTAATAAAACAATGCTAACAAACTTCAACTTAGTGACATATACGTAGACTCCGAGTGTAACTCAGTATATGCCGCAGTTTATCTTCATTCAATATCCTGGTTTTAAACAGCACTTTCTACTAGGCAGACTGTACATGCAATTTTTTTGAATTGCTATTTTAAAATAAAAGAAAAAAATTTGGGCAAATGCTCTGCTTGCCTGTCATTCCAGGATTCTTCTGTGCTCTGGACCTGAGGTTATTTATATGAGAAAATCAACTATTAGAAAATATGTATTTAATAATTTTGCTGGAATAACTCTTATTTCAGAGAAGGAGTTTTATTCAGACGTCAGTATGAGGCATCACTGCACAGTCTGCAGCAGACTTCACAGAGTGTTGGTAATTTCTGCGCTTCAGGATCAAAGTTCTTCTGGGATAAGATCTTTGTTTATAGAGAAGTTGGGTTAGTGGTGTCTTTGGGTTTTGTTTTCTTTTTTTCTTCATTTTAGTCTGCTGGTTGCACTTTCAGGGTAGAAGGGACTATCAATATTGTGCCTGTCTCCTAGTGGAGAGACTTTTTAAGGGAGACAGTTTTGCAGCGTGTCCTAAAGATGCTCAGACTCTGGATTTGCCTGATCTCTTGGTCGAAGACCGCTGTGTAGCCAGCTCCCCTCGACAGAGAAAGCTTTGTCTCTGGCTCTCATGTGCTTCATCCTGAGCTTTGTGATCTGCATTTTCCCAGCGGGGCACAGCTGTCACGGTGACTCATAGACTGAAAATCACCCTTTGATGTAGCTGTGTCTCTAACCATGTAGTATGTTCTCCAGTTCCTTGTCCAGTCTAGTTTTAAGTGATTCAAACACCACTCCTGTTAGCAAAATATTCCATAGTCTAGGAGACTGCGTTGCTGTTCAGTCTGATTTCATTTCAGCCCACACTATTTCATGCCAGTCTTAATGTTCGCACACGTCAAATATTTTAGGCTGTTATCATATCCTCCCTTAGTCATAATTTTGCCAAATTACATACATTCAACCTTTCTGTTGTCATCTTTTATATTTGTTTTCCTTTTTTTTTTTTAAAAAAAAAAAAGATAAATTAATCTACCCAGAAGCCTGGTTATTTTTCTGTTCCCCGAGTTAGTAACAGAACACTATAAACAGATGGACATGGAGGGAGGGGGGGGAGAAGGGGGAATTTTTAAAAATCAGAGTGAGTTCATACAGAAATATTAAAATATACTCAGCAATGTTATAAACTTTTTTGATTGAAAGGATTAAGGGTTTTTTTCAATAGAAGACTCTCTGTAAAGATTACAACAGTTGTGCAAATTAAGTCTGGTTTGTTGTTGTTTATTTTTTTTAAACAACCCCCTCCCTGACAGTTCCGAGCTCCTCTCAGTGGTTAGATCTGTATGATTCTCAAACTAGTTGGTGACTTCTGTTATTTTTTTTCCAGGGTCTTCAATGGTGATTTAATTCAGCACATTTATGATTTACGTGAAATTATTCATTATGCAGTTGACCTTATGTGAGACAATAAATTGCCCCTTTCAAACAACTGACTGGCTTTTGGAGTGCAGTTAAGGCTGAAAGAGGAGCAAGCAGATAATACCGAAGAGACTGCTTGGAATTTTAAACTGATATTAGGATGGTCTTTGAGTGGGCAGGGAGGTTGGTGCAGGCTGCCCTGCATTTCCTCCCTGTCTGAAACATGAAGTGTTCAAGTGCAGCAATGGTGCTTCCTGCCAGTGGGAATTGTTTATCAGCTGATTGCTTTATAAAGTAGGAGGGCAGGGAAAGGGACTGAAATAGCTGGGAATAGGAAATTCCTGCAGAATAGAGAATAGAGAAGTAAAACCCTAAAAGGCCTCAAAAGGGAGTAATTGAGGAAGATGGAGCTGCGGTGGCTGGAGGGAGTGGCTCCTCGCACTTTTCTGTTAGTTCAGTTTACTCCACTCTCACTGGTGGGAGTGATACGATCATGAATGTAGACACAGTGATGCCGAGTCCCACTCTGCAGAGTTACACATCACGTGTCCAACAAGAAAAAAAAGTGATGCATTCTTTTCTCCCCATGAAGCTTTTCTTTTTGTTTTGTTTTTTTTTTCTTCTTCAAACATCTGATTGTCAATTAAAAATTGCAGTATTTTTTCAAATGGTTGGGGAAATGCTATTTTCCAGTGGGATATGAGGAGAAAACTTTACAAGCTGGGGGAGGGGAGTAACAACAAAGCACTTATTCTTCCCTTTCCCCTCCCCCAGTAGAGGGAGGAAGCAGAGGAGTGGTGGTAGAAGTAGGAAGAAGAAAGGAATTAAGAAGAAAACTTGAAAGTGGAGTAAGGAAAGGAATTTAAAGGGGAACTGTACACTTTTTAGCAAACCTTTGGAAAGAGGGCTAAATTAAGTGAGATAATGAAAACTCCGGATTTTGCAAGCCATTTACTTTAATTTTAAGCATATGCATTGTCCTGCAGATATCAGTTTAGTTACTCTGATTTATTCCAGCTGAAGGTGTGGCCTAAAGGTTTAGGATAAAGCACAGATGAGGATATTTGTATAACATCCTCACTGTTCATATATTAAGACAGAGGTAAGTAACTTGGATAGTTTCACTCAAGAGGTTTCATAACCTTTAAGCTGGGTGTGTGCTGATTCAGTATGGTAAAAGCAGTATTCAAAATGAGATAAGCTTTGTGTGTTGCATGCTGTTTTCTGAGGATTAGCCCAACCACCTGTTACTAAAACATGAAACTCAGTCAGAAAAACAATTGCATACCTTTCAGAAAGGCGCACCTTGGGTGAAATAATTGCAGAGCCAAGAAACTTTTCATAGGGAACACAACAGCTTTTGTCTTTCAGCATGAAACCTTTCCAGCAGCTCTCACTCGATGCCAGCTTTGCATTTCTCTGATTTTTGTACTCTGACTTCATGCACACACATGTGTACACACATGTACATGCACACACTTAGACCAAATCTACTCCTCACTGAATCTTCTGTTTGATCGCAGTTGCACAATTCAGACTGTAGATAAGCAAAGAAAAGCAAAGTATATGTTATATGCTTGAAAGAATGTGCTTTTCCAATCATAGATGTACGCACACATAGGCAATGGATATATAATATTGACCAGCGAGCTAACCTGGGGGAGAATCTTTCCTGACTGATTCTCCTCTTTTAAATCTTGGTATCAAATTCAGAGATCTTGTTTTGTTTTGTTTTAATTACTCTTGACTATAGCTGGCTTGAAAAGCAGGGTTTCCAGTTTGCAGGGATTTCTTTCCCTTTTTTTTGTTCGCTTGCTCATTTTCAACTTGCTCTGGGTATGGGGGCGATCAAGTTTTCCACTCTGGGCCCCTGCAGGCTCCGCAGCGCCAGGAAAATTGACAAGAACAGCAGTGGGAGCCAGGCTGGGCCAGCAGCTGCCCCGATCCAGTATGGCTGGGCTGGACCCTGCCCCTGGTGCAGTGGCTGTTCATCAAACCCCAGGATGTTTTAAATAACATGTCTCAGGCTTAGCAAATTGTGATTATCCAACAAAACCCTGCTTTGTCAGAAAGTTTCTGACCAGCTTTACTTCTGAGTAACTTGTTACATCTGACCCAAGAGAGTAAAATCTCTGTTTTCTTGGGGCAGAGAGTATATAAATAACTGATAATGCATGGCCAAAGTTCTCCACCGGGATTAATAATAGCACAGAAATATTTATAACAAAAGTGAGTTGTCCTTGAATTAGATCAGGAGACACCATTCAGTTTTGAATGGAATTGAGCCTGCTTATACCAGATTTGTATTTGGGCCTGAATTTCTGTTCTGGGAACTGTTAAAGCAGAGGCTGTTTGGCCCCTCATGAATGCAGCTCAGGAACAGCACTTCTGAAAACTAAAACTGGAAAAGTTCCTCTTTCCTTGTTCCTCATTATAGGGCAGAACACTTAGGTTTTGACAATGACCAGTACCAGCATAACTGCCTGTTTACTAGCAGTGTTGGAAAACAGCTCTAGAGCCTTTGTTCATTTACTGTAACAACAGCTAGGTGTGTGAGAGAGCAGCAGCTACACTCCCTCCTCATTCACTTGCTGTGCTGGCAGCACTGCATCAGCCATGCAGAAGACGACAGTTTGCAACACTAAGTTGCTACTGGCTGTGGGGAGTCAGTTTTGCTTTTTTATATTTCCTTAACAGGGAGGATTTGGGTTAAAAGAGGAAACAAAAATGTGCACCCATTCCTATCTGAAAACCAGACCTTAGCTCCCGGTGGTTCTTTTTTCCTTTCAAAACATGAGCAAGATTAAAAATAAAGAAGTGTCAGTGTGCTAATGTTTCAGTTTCTAATCAGTTCACAAATGGCAGGAAATTAACTGGCTTTTCATGAACATCTGTTCCACTTCTGGCTTGAAAGGTTGGAGGCAAATGCTATCTGTCAAATTTAATAGTGAGCATCAGTAATAAATAAACTTTTCATTTTTCACACACGTACCCTCCCCCATTTCTCTATTAGCCATTCAAAACATTAAATTTTAGCCAAATGCATTGTTTTCTTTTCCTCTTGTATTTGGGGAGGGAAACGTAATATATGCTGTTAATTAAAAGGATGATGAACTGCCTCAGAATAAGGAACAGAAAAAAAGTTGTGATTATAATACCACAATGCTGGACACCTGCTGGATGTGTTATGAGCAAGTGTAACAACACCTAACCTAAGTTCTTCTCAGGTGAAATTCTGAAGCAAAGTCTCTTTTTACTAGTGTTATTTATTTTTATAACTTGTATTATTTATTTTTAAGTGACTGGAGGAACTAAAGGTCTTCTTGCTGTAGCAACAGTCTCTATGGGGGTGTCACATCTAAGTAACTTTTTTTAATTCACCTTTTTGTGCCTGGTGTTCCCATACAGCCGAGTTCTTCAGGCTAAAATAATAGTACCCCACAGGTGTAACTCATTTTGCACTGAGCTAATTTTTTTAAGGTTGATAGCAATTAATGAATATCTAACCACTCTAGTAGTTAGTTTGTTCCCCAGGAGAGACTTTGCTACCTCTGCCTTGCTTCACGCTGGGACTGGAATGCCTGCACATTATGCTCTTTTCATTCCTGTTGGTACCACACACTAGATGTTGTCCCTCCATTTAAAAAACTGACAAGCATCCAGGATTCCTTGTTCGCTACTATGAGGTGATAAGGAATTCACAAACCCAGAATCACATGGAGTGTGCAACAGCTGTACTTTTCTGGGCTCCTTGCAGATTCAGGACTTGAAATTCTTGACTGAAGAGACATTAGGATATCTACATTAGACTCTTGTAACGGTGATTACTCTTAAGTTGGTTTCAGTACCAATTCAAAGAAAAGTTGCTTTGGAGAACAGAGGAGCTAAGTAAAACCTCAAACAATGCACAGCATAGACCACAGGGTCCTGAGCAATCCACAGATGAAATGGAGAATGACAGCCCAGAATGCAACAAATGGCCTTAGAAGCACCAAAAGCTTCCCAGATTCCCTGATGGTGTCCAAAGAGGAGGACATTAGTTAGGACAGAGGAAACTGTAATCAAATAGGTTTGGCCATTACACAAGAATACCATGCAAACATGAAACTAGAGGAAAAGATCTTTATCAGCACCTAGCATGCAAAAACATACAGAAGGGAAACTCAAACTCTATTATGTGCTGCGGTACTATGATACAACTGCAGATGGATGTGTTAGCTTGTTTTCCCTCATTATTGGCAGTAATTACTGGCACCACATTGAACATTCAGTAAAAGTGCTCACCTCAGTCTGCTTGCTCAGCATCAGAATTGCATTTCCCACTACTCTGATTGCTTAACTTGACATTAAGACCAGGTCTTTATGGGGCAAATAGGCCAAACTGAATCAAAGGACTTCAGAATTAACACATTTCCTTTAAGAAGAATTATAAGGTTTTAGAAAAATTGGTACACAGCTTCCTTTAATCACACAGTGGAGTTACTGCTCATCTGCAGTGCCATAAGGAGAACTCAAACAAGGGTGCGGGAAGCTGCTTTGATATTTCAAGGTGAAGCTGGTCTCTTAAATTACCAATATAGTAGATATTTCTTTCTGTTCCTGCCCCAGTGAGAGGCACATTGTGCTGGTATTATCCATGAGAGTGGTTTTTTTTATTTGCCTATTTCCTTTTTGAACACTGCTTTACTTAGCCCTTGTTTCTTGCTAGTCTCACCTGTTTTGAGTGTGACTGACAGTGGAGCCGGTGTGTCAAGGGAGAAATGTTTGACTATTACTTCCACCCATCTAAATCCAATGCAGGAGCCTAACCACTGTGTTTGTAA
Source organism: Aegotheles bennettii (assembly GCA_013398125.1). NCBI lineage: Eukaryota > Metazoa > Chordata > Aves > Caprimulgiformes > Aegothelidae > Aegotheles > Aegotheles bennettii. Next base: position 1,102,474 of record VZRW01008202.1, on the reverse strand, counting down.
CAAGGGCTTATCCAGCTGAGGACGTCTTCATAAGGAAATCCTGTGGTGGAAAGGAATGCCACTGGCAAAAGGCACTCAAAAACGATGGTCACTGCCATAGCTCTTCTCCTCCTGGTATCCAAAGGCCAATGAGACTACAGAGCCACCAGGCTTGTCCCATCATTCTGGCAGTATTATCATGCCTTATCACTGCTCGTTGTCCTCAATACTGCCTGACAGAAGTTTAAAAATAGTGAAAGTCATTTACTATTTTTCATCTCTAAATTCCCAAAGCTTCATACAAAGCTGGGGAAAAATTGTCCTTGCCTGACATGTGGGAAAGTGAAGCAGAGCAGATGTGCTGAGAGATAGACTTGCTCACGCTACCATGAACAGCAAGCTGTAACTAAGAGTCAGGTTTCCTCAATTCATTGAATACAAAGTGCCAGGTTCTTCCTTATGAGTTAAAAAAAATTAAAAACTATGTACTGAATGGTTGATGACTTACATATCCTTATCCAAACAGATGCACAAATCTGGTTTAATGACAGGAAAAGCAATACTGTCTATTAATGAACTTTGAATAATTATATTATGCTCTAAGCATTGAGTACAACAATTCTCACTAGGGGGGGAAAAATCATTGGGCAAGAAAAATAATTGTCTCACTAGCAATTACCATTAGAGTATTAAAGAAACTGATGTACTTATCATTAAATAGTCTCTCTGGAAGCTTTTGTTTCCTAATAAAGTGCTCATCTCATGAAGTATCATCAGGAGTACAGTAATTTGATTCTGATTATGAGCCTTTACCTGCTTATTAGAGAAATGCTTGTAAATATTAATAATGGATTCCCACCATGAGAAAAGAAAGTACAACTGACATTCTTAAATTATGTAAAATAAATAATTGAGGCTGAGCTGCCCTCCTCATCCTCTGCTAGCTATGTCTTCATGGCATCAAAAGCACATGAAACCCTGGTGACAAATTATATATCACAAAGGAGCTCTAACACTTTTCAGCCCCTGGTTGTGCCACGCTATTTGATTAGCCCAGCAATGGGAGTGGAATTCACCCCTGTGCTATAGGGTGCATGAGCTTGTCAGTGGTGTTTAGCTTGGGGTTGATTTGCAGGAGCTATTTGCAGGTTGACTTTCACTCTGTTAAGAATGGTAAATTAAATGCTTTAAAAGAGAAGGCAGGAGAAGGACATAGGTAGACAGTACAGCATTCCCTGTTCTAGTGACAGTGTTCAGAGAGTGTTACAACATTTATTTTTTTTTCTTGAGATTGCACAGTTTAGCCCTGTGAAATTGTGCTTTTTGATTTGTATTTTCTTATCAAGATGGACTATCTTCCTCTGCAGCCTAGTGTTCACATTGGTGATTCTTTTTACCACTCATTGCCCTTAGTTTTTTTTACTTGCAGGTAGAGAATCTTCCAGCATGCTGTAAAATATCACCGTAATCTCACCAGTGTATTGGGTGGATGGGGAAATCCCCCACCAATTAGTTCATTTTTTAGTTTTGCTTTGTCTGAAAATACAACACAAAGCTACAATTTCCACCATTACACTACCATTTTGGAAATCTTAAGTGCTTTAAGACAAAGAACAAACACATTTATGCATATCAAAATGCCACTAGGTTTCTATAGCCATTCTGTAGAGTGGCAAGGCACTTATTCCACTTTCTAAGCATATCACAGTCTCTTATGAGCGTAACTTTAGAAACTCAGAGTTCTATAAATTTGCTCTTGAGTTTCTGATATGTCCCAGAACAACCTGTCAGTTCTTGAAAAACTGCCAAAAAATAGCATTAATCTTGTAGTTTCGTTTTTAAATACAGAAGATTGTAAATCTGCAGAACGAGGTGTGAATGCCCTAAGAGGAGACCTCTTAAGAAGAATTAAATATAATTTTTTTTATACTAAATGTAATTAATATGTCAGAAGTTTAGTCTAAAAGGCAGATGACATGGCCCTCTGCCTTTGCACACCTCTGCTGCCCTTTGGCTATCCAGGTCTTATGGCTGTCATTTTCTTTAGACACCGCCTAACACTTAGACATTGATATGATCAGCACTTCACTACAGAAGCCCTTTATCCCTCCCATTAATCGTTCTGCCAAGTTACTTTACTGCAGTTGGTGGCAATAAATGTGGAACAAGATGTTACATTTCTCCCTAAATTATCTCGATTTATGATTTCATATTGTAGGGTCAGTCTACTGATCTGTCTTGTACTGTGCTGACTATGGCCTTGTGAGGCTCTGAATGCCTATATTGTGCTTTATTTCAAAACCCTTACCTGAGAACCCATGGAACAGCAATCAAAGAGACACACTCTGATGATAGTGGTTATTATGCTGTCAGCCATTTAAAAAGCTCTTTACAGAAAAAAAGCTTATTGAAAAATAGGCAAAAACATGAATATTTTCCTGGTTTTGTGTGGGTGAGAATTTCTAATAAGAGTTTCAGAAAACGTTTTATACGTCTTTTCTGCAGATTTTATTTCCCCATCTCTTACATGTGTTTTTTGCATAATATTAACGCCGACCTTTGAGTCACCCACATCCTGGTATGCATCATCACATTCTCTGTATGAAACAGAAGAGAATATTTACGTATTATCAGACACACACAGAGTAATAATTTGTATTTTCCTCCTCTTTCCTTCTGAAAAACCTGTACTGGGAAAGTCTTACACAAAAACTTTTCTGAAACAGTATTGTCTATGGAACATGGTGTGCTTTTCAATCCATTTAGATTGTGTACTGTTCACATACAGTTGTCCTTTAAAAAAGTTGTATTTCTCCAATTTCTTCATTTTCTCACCTACTGTAACTGCAATATAAGCCAGAACAACCTGTGTTTTGCAGTAGTCCTTCCCACCCCATGCCCCACATTCGTGTTGCAAACGATCTCTATCTTTCAAGCTGTCATGATTTTCATTACTTTGGTATCATTTCATTAAGCTCTTTGTATTGAATTTAAAGTAAACCTGCCAGGTCTGACACATCTTTTTTGTGTCTTGGTTTGGTTTTTTTGTGTCTCTGTACTGCTTATGTATTTTTTTACTAAAAGCATGAAGCCAGGATATACACTACACTCAGAGTGTGATATGTTTTTCCCACACTGTGGAATTTGGTCAGCTCTGGGTTTTTTCAAACATCTCAGCAGGTTAGATGTCTACTCCCCCTCATCTCAGAAGATCAGTTTGCCTGGGAATACTGGGAATAGTTCATTTATTTAGATGTCTTCATTTTCCTGAATCTTGACCCATAAGCCTTCTCCAGTTTGGATTACTTTAGGCTAAGATAGCTAAGTCTTTTAAGCACTAGAGCAGTAGAAACTAAGCTTACACTTCTGCCAGAGTGTAAGAATAATATCCTAGCATGTATTAGCTGTTGTTTGGTTTAATTTAGGTAACACAGGTAAACTATAGCAACGTGAAGAATCAGCAGGAAGAAAAAGTACTCTGTATTCAGGACACTCTAAGGCATTGCTCTTTTTCCTTTACACACCGAAACTTTTTTCATCAAGCTTAGTTTTCAGCTGGAACCCCCAGACCCAAGGAAAGAGTTGGGTGAGACCAGGAGGATGTTAAGTGTCCTACCATGGGATCTGCCTGGGTGAGCTCAGTGGAGGTTTGCCTAACCACTCGCAGCCTGGGACGCAGATGAAAAGATAAATGACCAGGTAGCTTTTGAGGGTCTGTGCTGAAGTTTTCCATCTGTAAAATGGAGACAAGTAGCACTTACTTGACATTAACACATTTATGCAGAAGAGGTGTAAAAATACTTTATGGAAGCCTGCACTTGTGTAATTACAGCTACTCTAGACATCTCTTTTTTTAAAAAAAAGTTTTAAAGGTTTAAAAAAATGAAGCTACTAAACATGAGGATCCTACAAAATGTTACAACCCACCATGGAATTTCAGAAATTTCATTTTATTCAGAAAACAAACAAAATAGGGAGTGGAGTATAAAGAACACAGTTTTTATCTCCACAGTCCTTATTTATGTGAAGGGGGAGGTTTACAGCAAAAACAAAACCTAGTCCCTTTACACTCACAAATTGCTTATGTAGAAACCTTAAACTCTCATTTGTAAACCTTTTAATGTTTTGGAAAAGGGTGTTCCAGTAGTGTTTTCATACTAAATTCTGTGTGCCCACAAAATAGATACGCATTCAGTCCAAGCCGGTGAAAGGCAATCACAAAAAGAGCACCCAAGATAGTTAAATCAAGTCATTCTGTCTGGGGCTGGGAGAAAGCCCTTGGGTGTTGCAGCTCTTCTAAGAACCCCAAAGCTTTTTGCCAGTAATTCAGCACATACCTGACCCAAAAAAAAAAAAAAAAGTTGTCTGACTGGTTTTGTTGTTTCAGCTGTGCTGGAGCAGGGGAAGCAAACAAAGCTTTAGCATTTCAATTAAGTTTCAACTCTCGATATTTTCAAGTAAATATTTATCAATGTTGATGCCCTCCGAGTAGCTCAATTACAGCATTTTATATTTAACAAATTGTTTGTTGCTATCAGAAAAAATACCATGGGTATTTCTCGCGAGGAGGAAAAATGTCACCCCAGGTTCCCTCCCTTAGCACCGAACACATTCTGGTGGTAAGGACAATCCTCATTTTCTTGTCTCTTATGATGGAATTTGTAACTGAAAGGGGGAAGTCTCACATCTATCTTTTAACAGTTGACTAGATCAATGACTTGTGATATCAGAGCTTCACGATCTCAATACAATTTGCAGCAAATGTAGGTTATTTTTTTCTGCCCTGAGGAAGTGGGCTGCCAAGCACTGAGATTCTTTCTGCTCCAATGATATAAACAAGCACCAAAGGAAGTCAGGTCAAACTCGCATCTCTTCCTTTCTACTCCACGCTGTCATTAAGAAGAATAAAGTTTTGATTCGTTTTGCTGCAGGTTTCAAGCTGAATTTAGCAGCGAACTACGCATGCATTTTATTGTTTTCTTTCCAGTATTTTCAAAAGATCTTTCAATCAACCGGTAATAATCCCAAATTCAGCGTTCACAAGAAGCTGTGGGTTTTACTGTGACTTGGCAACTTCAAAGTAACAGCAGCCGTGAGATTATCCAATTGCAGTTCTTGGCAGCAGCTGTTAAATCTTAAATTGCTGAAACATTATCTCCGATGCAGCGTGATAGACCCTAGCAAAATTGTATCCAAACTTACATGGACAAATTTGAAACTCACATCCTTTCATACTTCAGTAAAACTAAAAGAAGTTAACTAAAAGGGAAAAGGCTTTAGGAAGGTAGTGATCACAGACAGCAATGGAGACAGTTTATCTCTTTGATCAAAAGATACTGGTTTTAAATCACAGGTAAACAGGCTTTTGAAGTATACCAGACAATTTAATCTGTAACCACCAACATAAATTAATTTTTACCCATTTTAATCAGGAAAAGTGAACATTTCAGGTTAGAGAGAAAGTGTTTTTAGCAAGGTGACCAGGTTATCCTGCGAGATTATGATGTGTTTACCACACCCCACTCTAGCAAGGCACTAAACACACTGTTAAATACCTAGAGAAGTACTGACTGTATAGAAGACTTTTTATAGGTGTGCCTGCAAAATCTAGGAGTGGCTTTGATTGGTATTTATTCAGCCCAGTTATTCAGTTGCTGTGATTAACACGTGTCGATGTTGTTGAATTTCTCTATTCTAGTTTAAATCTGCTCTTTCTGCAGAAGCAGCCAATCTTGGTGCTGGCCTTGCAGATTTGGTCATTAACAGAGATCGGCCTTGCAGATCTGGGAGTCAATGTGTAATGTTTCCTGTCTCTTCGAGTAAATTTGCCTCTTGATATCCCTCCTTGTGCATCCTTTCTGGAAACATGATTGTTAAAAATAATGAGCAATTGCTGGAAGAAAGAAAAGCTAAATATAATTAAAGTTTGAACTGGCCTTTTATTTGCATGCCTATAGCCCCACTGAAACCTCTGTTTTCACAAAGACTTTTTGTTTCCTCCTCTAAATCTATGTGTATACAAATTCAATTCCTTCTATCAGATTGGGGGGCAGGATGAATTAGATTTATTGGAGGAGCAGGGAGTGTTGTTACCACTGCATATCTCCTCATTCAGTAACTCAAACTTGAGGTCAGATTGGACAGAGTGCAGTCACAATTTGTCTGTGGTGATGAACTTTTATTATCTTAATATCCCAAACAAGGTACCTGCTAGCAAGAAAACCACTTCCTTTGTAGCACTGGGTAAAAAATATATCTGGGTCTGTGTACTATCATCTGTCAAACTTCAAAAATCTGCACTTCCTGAAGAAAAGGTAGAACAACTGAACCATAAGCGCGGTGCTCAGCTGGCCAAGGGGCTGAATATTTGATAGATTAATCTCTCATTATATTGGGTAAATCTCTCAGAAGTTAAATAATTTCATTCCTTTTATCTGGGTTTGGTGGGCAACACTTAAAAAAAACCCAACAAAACGAAAGAAAAGAGCAAAAAGTAAATATAACAAATTGTCAGGTAAGCAGACTGCAGCTAGAAGACTGGTCTGATGTTAAGGAAGTCTTTTGGAGAAAGACGTAGGTCTGCAATGTGTGTAATCATTGCAAAACCTTTTTTTCTCACAGTGAGTTGTATCATATTTATCTGGTCCTTCTAAAGCCAAGAGAAGCCAAAACTTATTTTTACCTCAGAACATTTTCACATCATGAAAATGGTCTTTGACTAGTTTAAGGACATTTTATTACTTAGATAAGGAGGTAAGAAGAGGAGGAGGAACCATTCTTTTGACTCTGTTAAGATTCTTGTGGTTCTGTTTTGACTACAGCAATTAAATATAGGGGTGTTCATAGTGAAAATGTTATTAAGGATGAGAAGTGGGGAGAAAGTGAGAGAATTTTGAAGGTTAACCATAAAAGCTCTATCTAAAAGCATACCACAGCAAAATTCTTCCATCCAGGTTGCATGGAATATCTGATCCTCCTTTCAGCTCCACTGCCTTCTGCAAAGACTGAGCAGCAGAAGATGAATTTGGAAGGAAAAAGCAAGATCTGAGAAGTTTGCCCTATAGGTTCAAGTGTATCTCGGAACCCAACTAGGCACTGAGCTGTCATTACAGGGTTTTTTTTCTGCCCACTGATGTGGTATACACCATCAAGTCCTCTGTAAAGCAATTAAAAGCTTTTTGTTCTAGCTTAGATTAAAAGAAGCTTTTCCATATATTTTTAATGTTGAAATAGATCAATTAGATCCCCGAAGTGGACAGATACTAACTTCCAGCAGCATCTTGACATTGATTAAATATCAAACCAGTTATTATTTGTAACTGATCCACACCTGAGGAGCACAAAACGTCTCGGTGAGACATGTCTTGAGTGACATTTTTATGGATAAAAATGCTTCCCCATTCTTCTTAAGCAGTCCAACATACCTGTGATCTGGTGTTGTAATATACACATCTCCCAAGTATTTGAGTTAAAATCATAAGCATAACAATGTTAAAGCTACACTGTTCCTTTTTCTGAGCTATACAAATGCAGAAGTAAAATACACAGCTTGGCAAACACACACATGCACTTCTGCAAACGCATTTCACTTTGTGTGTGACTGTGGGCACGTGTAGATTTACGTGCACTTTAATTTACAAGTGTTGATTTCTTGTAGCAATGTAAATGATGAGGTACAGCTGGAGGATCTGTGACTTTAAATGTGCTTAACTGGGGAAAAAGTATGGAAATCTTCAAACATGTCCGTGGGTGGTGTCTGAAAGAAGAGCAAATGTCTCGCAAGGTTCCATTGTGCAAACAGTGATCTCTTTCTCTAGATGTTTTGGATTATTTTGACCAGATTAGCTACCACAATGTAATGAAAAGCACCTAGCAAAGTGTTCAGATAAGCAATGCGCTTCTGATCTTTTTGTTTTCCTCCGGTTCCCTTCCTCTCGCCCCCTCCCCCAGCCCCATGTGTCCCGACCCGAGGCAGAAGCAAGGGGGCACGGCAAAGTTTCATTAGGCGGCTGCAATTAAATCCTCCGGTGGCTGGGGGGAACTTCGGAGATGTTAATAACGGCTTGAGCTGTCCCTGTAGCACAGAATTCAAACCGTCCCTGTGCTGTCGCTCCTGCGCTAAACTCACTTCCAGCATGGGCAGAAAACCTTTCTGCTCTTCTCGGCCAAACTCCGGGCCCCTGGGTGGTGGCGGGGCACGGCCAGCTCATGCGTCCCAGGAATCCGGGCACTGCGGGATTTACAGCCGCTTTCAGAGCAAAGAAAAAATAATTACGTTTAAGCTAGCATCCTTTCTACCGGGGCCCTTTCAGCACAGTTTCCACCATAGCCTTCTAGGACATGCTCAGTATCTTCCTTGTAAGGCTGAAGCATTTCAAGGGTAAGGAAAAGTAGGAATTTTTAAAATTTTCCACTAGGTGCCTGTCTGCATCTTGCTACTGCAGGTTGTAAAGATTCGGCTCAGCTTTCTGCAGGGAGTTATGCTGTCCTGAACATGCTTTATTCCAGAGACCAGAGTATTCAGCACCTGATGGAAGAGCCATGTATCTCTTGCACACAGTGGCAGCCCAGATGTATTTTTTAATTATTATTACGGTATGCCAATAATAAACTATCTTTGCTAATAACAAGAAGATTTTATGAAAAGTTTTCCCTGAAGCCATTCAGAACAGAATTCTTATCTGACTCATTTCAAATCAAACAATTGTTTTTCTCATGAAACAAGCCTTTCACTCGAGCTGCACCAGAATCGGGGGAGGAGAGGCAAAAATTTCTCTTTCTTGCTAATATCAGCGCAGTTTCAAATTTTTTAGGAAGAGTGAAAGGGAGTACAAAGCGATTAGAAGAACTGAGATGCACGATGAAGAAGGAATTGCCTCTAGGCTACTCGAGTGATGGCAATTCTTTGGCACTTACACGTGTTTAAAAACAAAAAATAAAAACAAAGCTCGAGTTGTTAACAGTCTTGCATATGTAGAGTCTGGTATTGATAGCACCTGAGTGTTGGCATAGATACATATGTATGAGTGTGTACCTGCATGCATAAAATCCGAGGATGACTACCCTTCAGTGAATGTGCACAGGCAGCTACCTGTAAAGAATCTGACCATTCTCAACCACTGTGGTCCAGTGCTTCCAGAGGAAGATGCTGGTTTTGTGCAGGGCTAGATGCCTTTCTCTGCCTCAGGTTTTAATCTGTAAAATGGATCTGGTAATTCTGCACACAGGAAAAAAGTAATCTGTCTAGTTATTAACCACTAATTGCAAATAGTACTTACTGACTAATTTTGAATAACATATATTTTGAGTAATTCAGATTTTTTTATTAATTAGAGCAGATAGGAAAATAAATAATTCACCTGGAATTGTTCAGCTCTGATAACTGCCATTCTATAATATAAAATATAAATGCTATCATGTGTAATTGAGACCCTTTTTTTTAAAGCAAGCGATCAACTATATTTTAACTATAAAAGTCCCCAAACCAAGAAACAATTGTTGGGAGGTTTTTATTGTAGTTCTAGTTAATTGCTGTTGTTGATGATGGAATATAATTGATTCTATAAAAAAAAATAATTTTTTTTTAATTAAGTAGAGCATAGAGAACCCCAAAATAAACAATTTCAGCTCTGATCTATGATCATGTTTTTTGCTGCTTTGTCTCGTGTTTCTAAAATTAGAATTAAAAAAAAATCCAGATTAAATATGTTTTGTAGTTTATCTGAGTGTTTAATTTGTTACAGGTTGTACAATCTTTTTATAGCTCCACGCAGCAAACCTCTGGTTTAGGTCACTGAAGTCAGCTGGGCTCAGTATGAGACCTGCCCATCTGATTCTCTTTGCAGGATCAGAGACAATTTTTATCTGTGATGGTGTCTCTGAGTTTCAAAGCACAAGCTACAAAGATAATTTTACAACTCTGGCACTTTCAGACTTGCTCAAGCAAAGAACACAATCTTTAAATCCAGCTGAATTCAACACTTGTATTTATTAACAAAGTGGCACCCGGCCAGAATTCTGAACACGTAACCTGTTCGGTCATAATGCTGCCTTTGTGAGGATATCTGAATTTCTGGAATTCAGACCCACCAATTTGCTCAATGAACCAGAAAGCATTTCTATTTCTTGGCAGAAAGAATTAGGAAAAATTACCAGGCTTGCATTTTTTTGAGGTCTGTGATAAAATTATTTCTGAACTTTATTCTTCTGAGTATTGGGTTGTTCCTGTACATTCCAGTCGCCTCTGGACGACCACTTTACAAGAAGGAAAAAAAAAATCTGTACTGAAACAACAGCAAATATTGTAATTGCTTAGTTTTTTACTTAGAAATAACCTCAGAAAAGCTTCCTAAATAAAGGTGTTGTGTAATGTAGGAGATTTGTTCAGGAGATTTATACAGGATAACTGAAAAGACTCTGAAAAGATCATCAAAGGATTTTTTTATGGCTTTTAAAATTATTATTTCTAACTATAAAGGCCTACAAAGTGGCAGTTGGCAAAAGGGGGTTGTTGAGCTTTAGGTTTTGTTTATTTTGAGAAGAACTAGGAAGTTCTAAAAATTATTTTGCCTTTAATTTCTTCTCTTGTAGTTTTTAGTATGTATGTGTGTGTTTTTTCTGTTGTGTTGTTTTTTTAACAGCAACAAAGCTTTTGTCCTCTCAGAAGTGTGAAAATGCTTATTGTAATTTCTTGCCTTACTTGGAGTGGCAGGACAGTTTGGACATTGCCAGAATGTCCCTTCATTAACATATAAGTCAATAACTTTTTTAAAAAGTGTTTAACAAAATTAATACCATTTGTGGCATGTTCTTTTGGTAAAAATCCCTTCCCTTCCTGACTGTTATCTTCTTGGCTATTTTGATATTATTAAGTCATTAAGCCTGTATCTATCAGAAAGTGTTCAGGTTTAGGAGCTGCATTCCTGAATAAGATTAGCAACTGGGAAAAGACCTCTTTCAGCCCTCTTAGAATATATTTTTAAATAAAAAGGCCATGTATCCATGAAATTAAGGAAAGACTACTTCTATATTACAACTGTCATAATCCCCATCGTTCTGTTCTTGAGTTTTGCTGATAGATTTGATGGTGCTTAGAAAAGGTCAATGGGCTTCTGATAACCCTTGTAACTCGGGCTGAGGCTTCAAATATGCAGTATGAATTGAGGAGATGTTTTGATGCTGAATTGAGAAGCATTCCCCGAAGTTTGAAGAGTTCAGCTCCTGAATAAATTAACTCACTCTAATACCTGACAATCTGCTTGCATTGCACAAAAGTCTGGTTGAAGCTATAAATACTGATGACAGCTTGTAGATGCTCCAGTATGAAGTAAGAGTCCTGTAGTGATTGGTACATGTAAGCTGGATGCACAGGCAATATGATCATGGGGTGTCCAGGATTTGGGGAAGGCTGGTTCCTATTCCTGGTTGTTATCTGACTTTCACCTTCTGTTTGGTATCTGCGTATGGTATCTGAATTTTCCCTATAAATCATTTACCTGGAATGTGAAAGATTTGGGATATTGTATGACTCTGATCAATCAAGTTTAGGGCTTCTAGGGGCTATCGTAGCATAAGTTGTAAACTAAACTGTGAATTTCTAAACACAAGCCCAGATCTGCTAGTGATACCCAAGCCATTTTGACGTGGTACACCAAGGAAATGATGTATCCTGGGATTTTCTCCCCACTGAAGGTGGGAGTTTGCCACATAGTACTCATGGCTCCGTACCTGCCGCTATTTTCTCTGCCATGTGAGAGGAAAAGTTTGGGAAGGAGACATCTTTCAGTCATGCAAACTAGTTTAGCACCATGTGCTTCTGCTCTTGTGGTCCAACATAGTTATGGCCTTCAGAGAAAATAACTAAGTGAGCTACACTTGAGAACTTCTTGGTTAGATGGTTGGGAAAAGCATTTCTAGCACAGCTGGCTGATAGAGAATTTATTAGGTTTCATGGCAGAATTCTGATGTTCTCAAATTTCCTTTGCCTTTAATTTAGAATGGAAATAAAAACTACCCCAAGATTTCCTGTAGTGTGGAAGAGCCTTGGTTTCATGACATTATGCCTGGAAGGATGACAAGTGGTTATTCACCTTAGAAGTCCTTGGTTTCATTTGTGTGTGGACTACTAAGGATTAGAGGAAAGCATCTGACAGACAAGTTCATTCATATCTGAGGCAAAAATTACACCATTTCCATATGACATTTCAGTTTGGATGTACCAGTAAGTATTGTCGGAGATAAATGTTATGTCTCATTCTTATTTTAATTTTTTAAGCCTTTCACTTCCTCTTTTAGTTGTCTCCTTGGGCTTACTTGTTCCAATACTGTATTGCTGCTGTATATTTCACATCCTTTCAAATGTAAAAGGAAAATCAAGCACTACAGGTGGATGAATTGATTCTGAAGCAGTGACAAAGATGCACTCTTTCAATAGATGTGTCTTTTATTTATTTATTTATTTATTTAATCACTGATCATAAACCAGGAACACACTGTTGCAGGTGCTGTACCAAAACCAACCCTTTGTCTTCCTATCCTTTGCATCCTCTCAGCTTCTGACCATAAATTTGAGTGCTCTGGACAGCATATGTGATGGCAGGAGTGTAAAAGAAAGCAAAGTCCACATAGAACAAGAACAAATCCTTCACTTCAGATTTGAGTAACAGAAAACCAGCTTTTGGGTTTTTTTTAAATTTTATTTTCCTCTGTGTTTGTGTGTTACTTCATTTCTCCATGTCTTGTTTCTGCCCTCTTTGGGTATCATTTTTCAGTGCCAATCAATCTCTCACGTTGCTTGCTCACATCCTGCCATGCACAGGGTGAGCATGCAGCCTTGCCTTTGTCGCCCAGGTTTGACCAGTTTGGTGGTGTTGCTTCTCTGAGTAACCATGGCTCATAGTGTTGGTAGTGTGCGCTTGCTTTAGATACCACGTGAGCTGAAGTATGGACCTTTGCATAAGGGATAATTGTCCCACTCTGTGTCACTGCATCACCTGTATTCACATTTCTGGTATAATGTGCCCAATTGACTGTTTCATTTTATAGTGCCAGACAGTGACTTTTGTCCTGGGTGTTTTGAACTGTTACTTCCTGACTCATCAATATAGGTGGCATAAAACCAGGTTAACACTGGTATTTCTGTTTACTGTTATTTACATTTTAATAAAGAAATAAGGAAGGTGATACCCAAAAGCTCTGGTACATGAGTATGGGAAATGATTCTCATGAGATCATGGGGCTGTAGGATAATTCAAATTGGAAGGCACCTGAGAAGGCCACCTAGTCTAACCTGCTGCTGCCAGAGGAGTTCTCCTGTGTTTCTGCTACAATCTTAAAGAATGAAAAAATGGGACCCATTTTACTGATGTACAACTGATTTATTTTCCAGAGAACTGTTGAAGTGGCTTGTTCAGACTTCCAAAGACTAAGAGAGAGACTTTGGCTGCTGGAAGCAGATTGCTAATTAAACATTAGCGTGACTCCAAACACTCTCTTGGAGGGCAGGCAGCCCAGTAAACCAGAAGTAAATGACCCACTGGAGAACTGCTCTGGAAGTCTTAGACGTGAGGTTTTGCTTCTACTGTTAGTTATACAGATTCACAATTGCAGTTCAATTATAAATTCAAAGCAATTAGTGTAAATGTGTGGTGCTGTTGCACACACAGTGGCCAGTTCTGTTGCAAACACTGGTTCAGTTTCCCGGATGGAGTACAGGCAGGGTGCTTGGGTTCTCCTCCTCAACTTACCGATAACATCAACGTGTACCCTGTCTAATGATAAGGTCTTCCTCATCTGTGCACAGATATCTATTCTTGCCACTTTTGCTGCATTGGCACTTACACTTGTCATTTCACAGAGCTTGAGTGTCAGGAAAAAACTGTCAGTATTTGGCTGGCTTAGCTCCCTGAACCAGATCTCTGTGGTCACAGAAGATGGCACAGGGGAGGGGAAGGGAACTTGCAGTGGGATCAGCATTGGACCGGTTTAGCTGTAATGTCAGACTGAAGTCTTTTGATTTTTTTAGTTTAATGTGAGAGGCCCTCACTGGAAAACTTGTATTTGTATTGTTTGGTTGTTTGGCACTCTTCCAGTTGCGCTGATTGTCTTTTATTGGACATTACAGATTTTAGCTGTACTTGATTAGAACATTAGCTTGATTTCTTTGACTAATGCTTACAGTTCTCACATGTTCTTCTTTACCAACTGAGCTAGCAGCAGCATGACACCAAGTCTCTGCATTTGTTCTTCCTAAGTAGCAATATTCAAAGCAAAAAATAAATCTTTGAAGCAACTTCTCTTGCCTAATCTCATTTCTTGACTTTATCCTTCTGAAACCAAGACCAAAATCTGTATCTCAGACCTTCTCAGTGTCTCATCTTACTGTGGTAGGAGGAGGAAAATTAAATTAATGGACTGGGACTCACAGGCTTGAGTTTCAAGACCAGCCAGGCATATGAGCACGCATGCAGTATGTGCTAGAGGAGAACCACACTACTACCTCACCTTGTCATGGGCATATACTGGCCAGGCATCCCTGGGCTGCCTTCTGTTATGCAACAGAGATCTGCTCTTAGCAATGCCATGGCCAGTATTATAATTCGAAGCAGCATATAACCTGTCTAAAGACCTATTGGTGAAATACAACAAAGGAGCAATTGTTAGCTTCCACTATGTACTTGCCCCTGAATAGAGCAGAGGTCAGAAGTAGGAGAGAGTCAAGCTTATGGTTTTGATTTCATATGAAAATGTTTTATTATGGCTTCATTTCATGTCCAGGGATCTACAGTTGAATCACACATCATTCAGCCTCTTAATTTCCTGTAATAAAAATATAAGTGCTCAGATAAAGAAGTTCAAAGACCTTTTCCTGAAATACATGGGGGTGAGGGAGAGAAATATCTTCACTTCTTCTAGCTCCTAAACAGGTCCACAGTGTTGGATTATTTGTTTGCATGGTGTCCTTCATTGTCACCATCTTCCAATCGGAGGCTTTTGAAGTTTATACTTTAATATATTTAGTAACTTGACAAACTCCATTTGCTGAGCTGGCTGGAAGAGGCACATAGTGCTGTGTTACCACACTCAGTGTGAGCAGAGCTGCCCTCAGCCAGCCTGCAGTCCCGTGCAGGAGTTAGCACAGGGATGCTGGGAACTGCCCCATCAGGTCACACTGCATGTCTGCAACCTGCAGGGAAAGCATTTGGTCACCGCCTCAGTCAGACACGTGGACACTAGGCATTGCTGACTGAGAAAATGGGAGTTTTATCCCAAAATTGAGTGGCTGCAGAACTGAGGCAACGAGGGGTGCTCTGGCCAGCCTCATGCTATACATATGTCTGTTTACCTTAAATTCCTGTTTGCATAACTGTCTGTTTTTTCCAAAGGAGCAAGCTGTTATCAACCCCTGTTGAAACCAGAGATGCATGTGATTTTGGAAAGGACAGGCAGTGCTCTGAGGAGCTTGCTTTCTTCCACACAGGGATGTGTTTGCCATGCCATCATTAGGCATAAAGACATTCTTACTGAAGGCATCAAGAAGCCATTGGAGCTTTTCACTGGATTAGTCTTACTGAGGACAGTCAGTCATAGGGTTAGTTTAACAGAAATGATAAACAAATTACTAGAAGTCTTTATTTCTACAGTGTTTTCTGCCTGTGTTCTCTAAATCCTGCAGAGGCCCCCGTGAAACACCAACACAGTGACAAGGGAGCGGCAGCAAGCACAAAGCACAAATAAAGAGAATGCTAAAGCTGGGCTGCATAACCCTGCTTGATGTGCGGTCTCCTCTGATATCACAAACTTTTTCTATTAGGAAAAAGAAGCCAGAAGCCTTTGCCTACCAAAAAAGAATCTTTGATCTAAGTCTTTTATGTTTCTCTCCCCCCCACCACCACCAACCCCCCTTGCTAGAAGGAGCCATGCCAGCATTATAGAAATAGCATCTGCAAAACAATTTGCAAGCTGGCGTTGAATACATCTTGCTTTTCAAAAAGCAAATCTTTCACATAATGTCATGTGGTGATTTTTGTGATGTTGCATTTTTTAATGGCCTATGTGTAGAAGATAGATGTCAAAGACATCAACCCAACAAACAACCGTAAATATTTGCCTTGAGAAAGCATGTGGTATATCCTGTAATTCTTGGCGCAGCCTCTTAATCTGGAGGCAGCTTAATTAGTTGTTAGTGGACTAAAGCAAAGAAAATATTTTAAAAATAAATTAAATAAACAACATGGGGCCTGATTTTTATGAAGTGCTATAGTCCACAGTGGCTTTTGTAGAACCTAAGGGTGCTCATCACTTTGAAAACTGGGCCATGGACTCTTCCTTTGAAAGTTCAAATTTTAGCTAAGTTCTTGGCACTACATAAAATCACTCAATTAAGGGTTTTCAGAAATGATTGGCAATGCACAGTCCCCTAATTCCATATTTATTGTCTTGAATATGTGATCATAACTTGAGAAATGCTGAATTTCCTTCAGCTTCTGCTCCTTTTTTGTCCTAAGGAGAGGATAATTTTTTGGAAGATGGAGGCAAGCTGACAAGGTGCTCCAGAAAACAGCTCCCTTTTGTGAAAAACTCTGATGTCTTGATATTTGCTTTCGCTCTAACAACATCTTTAAATATAACTGAGGATAGTGAATTTGCTAACAATTCCATTGACATATGGTTCCAAAGAAAAGGTCTGTTTTTTTCCAGTGAGCTCTACAAGTGTAAAAAAAGACCCGAGCATTATTGAGGACAGTTTAATGGGATCTGTATTCAGCATTCACTCAGGATTTCAATTTCTTTTTTAAAATATTAGACCGTATAAGGAGTGTGAGAGAAAATAAAATATAAAATGTTAATGGTGTGATGTCATCTGGAATACTGTGTTCAATATTATTTCAGCAAGAAGTACTTCATAAATAAAGGTGGCTAAGAGATGAGTGACATGTTTAAAATAGCTAAAGGAAATACTTTTTCCAGTGCAACAGAAATATTCCATGGAACTCATTATCACAAGATGTTCTTGAAGTCAAAAAAAATTAGATGTGTATCAGAAATAGCCATAGGTACACTAGACAGGGCAAGAAAAGAAATTATAGTTTCTCAAGCTCCAAGGCATAAGACACTATTAACAGATGTGGGCTAGAAAACATATCTGCTATGGATGGGATCTTCTACAAGATCCTTGAATATCCCAGACATTGAACTGGCCAATATTAGGGAGAAGATGTTTATCTACTGAGGTCTTATTCAATACGGTGATTTCTGTACCTATATGAAGTAGTAATTTCTTCAGATAAATAACACAATTAATTTACTGCACTTTGAGCAATTCTAGTTTTGATTTTCCTGCTTGGGAGCCCAAGAAGACAGCAGCAAGGCAGTTCTGGATTTATTTGTTATTATAGGAGTTTGTTCTCTACCTAACCAAAAGGGGCTCAGGTCTTCACTGGTGATTTGCGGTGATATTTACACAGAACAAGCCACTTCTGAGGACATGGGTTTTGTGGTGGCTTTTTGTTTCTCTTTTGAAAACAGAGACCATCACATTAAACCCTAATTTAAGAATTTTCACTAGCAGTTTTGCCTGTGCTGTTAACAAACTGTAGATGCAAATATTGTTCCCACTCCATGGCTCCTGAGGAGAGTGTTTCATTGATATGTTAATATCTTCTTTTCTCTTCTTTCCATGACCTAAGATCTAAACAGCCACAGTATTAGATACAGTACTTGCATGAAACAAAAGTAACATATCATTCTTAGTTAGAAACTAAGCTTTTCCTATGAATGTTTTCTGCAGGGACAGTTGGGCTAAGAAATATTTTAATGCGTGGGAGTTTTCAGACAATAATAAATTACACATTTTTATGCAAAGTATTATACTATTTACAGCTGTGTTGTTCATGTTGCTATTTGTCTATTGCCATTCCTAATAACCTTAAAATTAAAGTAGATGTAATACAAAACAGGGCATAAATGTTAATTTTTACTATGAGTCTTAAGTTTGAAGTGTTAATACGTGAAAAAAATCAACAACCAGAAATTAGGATGCTTATAACTGAAGGGAATTTGGGTGTTATATTGCAACAAGAAATAAGTTTGATAATTAGAAAGCAGTTATGTGCCCTGAGTGGGACAAAATATTTAGATGGAATGTGAGAGACCCTGCATTGTTCAGAACATAGAAACCACACTAGGAATATGCCAAATAAAAATTAATTCGAAATGGACTACTCCATGGGGTTTATAATCAGAGTTAGGAAGTCTGTATTCTATTCTGTGATACTGAACTAACTTATGATCTCAAGCAAATAATGAAATCTGTGCCCCTATGTTTGTACCTCAGTCATGTGGACATTGGTATCTTCCTTGATAAAACTGCTTTATTAACAAACTCAGCCTTTTGAGGAACTGGCCTCTGCTATCTGTGGTCAAAGCAGCTGATGTAGAATAAAAATGCTGAAATTCAGTAGAGCTTTGGCTAAACAGACTCCCACTTTTCATGCGTACATCTGAGCAAATTGTAACATCAGTGGGAATGATGAAATTTCACTTCTGTAAGCCGATGCAGTAGATGACAATATGTTTCAAATTTTCCCAATGTAAATACCCCAAAATATTTTAGGTAATAGGAAGTATTTCTTAGTCAGATATCTTGCCCAGACACCAAATAGCTTTTAACAAATTATAGTGCTACCCATTCTGCAGTCATTGACACATACCCTAAACATTTTTACTGTAAGTCATTGCTTGAGGGGTTTTTGTGTGAGTTTGTGTTCAAGAACTCCAAATGAGTCATTAGGATGCCGATTTAAAAAAATGGTGTTGAATCTCTCTAAATCGTTTCACATAATGTGTCTGAAATCTGCATGAATCAAACCCATGAGCATGGTGCCTATTGCAACTTGCACTTAGAGCTGAACAAGTGGAGCAATTGGTATGAAAGAATTTTAAGCTATGTAGAGTGAGTGATTCTCTCATCACACACTCCTTCTTGAAATCAGAATGAGAAATTTCTGCCTCTGATATGGTTCTGCTTGGTCAACAGATAAATTAAATTAAATTTATCAATTAAGAGATTTTTCACTGCAGGAGCCTCACGTGGTGGTTGCATGAGTACTTACGTGCTAATAAGCACATAAACACAGTTATATATAACTGCCAATTTAGGCAATCAATAAAAAACGTATTATTTAACTGAGGTATAGATGGTGGTTGGGATGGCACTGTGGAAACAAGAGTATTCAGGGACCTCGTCCCTGGATTACGGCATGTTTTCTTTGATGTGCTCTCGGAGCTGCCTGTCTAGGATAGCAGCAAGCACTACCTGTTCAAAGCACAGACTGCCTTATGGCTTCATACACCTACACAGCTTTTCCCAGCAGGCTCCGACAGGCAGATGTAGCTCCATTGAGTTTTTTAGACTAAAAAAATAACCCAGGACAGATTTGAGGAATTTTCATGCAATTATGTGATTGGATATTGTACATACAAGTGGAACATTCCAGTGTTTAAGTACCAGCTGAAGGGTTTACAAGCAGTCTGAGTATGGCCAGGTTTGGTGCAATTTCTTTGATTTCATTAAAGCTGAAACAGAGTACGTGTTGTCATGACTCGGGGCACACTTAGGTATATCTTGGGTCTCTAGTACATGTCTTATTTATTCATGGATTCAGTTTCTGATATCCCAGCACAGAAGTTTTTCGTTGCTTATCCAAAACCACAATTATCCTTCTTATAACAGAGAAGTGTTCTCGAGAAGCAGCACGTTTTGTTTATGGAGCAGGCTTTTTTTGCTAGGGCAAGTATTCCTGAAAATACACAATCAAAAGGATCACTAGTGCCAAACTAGTACTAGAACTAGTGCCAAAAAAAAAAATAATAAAATCACTTAACTGATCTTTGGGATTCACAAATCAGAGCTCTGAATTGAGGTTCTTAACTTTTTGATCCTGCACTGACCCACATTGTATGTGCACAGCAAATATTTAGCTTATGTGATTCAGGTATGCAAAAAACTGTGAGCAGTTTAGTGTATGAGCACTGGAGGAAAAAAAAAAGGAAAAGCAGATGTGTATGTGCCAATAGTATTACACAGCACAACTGACCAAACATCTTCTAAAGCCTGCTCTGCGCTTTTGTCTCGCTGTGTTTACATGCAGTTATGTTAAAAAAGAAAGCAGCAGGGGTTATGGTCTTTTTTTCTCTTCTTTCTTTTTTTTTTTTCTCGTGGTGTGCATGTCAGCAACTTCCATTTCATGACTCCCACATACGTCATTTTCTAAAGTTAACAGAGAATTGCACCTAGCTTTCTCATGGCCAAAGTCTGAGGTTTCCACAGAAAGTTAAAACCACTAAGGCATAGTTTAGTCTGCCAGTAAAACATAAGTTGTCTCATTTTTAAAAACAAACCATAATATTATATACGAATCTACCTGTAAGGAGGGTGTCATGACTCTAAAATATTTTTAAGATTAATTATGGTCCTGTACCAAGCTGCCAAAACAGTTTATAGAACCAAATCCTCTAGGTACTGCCCCAACTCCACTGAATGCTCCTGAGGACTAGAGATTTTTGAGGAGACACTGTGATTCATGCAGATTCATGCAAGAAGATGCCATCTGTATTGTTACCAGCTCCCTAGTGACTGTATACCTGGAAAATGAGAGAATATTCCCACCCTTGGGGAACTGGTGCTTCTGCAGTAGGATGGGATCGTTAAGGGAATTTTTTTGCTTTAAAAAATGCTTGCTTGCTCCAATCACAGGGTCTGACAAACAAGGTCTGACACCTGTAAGCTCCATGGCTGCCCAAATCCTCCAGCCAGCTGTGGGGTATCTAGGCTGGGGGGTCCCGATGGAACTGAGTGTTCACATCCATGTGAGTGTGCTCATGGTAGTGATGCTGTAGCCCTCTAGCTCGGTAAACTCTGGAATCCACCTGGTCCTTCAAATCTTTTAAAGCTATTATTACCTTGAAAAAGACAGGGACTTGCTCTGCAGTTCTGGACTTGCTTGGAGTCGGTTATTGCGAAGAGCATGTAAAGTCAACACAGCAGGGAGCCAGGACCCATACAAGTAGAGAATATTAATGTCTTCCTCCTAACCATCCTTTGTTTTGACTTTTGCATTTTATATCATGTTTTCTCTATGCTTGTAAATAAAAGCCAAGCCGAAGTTCTATTGTTGCTTTTTAAAATTCACAATCCCTTAAATTTAAAATGTTATCGTAAAATAATTGGATTTGTGAATAAATTGCCAGAGGTTTGAGGTTTGGTTTACATTTATCTTCCTGAGGAATGGTGTTTATCAACTCCTTGTGAGCTGTCATCACCTTATAGGATCTGCTAAATACACGATGTTCAGGCTCCTGTTTCAGCAGAGTGCTAAAGGCTTGTCCATTGTCATTAACATATTCGTTGAAAACATTTAAACATCAGCATTTGAAACCTTTAATACATTAAACTTCCCCACTGCCCAGGAGGGGCTGTCTGGGGAAGAGGTCTACGAGAAAAGCAGCAAAATTAAAATAAAATAAGGAAAAAAGAAAAAAGGGAGGGGAAAGCAACTCTGATTTCTTTAAGGAAATAGGACAGAGGCAGCTTCTTAATTATTCGCTTGTTTATTTATTTACTCCGTACCATTATTTCCTTTAGGGGAAAAAGCTGCTAGGAATGAATTCTTATTCAAACCTCCCAATCAAACGTGCACTTTATCATCCGCCCTCGGCTGGGTCCGATGTGATGGGAAGGACCCTCAGGACAAAGGAACAGAACAAAAAAAGGCATTTGGAGAATCATTAAACCACAATCGCGCCTAATTGCTTCGTATTGGTTGAAAAAACATCCAACATATTTAACTTTACCAGGCAGCCGGGATGTGGGACCCGTGACTGAGCCTCCTCAAGAGCCGTGGGCGTTGGGGGTATTTTAATTTTTATTACACCTGAGAACTAACATTTTAATGCCTCTGGAGTCAATTTCTCTCTCAGAAATGGCAAAATAAATCTGTAGTGAGTGCATTGCAAACTCCTCTAGTTTGGATTGTGGCTTGCCGATTCTGTTTGGGGACTTTGTGTTCAGCTAATAAATAATAGTGGAATGACATTTGGCCTTAAATATGTATTTAAACGAGTCACCCCGAATGAACTAGACCACCCTTGCTTAGAAGGAAGGAACATTTAAGGAGATGTTTTTAAACGGGGCTTGGGCAAGGCTTTCTTGTCTGAACTGTAATTTATGGGTGCAAATTTGAGTAGTCTGAACCTTACTTTATCTGATCTCTATGGACATTCCTAGGGGATGGGGGAAGTGACTGTTCACATTTCTGCATGTACAGGAAAGTGGTCTAAATGAAAGCGGTATGAAAGCAGGCACTGGTGGGGGAGGGTGTCTGTAGTTTGGTTTAAATCCTTCTCCTTTTCTGGTAAAAGACACTAATTAAACAGGAGATTTCATAAAAGGGAGACTTCCTTATGCCAAACCACCACTGCCCAGATGCAGCTCTCTCCATCACAGTGACTAAGGCTGCTGGGGCCTTCCATTTCTTTCAGGCCAGTAAAACTAAACCTGTTTCCATCAGCCTGGGTCCAGGTACCTCTCCAGAATCTCTTAAATGTTATTATTTAATAACACAAAGTCGTTAGATGGAATCCAGGTTTGGGTGTTACGACAGAGTGCACTTTTTAATAGCTCATCCTCAGTCCTTCTGGTAAGTGTGACACAGAACAGGTGGACTGACCCACGCATGCGTACAAGACAGAAGTTGATTTTTCATTCTGTATTCGTAATTGTCAAAAGCAAGAATTGTCAGAAAGATGTTTTAGGGATTCCTTTTCTCTCTCCTTTTTACATCACCTTCTTTAACCAGAAGGGATCACAGCTGGGATATTTTTGTGCTGCTACTGCATTCGCAACAGCCACCATTTCACAGCAATCCTAGTGTTAAAACCAAATGGTGGCACAAAGGGCTCTGCTCATCATTCATTCCCCAGCTGTCTTTTTGCCTTTGCCACCCTCCTCGTTCTCCTCCTCCAATAAAACCTTTCACTTACAGAAATTCAAAAAAAGGGCTTAATCCCCCTGTCCCTGCAACATCAGCCCCACAGGTTAATGCACACTTCAATAGTTAAAATCAAAGAAATGGGCCTTCTTACAATGGGGCCTTTTAAAAAAAAATCCTATACATCTATTTATAAGCCATCTAATCTCAAAAATCCTTATTACCTATCGTGTTACTTTAAATCATGGACACGAAGGAAAGGGAGTCTTGGCATTCAATTATCCTCCTTGCTTTAACAAGGTGTGTATAATAAATGAGCAGTTCTTAATTGACTTCAATGCAATTTGACACTACTGAAGTAGGAGGAAGAGTGAGCCAGGAAGAAAGAAGACATGCAGCTTAAAGATATTAGACAACGCAGTTATTTATAACATGAGACTTTATTTTATGACATTAATTAATCAGTATTTAAAGAAACAGTAGTTAATGTAAAAATATTTACAAGCAATGTTTCACAAGTAATTATGTTTTATGGGTTTTTGTGTTGTCACAGATAATGTATCATCGGTTAAAAGGTAAAATTCTCAAGGTTTTAACAGTCATTGCTAAACAAGTGTGCTTAAAAATATAATTTCCTCTTTTATGGGTTTCTTTCTTTAAATTAAACTTTATAAAAACAGATAATGCAATAATAAAATCCCTGCTCATAAATATTTTATCTGGGCAATGAATGATGCAGAAATGTATTCAGCCTGCATCTCTGAATTTAGATGAATTTAGCTAACTTCTGTGAGGTGTTTACAAGATACTGGGCAGGTCTTCAGAAGAAACACTTGTTAATATAGTCATGATGAATCAGGTTATGACATTTTTGGTGGCATTTTTAATGTAGACAGAAGCTTTCAGCCTGTGGTTTTACATTAGTTTAATCTGGCGTAAATCCTCCCTATGTCTGTGTTCATCCTCAGCCAGATCAGTTCTCTGATCCAGCATCCCTGGAAGCATGAGCAAGGAAGGGCAGGGAGAGGTGGTACCACCATGGCCAGCAGCAGACCAGACCCTGGGAGCAGCAACTGCAGCAGCACACCACACATCCCCCTGTTCCCTGTGTGGCTTTTAGCCATGCTGCACCAGCTTTGCCCCTCATTGCAGAGGAGTTTGGTAGAGGTGAGCTCCAGTGGCTCTGGTGTGGAAGGACAAATGCCACGGCCACAGCTGAGGAACTGTTTGAAAAACACATTTGATCCTCGGCAGTAAAACATTGCTCTGTGGAAAAAACTGCCAGTATTGTCTTCAGGAGACAAGGCAGATAGGATAAATGTCAGGCAGCCAGGAGAGCACAGCGTGCCCAGTGAGGAGCCGGACACAGCTCGAGTTAATAGCACTGATACAGCTAAAGCTTCCTGAACTCTGCTCCAGTGATTTATCTGTTATACCATACCACTTCCTACTAGCTGTGAAAAGCAGTGTGTGAGGGGGGGATGCGTGTGTGTTTCAGTTAAAGCTGTTCCCTCTTCTGGCATAGTAAGCATTGAGCCAAAGAACTCCTGGGAGAAGTAGTTTGCCTGCATTGGTCTGTGTTTAAAATGATTTTGCTAAACGGTGTTACCATAGATATTTTCCAAACCAGTGTCATTTTCAGTTAGAACAGGCAGTTTCGCCGTTCCCCTCCACCCGCAACTCATTTTCTAGCATTGCAACTTCAAATATATCTTTCAGCCTCTGCCCTCAGCAGAGCTGGGACAGGAGCCAGAGTGCAGTAATTCTTACCAAAAGATCACTTTAAAACTTTAACCACAGGAGTAAGGTGTTACAGATTCTTAGATCTAATGAAGAACGTACTTCCATCCCCTAACTTGAGCACAGCCAGGCTTGTCATTGCTCAGGAAAAATGAAATGCCAGGAGAGTGGAGCAGCGTTGCACGCAGGATGCATAATGGGCTCTGTCAGCTCTTTCAATCATTTAGGTATGATTTGCATCAACGTTTACAGCTGCTGACTATTTACAGTTACACAGCTATTATGTCTTCCATCAGCTGCTGAATGAACAGGTGTTTACCATTGTGCAGGCTGGAAAAGAGAATGATAGATGTAAACCAACAGCCCTCCGATAGGAAAGCTGTTCCCTTAAGGAAGCAGTAGGGTGCTGAGTAGGGATATAAAATTAGCTAAGTTGCCTAACAACTTCTAATTTTAATACTGATTTTTTATTATTTATTTTTTGTGTGTGTTGGTAGGGGAGAGAAAGGGGTGGCAGGAAAGGAAAGAAACTCAGATTGTGGGCAAATGTGCTGCTCTGGCTGTGACTGAGCTGCTGGATGAGACTCCTTACTTCTTGCCTGAGGCTGTTACTTGCTCTCCCCTGGCCATGTAATGGTACCTGTGGTCACTCCCAAACTGCTTTAGTCTTGCTCTTCACTTATGTGGGGTCAGTGTCACGTACTGGGGCTAGTGAATGGCTGTATATGCAGCTGGGCTTGTGCTTGCTGTCTTTTGAAGACCCTCAGAATGCCCTGCTGAACTTAGACATCCCACCAGGCAACCCCACCATGTGCTTTAAGTTCTCACTCCGCTATTGCTTTGGCAGGACAAGTAAAGGAGACGAGAAGGGTTGGCCTGCATATATTGCTGTTTTAGGGTTCCCTGTTGTCCCCTCATTTTGTGTCTGCTTTCCCATTTGCACATCCTGTGCTGTCCCTCAGGAGCGTGCCACATCAAGCTCTGCAGGGCTACTGGTAGGCTGCAATGGAGAGAATGTGGGTGGACTAGCTGTAGCTTCCCAATTAATAATGTTATGAATAATGAAACTATTAATATTAACAAATCCACGCAGTCATGGATCAGGAACTTTTGAACTAGACACTGTAAAATTCTAAAAGAGAAAGACAAGTCCTTTGCCCCAGAAGCCCTGTTAGCCAGCACTACGGGATTATATGCCAGGACTCAGAGTCATGTGGGCTTGCCTACATGGGCAATTTTTCTAGTTTACTGAATTACTGTTACACAACTGTACTTAGCTGACTGCCAGTTTTCCAAAATGAAAAGTCATCAATGAAGTTATATTAATGTAAGTGGAGTGGTTTAAATTCACCACTTGTTCTGTACCAAGGATGTCAGAACCATATAAATAAGACAAAATTACAAAAATGGTATGAGGGCACAGTTAACATTTTTTTAGGAAATTTATGTAATAAAAATCCAGTTTGCTGGTTATGAAGCCAGAAGTCTTTGGTATAGACAAAGATTGCATTATAGCTGTTTTTAGTTCAAAAGAGGTTTTGAATCCATTTTTGTGTCAGTTCTGTGGTAAAACTGTAATCTGTTTTATCAATTCTGCCCCTCCAAAGACATACGTTAAGCCATTCCTATTTCCTTAAGCACTTTAAACATGTGCTTAACTTCGAGCACATGGTTCATTGGGTTTTATTCAATTAAAAAAGTAAAAAAAAAAAAAAGAAATATAAATATAATTGGCATACTCTTCCCATTTCAGTTCCCAGTGCAAGCACTGATGACATTCTAATGACACTATGCTGTCAGCTTTAGGTTCGGCTCTCTGTGGGGAACACATATAGCCTTTCTATAACTGGAAAGATATATTCTTCAGAGTTGTTTCTGGTGCCAAATTTTCAGGGGCCTGAGCAGACCAGAAAACAGGAACAATTTAAGCAACAATTTAATGAAAAGTGGTGATCCTACTTAGTTTTTATGCCTTTCAAAGCAAGCCTGAGTTAAAATGCTTGCAGTTCTACACTGGCATGCCCAGACTGAAATAACCTTCACTTTCTTGTGCTGTTACATGAACTTTTTTTTTTTTTTCTGAAAGCCAGGAGTGGCCTCTCATATGAAGAACAGTTTCCTTAATTATTTTGCAAGAGCTCGATAGTGTCATTGCCTCTCCTATGCCTCCAATGTCCCGGGTAAGGCTGGGCCCCACCTTAATTAGATCCCGCTTCTGCCAGGCACCCTGCTGCGGCTCTGTGAATGAGGAAGGGGCTGAATGTCCCAGCGGAACCACAGCAAACCCTGCATCACCAGGAAGGGGGAGGGAAGGGGCTTGTTTTTTACAACTGCTTAAAGATGAAACCAAAAATCAAGGATGTCTGCCACCAGGCAGGCAGGACTTGGCAGATTTCTGTTTTCTCTGTCCCTGATCTTTTGCAGATTTTATTTATTTGTTTGTTTATTTAAACTCAGCAGGCTTTGTTGCTATCTGCTAGTTTCTCTTCGGTGTGTGCACATGATGGTTTACTGGTGACATCCTCTGGGTTTCAGAGCTTGGCTCTTCACCGTGCTCTGTATCTCGAGGAGGTGGGAAACAGTTCTGCCAGGCTGAGGGGCACTGCACCCCGCTGGAAAACCAGGGGGGATCCTCCAGAACGAGCTTGATCGCTGCTATGTTAGTTATGCTGTTATGCATCGGGCACGCAGAGTACCCTTCACGCTCACTTTTGTTTTAATTTTATACCAGATTGACTTCAGTGGAGTCACACCCAAGATACACTGACATACTTGAGAGCTGAGTCAGGGCTGGTGTATCAGCTTATTGACTGAGTTAGTTTCAGTTGTGCAAATTGGAAAACAAAAAACCAAACCAGCTGAATAGAAGTTAACCTTCCAAATTATCACCCATGGGCTGAGGAGTCAGCTTGAGAAAATTCAGCAGAAGACTAATATTTTTATTAGTTTTTATTACAAGAACAATGACTATGAAGCAACAAAAGAATTAGAAGTCCCTTGGTGTAACAATCGGGCTTCAGATATGACACTCCAATGAATATCTAAAGTATCTTAATTTCTTCATGCAAAAGGATATTACAATAAGTACTTTCATGCATGTGATGAAAGCCAGTGCACTTTAGCATTGCTTCTTTTCCTCTTGTGCGTGTGTTACCACTAGATTCATGTAATCATGCTGCAGTAACAAAGGACATTCATCTTAGAAATATGTTTTTGCAAATTTCCAAACAGAGGGCCAAGGCCTGAGAGGAAATAAGGAGCTTTTCCAGTGTTGGGTTTTTGTTACTGTGTAATATCCTCAGATTCTTTAGGCTATTATCTGAGTTTAAAGAATTGGTGGATATCATTCATTATTATTCATTATATGTTGGGGTGAATATATTCTTACTGTAAACAGCTTGCTTTACAATAAAACTTACTAACTAGCCATCTAATAGACTTACTACCTTTTTTGCCTGAAAGTAAATCGGTGAGTGTCAGAGCATTCTGTTGAGGTATGATGTGTAAGGCTTCGGTTGTGTGTATTCAGGAAAATTAATAGCAACTAGCAGTAAGTAGAGCTAAGAAACTGAGTTATTTTATTTCCTTCTGATAATATCCTGTTAGACGACTTTATTTCCTGCATACACTGGGATTTGGTTGTTCCACGGAGCAGTTATGCTTAGGTAAATACATAGCATGCATAAGCTCAGGTCTTTATGGCCATTTTGTTTACATACTCTTCTAAACCAAGAACACTCATCAGGTCTGTTGTTTGCCCACGGTCTGCAGTGGATGGCATACTTCTTCCCTTTGCCACAACACTTAGTATTGTTTGCATAGATTCTAAAGTTAAAGATTGCACAAACAATGCATCAGGGTGTGAATAAGGTATGTGTCAGCCTCATTTATTCGTTTCAGGGTGTATTTACGTTACTCAGCTTAAGACTCCCCAGCATCGCAGCTTAGTCAATGAAAAGCCCACACTGCAAAAGCTGTGGTCTGCGGGGTACTATGTCACTGAAAAGAACACATACCATCTCATTCATCTTGTAGGTACTATTTTCTTAACTGGCTCCTAAGCAAAACACACCCCAGGAAGTAGTTTAATATTTAGAGCCCTGTAATGTCTAAACTGTGGTGTCTCTGGGACAGGACCTCTTCAAACTGCTTTAGGATTCTCATGAGGTCTTGATTCACCACTGGGATTCCCGAGTACTATCCAGCACAAGTCATGTAAGATACTACTACTAATATTTTCTTTTCTGTAGGAATTTTCCAGGCTGATTGTGTGTGATAGCTCATGGGAGCTACGTGTTGTTTACCATATTTTTCTTTGATCCCTTTTTGGTGAAGGAAGTCTTAAAAAAATCACTGTTTCTTGATATCTGAAGCAGACTGGACATCTGAACACTCAATTAGAATCTGTACAATATGAATACTTGATTAATATCCTGGTCTCGTGGGAGGTGTCCCTGCCTATGGCATGGGGTTGGGACTAAATGATCTTTAAGGTCCCTTCCGGCCCAAACCATTCTATGATTCTAATAGTTATTGCAAGCATTTGTAAGCAATTTAAGGCATCTGGTTTGAATAAATATCACATAGGGATAAAGATATCTAAATTCAGCCTAATTTTCATCATCCTGGAAATACAGTCTTGAACATGGAACCTGATAACTGTAGGGATCTGTCTTTGGTATAAATAGTCACTCTGTTCTGTCAAAATTAATGAGTTTTCCTACTGACGCCAAAGAATTCAGGATTTCCCCAGAATTTCCCAGATAATGGAATAGTAAAAATCAGAAAAATTGCATACAAGAATTAATTCATATGTCACTGATGGTGTGTGGGTTTGGGCCTCTGCGGTTTAGCCCCACTTTACCAGTCTAATGAGTACATCCCACGCTCCCAACAACTATTCTGCTTCACTGGGACAAAATAAAAATGCAAATATTATTTTAATATTATAGATCTGTTATGCTGGCTGCTGACTTCACTATTGCTCGTTTCTTTTGGGGTCTGGCTGCCTTGAGCACAGGACAGGCTGGGGGCATGAATTTCCTGCCCAGTTGTAAATTTAGATCAAGACATTGTCAGTAGTTTTAAGATACTGCACCTGGCAAAACCCCAGCTTGGTCCCTCTGATGGCAGTGCCTGTTTCCTTCCATCAAATAGATGTTTTTCCATTGAATGTTAAGAATTCCACCAGTTCAACTTGACGCAAGCTAGTAATTTTAGGGTTTTTTCCTATGTTAGGGGCAATAAATCTTCAGTACCTACAGAAATGAATCCACCACCTAAACTGAGATCTTAATCTTAGTGAAAGAAATTGGCATGTTCCTGTTTACTTAAGTGGAAGCAGGGTTTCTCCTATGATTTCCAGCTCAGACCTGATGTGGGTTTGGTTTTCTGTGAGAGGAAGGGTTTCTTGCTACTAAATATTCTTGCCTGATTTCCCTCCATCCTCTTTTGCAAGCATAAAATCCCTAACGAGGATTCAGTTTGCTTCTAGGATCATTTACTCCACTGATTTCCTTTGCCTCTTCTTAGGTATGGCCACAAATTGAGGATCTAACTCTTCAAAAGTTCTGCTTTTGGTTTGAGAACGTTTTTTGGTTTTGGTTGTTGTTTTTTTTTTTTTCTTCCCCAGGTAATGTTTTGTATGCTACTTTCCCTTTTTCTGTTTGTCTATTAATACTACAGACACTTCTAGCTCATTTTTACTGTGACATGCAACTTCCTTTTTATGGTTGTCAGCTCCTCCTGCTCTGCCATAGCAAGCTGAACAGTTTCTGCTGTCTGTAAAACTATGCTGTATTTTAAATACACCACGAAAGAAGTAAAAGGAAATAAAATCCATGATTGTATTTTTCACCTTGATAATCTTATTTAACCTTACAATATAATTTAATAAAATATCATCAAATGTATTTACACACACATATTTATCAGAGTTTTCATTCACATCCTTGGAGTTGCAGACTGAGCCCAGTGCAGGATCTGTTTGCCACGCTGCTGGTAGGAAATCTATTCCTTATCTTTGCATCAAGGCACAAGAGGAATATGTGACCAAGAATTACTCGGTACAAAGTGTTGGGTTTGAATAAGTTGTTGCAAAGAGCCCTCAGCACTTACGGGAAACAGTACAGTTCTGCACAGGATTTCTTCCCAAACAGGGAGGAAAGATAAAAAAAACCCATAGGGAGAGTCATGAGTGATAATATTGTTCCTTTAATGGGTTAACTACAGTATGCGAAAACAGAGCTCTTCTTTGAAACGGTTAATTCAGTCAAGCCTTATTCAATAGATAAAAGCGTTTTAAGGACAGGTGCCAGCCCATCGTCCCCTCTCAGCAGCGCTGGGTGTTTCAAAGGGTAACTCACTTGCAAATGTGTTCTGTCAATAGGTGAGAAATCACTGCCAAGAATAGGTAGCACCGGGCTCTCGCTGAACGGCACAAAGGGTGGTTAATACCAAGTTACTTTTGCAGTGTGAAATTTAATACTGTTTGTTTATTAACTATCTCTGACTTTATAATTTATCCCCACCCCCCGGTTATTTACAGAGTCGGTGCAGGAACAGTTTGGAGCTCACGTTTCTTTGTTCTAGCCCAGTCCTTCAGAGAAATGAAATCTCCTCGTGTGGGGATGGAAATGCAATTTTCTGAGAAGCGGTATAACTGGCCAGGCTTGTTTAAAGCTAAGAGTTTAACTCTATTGACTTTACTGCTTTGCTTTGCTGTTTAGTTGTACTTGAGTGACTTCATTAAAAAGGAGGGCAGTTACTTAATGGTACAATCCAAACCACTGGTGTCATTTGCAGTTTCCTGTTCTCTTCTTACTCAGTGAGCTTAAAACTTCTCCTTGAGATTTCATCTGAACAGAAATCTTCCCCTTTACACTGCAAGATTTGCTTCATATCATTTTCTTAGGAAAGTATGTTGGGAAATTATGCTCTATGGTTTGCTGTAAATGTATTTCCAGTTCAGGTAACACCAGTCTGAGGTTCTGCCCTCTCGCATCAGTGAGTGCTGCCATACTTTGTAAGGGCTAAATTGTGTCTCAGCACACCCTTGGCAGGAGCTGATTACCTTTGTTTGGTATTTGTAATACAGTAACACCAAGAGGCCCACTGTGAATCCCTCATAAAAGCAGGCATTGTGTACACAGCCTTCCTAAGGAGTTTAGCCTCGAAGTGTAGGAGACAATTGGTGAATAAAACAAGGGGAAGCCCAACGTGACAGCGAGAGTATTAGGATGCTGGTTTCTGCAGTCGGGTGGAACAGATGCTGGTGCCTCCCAGTAGAGATGGGATTTAAGGAGGAACTTGGAGGAGAGTAGTGTAATATCTGCTGTTTCTTTTCTTCTTTTTAATTTGGGAAGTTCCCTTCATACATTAGTATTTATTAAGTGATTAAGCACTAGTAGTGTCGTTACACAGGCATGGCCACTGAGCCAGATATCAGAGTGTTGGTATGTGACACTTAACTTTTACACATGTACATGCAAAGCTGTGACACTGCTTTTCAGGCACAAGCTTCAGAGTAAACCCTGTTTTAAGGAATTTCTCCTCTGGAGAGAACTAATGAACTTTAGTTTTGTATGCATTTGTTTTATATACTGTTGTATCTCCCTATCGTGTGAACAAAACACCAGACACGATTCTGATTGCCACTCTGTGCAAATAAACTCCGATCTTCTCCCCATCCAACTGCAACACATCTCTTTTTCATCTGTCTTTTTGCCCACTGGCTGGGCAGGGGCACCAGGATCGGGCTGTCAGCAGGTATGTTCTGGTTAGTTAAATAACTATAAAATTTTACTTGCCTTTCCCTTGATTTGGGTGCTCTCTCCCCTCTGCCAAGTCATCCATTTGCATAAAAACCAAGGGATTAATCATCACTGTGATGACTTAATCAAGAAATTAATTAAGAAATTTCAGCAGCTCTGCCAAAAATGGTCTGCAGGTTCTGAGGTTGTCAGTGAGGGGAAGCAGGGTGCTGAAGGGTTTGGTTTCATGAGCCCTCTTCCTTAGGTGGAGTGACTTCATGCTCAAGTGTTAGGGCATTTGCAAAGCTTAATAATACTGAAACACTTTGAGAGAGGAAAATTTAATACCTGATCATGCGTAAACTAAGAATTTTTTAAGAGTAGAAAAAGTACACCTGTAGTTTCCTAAGTAATAATATATAAAAGTATATAATTTTACAAATACACATAGAGTTATATAATAATATGTTTAAATACACAAATTGTGGAAACAGATGGGTAACAGTGAAGAAAAATGTAATTCTAAATTGACTGAGTTTGTACAAAGCATCCCACTTACATGCTCTGACACGGCATCCCTCAGCTGGCCCTAAATACCTGTGCAGCAGCAGCACTGTTAAAAATATCACTTCCATCTTCTATTCTGTGTTGTACAACTGCTTTCTATGTGCTGCTTTATTTTTAGGCAATAGCTAATGGCTCTGTAAGTAATCACATTTTGAATTTTCTCTAGTATCATTCCGTGTTGCCTTTCTTTTAGGTCTGTTCCAATGATTTACAAGGAACATGCAATTATCTCAGACTGTTTCACACACCTTTAGGGTGGTCTGGCAACAAATGATGCTCACATCCTGTGAAGATAATATTAATTTTATCTTCATGTAAATACTG
Organism: Aegotheles bennettii; assembly: GCA_013398125.1. NCBI lineage: Eukaryota > Metazoa > Chordata > Aves > Caprimulgiformes > Aegothelidae > Aegotheles > Aegotheles bennettii. The sequence continues at coordinate 1,069,125 of VZRW01008202.1, read as the reverse complement.
CAGAAAAAAGTTTAGGGTACACATAAGATTGTGGTGTGAGAGTCCAGGGTGGCCTTGTTTTTATATAATCCTGTAAGATTGAAGGAAAAAAAATCTCGGCAAACAGTTTTTCCTAGTCATTTGAAAATATAATTGCTTGTGTTGTAGGTGTTTAAATGTTATTGAGAATATCCGTAAATAGAAGGAGGAGGAGGGAGGGGGTATCTATTTGTAAGATGAGAAAAGGAACCACTGCCTATTGTTTGACCTGAACAGCTCCCTGATTGACTGGGAGAAGGAATATCTCCATGGGAACAGATGAATGTCTGGTTTTCATGTGGTGAAATCCCCAATCGAGCTCACAGTGGCTTCACTAACATGGCACTCTAATTTGGTTGTTTGCATGCTGCTTCTTACCTTTCGCTAAACTAAAGAACAATACTTCTTCCAAAGTTACTATCCCCCAAAATATAATAATGGAATAAAAATGTAGAACAAATCACAACCTAAATTAATGGGTTTTGGGTCGTTTGTTGCTTTTTGGTTTTGTTTTTTAAGTAAAGCAGGCAAAATAATTAAATAAGATTAAGCCTTTAATATGGAACGGTCTTTTCAACGTCCTGCTTTTTGCAGATTTGGGTGATACAGGAGGTATTAACATGCCTCCTCACAACAGAAGAATGCTGTTAGTTTGAGGGAATTTGGAGAACTCCTGAATCTATTGTGTCTACGGGTTTGCTACAGCCATTTACAATGGTCTGTTTTCCCTCCTAACAGGAGGGAAATATCAGTTGACTTCGATACTGCTGAATCTAAAAATAATTTTTAAAAAAAGAGATCAGAGGTAACAAAAGAACCTCAGTTAACGTAACAATAAAAAGATCGCAGTCCAGGTTGGACGAAGGAGTGATTCCTAAATATTAAAGCCCCAGTGGTCTTATCTGGACCAGCTGCTTATAATGTCTGTGAGGAATGTGGCACATCAAGTGTGTGAACACTGCAGCTATTGTATCCTAACAGGCTGATTGAACCCTGGATAATTGGCATGTAACCTTCTCTATTAATAGTGCAGACAGATATGTGAATTAGCTGAATGCCTCAGACATATGCCATGCATTAACCAAAAGGGCTTACAATTCTCATAACAACTTGGCTAACTATTACACCAGTAATTATTCTTTAGAACTTGATAATATTAGAGAAAAATCAATAAATAATTTGTAGTTTCAGGACAGATTATGAATAATCAGTTGCACTGTAACATAATCGCCAAAGGTTGGATAGTAAGGAAGATTCAGGACTGATAGTGTGACACTTTGATGTTTTTAAAGGGGTCAGAGTGTGATTCTCTCTCTTTGTTTAGCTCTTGTAACTTGAAGGAATCGATAGGCATGTGAAACATTTAGAATAATTTCAGGATTGTTATTCTCTCTGTCATACAGGAGATGTACAGTCGGGGCCATTGTCTTTGGAAAGACAATAGAATATTTTCCTTTATGAAATACGATGTAGAGGGGTAAGTTGGACTTCTTAATTACTTTTTTTTTTGTGTTACATTGCCTTATTCTTCTGAACCCCTCATCCTTTCACTTCAGCTGTTTGTTTAGAATGAAATGGCAAAAACCACCTTTTACTTTTTAATTAGGCCATTCTTTTGCTAAAGTGATAGAGTGTATGATTCAAGTCTGAGTGATCTTGAAAGAATGCAGCATTACAACACTTTTAAAGCAGAGAAATATCAACTACGGGCAGAGAATATTTAAATGTGGGAGCCCCTAGAGCTGCATAACCTGTCTGGGAGTGTGTGTTTGGTGTAGCAAGCTGCAGCAAACAAAATAGTCTAACAGAGCTATGGGGCTTTTTCGTTATTTGGGAACATTTTGCAAAGGACTTTTCCTCAGAAAACCTTCTTAGAAATTAGCGCGAAATAATTGGACATTTTAGGATCGAAATTCAAGTTTAGATGTTCCAACACTTATGAGGATTGTGCTGTTGTTTTGCCTAAAGAAATGGAGATGAATGCAGTCTCTTTTGCAAACGCTTTAGTAATTTAAATGCTACTCTCAGTAATTGCCATGTCAAGTTGGAATCAAATAAACAGACATAAAAAGTATTTTAAACAGCTACAAATACTACACAAATAGAGACTCTTTCATTTCTGAGGTAGTTTTATTTACATTTGCCATATCCCACAGATGCTGAGTTGAAAACAAGGTATTTAGAAGATGTTACAGTATTAGGGCCACAACTCAAAGAGCTCCCCAATAAAAAGTGCACACCTAATCTCATGTGGTTCTTTAGTATTGATCTATTTTCATGCAGAAGTTAAAGCTTCTTTCTTGCCCTTGTCCAATTGTCTCCTGCATGTGACCTTCCCATCATCAGCTTACAAAAACCGTAACACTTTCTTCAGCCTGCTGCACCTTGTTCTCTCATTACCTGGCTCTTCTCTTATGATCCTACCAGTATCTCTTCTTTATGGGCTTTTCAGCCACAATATAGCAATTAGACCAAGACTCATCTTCCAGGTTTAAGATGAACTTCCTTTTTTCAGGCCCCCAGCTACTAAACCCCTGCATAATCTCAACTACTGTCAGCATTAGAGAAGGCCCCCAGTGCATGAATGTGCCCAGTACTGTGATTTGCACTAAGCAGTTGCAAATGGCTGTAATATGCATCATGTCTAGACAAACTGAAAATCAGATCATTGGTCTAAAATGTGGTGGTTTGGTCTTGCCCATGCCAGTTCAGCAGTATTTCTGAAGAAACTGAGATAGCATAAACAGTGTAAAACTAACTCGGCAGCAGCGTTACAAAAAGCTGAGGAGCCAGCATGGGAGAGGGCTGAAATACACTCTTTTGTGCATGAATTTTGCTGCTCATCTTTCTCATTCCCTGTCTTCCCAATGGAAATATAAATAGAGGGAAAGCTCTAACAGGCAGCAGTGTGACCATACAGTCATCAGAATGAGATCTGAACCAGCACTCCAGAGCTCAGCTCCTAGTTTGGGGAAGAATCAGATTTGAATGGATCTTTGCTGCTCAGCCCCTGCCCTGAGGGCCACAGTGGTGTTGCCTGCCCACCCTGCCCAGGTTTGGCTTGGAGGCCCATCTGTGGCTGGTTTATAACGAGCTAATTTCCTATCAGCAGTAGGACGTCAGCAAATCAGCACGGTGGAAGTTCTGCTGCCTCTGCAGTTTCCCTTTGGATCTCTCAGGACACATGAGAACAAAGCAAAAGAAGCAGCCCAAATTACTGCACCCTTTACTCTTGAAAACAGAGGTCATGCCCAGGTTCTGAAGGTGACTTTACAGGGTTTGAATCTCTGCCAAACATGGTAGCTGTAGCCTTAATATATAATTCCAATTCAATGGATTGCCATCTAGTTCAAAAGGCATTTTATTCTGATTTGTTGGGAAGTCAGAACAATTTGGTATGGTCCTTTGCTAGCTCTTGTGACCATACCAATAATTTATATAAAGATTTTTTTCTCTATATCCTGGCAGATTTTGGGGGAGTGCACGTCTAAGAAGACTTTAAATTGTGCTTGCTTGCACTCAAATAGGTATTTTTTTTATTTGATACCAACTTATTTTTTCACATGTCTAAACTGTGTCATCTATAAAATGTACATAAACTTGTTTTGTGAGAAACATATATCAAAGTGTACATTCATTTCTGTCCTGTCTATATTAGGTACATTTTAACTGTCTCCATGTACACAAAATATACAACTATATAAGCCTAGATTTATTCCTTTCTCTGCAGAAAGACATATACACTGCTTCAGAACTTCTCTGGCTGTATCCATTTGTCAGGTTTCATATTTTCCTCGGTGGCAGACGTGCCACAGTCAGCAGTGAAGAAAAGACTAGTAGAAACTGGCAGATAGATGACCTTAACTGGGATCAATACAAAAAGCTTCAGGAGCTTATGAAATAAAATACTTTGAAGTAAAATGCAAAATTGGATTTCACAAGCCATCATTACTGTTTGTCACTTTGGGGAGGGGAGAGAAAGACCTATGTGCCGTATTTAAAGTGTTCACATAGGAACCAGACTTGAATGAGCTGAGTTCAGAACAAGCTTTAAAGATCACACTGCCCGTGAGCAAATTACTTCAAAGTCCTCTTGCTTAAGGAAGAAAAAAAAAGTCTGAGTAATAAGCTGGTTGATTTTATGTGTCACCGATGATGGTCAGTGTCAGAAGTATACATTGAACTGAAAATTCATGTATTTTATAGCTCTAGCTTCCCTGAGATTCAGGGCTGTAATTCATAGCTGCATATGAGTTTAAGCAGGAGAGTTGAGGCACTTGCACCCACCTGTGGGCTTCCATCTCTCTTTTGGGTGCCCTGCACCAGGGCTGGCTACGTGGGCATGGATCTGCCCTGGTGCTGCTTCCTTAACATTCGATGGATTGTGGGTGGAAAATTATCCATGTGGGTCAGGTTTCTCTAGATGAGAACTTGCATTAGAACTTGGCATCCTAAAAGATGCCTGTGCAGTCTTTCAGCCATACTGACATTAATTACTTTCAGATTGCATCTCAATTTTGGCTGCCCCATTGTTGCTATTCTGAGATGATCAGATTTATTTGGGCTATTTTGACTTGATTATTAAATCAGAGTGTGTATTTTCCTTCAGGGTTTTGAATGACTGCTAAGCATTTACTTCTGAGACAAGAAGCCTTTACTTCAAAGATGAGGGAAGGTTTGGTTTTTTCACCTGTACTTAGCATCTGGGAGGGATGGGTTTGCCAGGCTGGGTTAACCCGATGGGACTCAACAGTGGGTGAGGAAGCAAGGGTCTTGCAAAGCACAGAGCTGCTCAATCAAGTTTTTGGCATTTATCCGGTAAAGTAAGAAAATATGTTTCTGTTTTGGTCCTTAATGCTCACCCACTATCACATTTTTTATTCCTGCTCCTGAGAAGGATTAGATGAGTGGAACAGGAATCTGTCTTTGATTTAGAGTCCTTAGACATAGTTTTCTTTCTCTTCAAAGTACTGAGCAACAATTTTCAGCTTTTCTTAATCCTGAGAACACCTAACCTTGAGGGGAAAGGAGTCCAAACCTGGTAAAAGTTAAAATAAACCTTGGATATATCTCCTATTTTTTTTCCATTTTCTACCTTTGGTTTGTACTCATGGGGAAGATTTTCTTTGTTTCATTTGGCAACAGCTTTGTGAGCTGCTGCCTTCTTGATGTTTAAAAGAGCAGAAGTGGTGTGTGGCCCTGTGGCTCAAGAAAAATGGAACTGATGCCTCTGAAACTGCCTGCTTAGGTAATGCAGGTGGTTTGTCCCACATGGAAAGAGTTATTAATGCAGATTTGGCTTCTGCATTTAATCCAGATGGTAATAGTCAATAGTGGCCACTGCAATTAACCACAATGCAGAGTAAATATTTCAATTTGATATTGACACAGAAAAAAAGCACTAGCCTCTACAAGCTGTGGATCTGCATCAACTCAGCTAAAAAGACAGTGAGATACTGGTGATGAAATGCTTGCACTGCATGTGGGAACTTTGTGAACTAACTGAAAAGCGGGCTAGGATTTCTGACCCCAGCAATGTTTGGTGAACATACACTGTTTAATGAACTTGTAGAATAATCGATGACTTTGTGGCTAAGGCTCCTTCTCAGGATGGGGCAGCAGCAAGTTTTGAGCCTCTGATTTGGATTTTTATGGGATGGGACATTACTGAGAAGCAGGCAAGGGGCTGGACCCACACGTCAAGTCAGTATCAGGACACGTGTGTAGGGTGTTAGCATCCAGTCAGCTTAGTGAACAGGAGCTATTTCATATCCAATTTCCTCCTAAAAAATGAGAAACCATAACAATGAGGGCTAATCAAGACCCTGTCTTTGTAATTCAGCATCAGAACCAGAAGGGAGACCAGGATTCCCACTATTAGCTTCTTTGAGTAGAAATCCCAATGTTTATGGAGATTAAGAAAGGTATTGATTTGTCACAGGCCATGAGGTTTCCTGTGTGCCTGTCTCTTGCTTTGATTCCCCTGGGTTTGACAACATTGGCTTAATCTATTTAAGGACCTATGATGAAGGATAAAACATCACCATCTGCTAATGCAAACATTTATAATTTACAAAAAAACCCATCAATTTGATATAGTGGGATAGAGAATAAAATCTTCATGTACCTGTTTAACATGGTGAAAGAAAAAACAATTCAGAGCATATACAGGATTAGCTGAGGAAGATGATCAATGGATAAAAAGCATCTCCTTGATTACAAACAGATTTTGATTTATGATGAAATGCTACAACTTGGGAGGTAATAGGATGTAGTGTATTTAAAATATGTGTCTTGGTTAAGATGTCTTTTAAGAATTGTTGAAATCTGTATTCCACATATAGTCACAGACACAGAGACACAAGAGCTGTGCTCACCTTTCCACAGACACAATGAGTCACAGAGCAGTTTGTGCCTTCCTCCACACAGACGATGTACCAATAGCAAATTTTGTAGAATGACAAAAACATGAATCACTCGACAGCTTGGTTTCATCAGAGATAAGATTCTGGACCCTTAGACTTATTATTTGGTCTGGTGCATTTTGAGAATGGACTCCTTTAATGTATTTTGTGTAACAGCTGCCACCACCATTCCTACAAATCCCAATAAACAAGGTATTCTTTCAGTCTCTGTTGGTACTAGCTCCACAGCTGGGCAACATCTAAAAAATATTGCTGCAATCATTGAAGAATATGCTCCACCAGCTGAAATTAGTATACTGAAATATATGCACCTTTTACAGCTTTTCAGTGGCTTAGCTTAAGCCCACCTGAAGGGGTAGTTAGAGATAAGGCCCTGCCCTATCTCAAACTGGACATGCTAAGCATGGGCATACCTCCTTCCAGCTGTGGGGCAATAATGCCCCATCAAAGCTACCCCACTCTGAGCTGATGTTGCTGAGGTACCTGCACCCACTCTCCCCTGCCTTGCTGGGAGGGGGGGAACCTTGTACATGGAGCAGTCACCAACAGCTGGAGGCAGTAACTTCTTAAACTGCTCCAGCTATATCTGCCTTGAACATCAGCCCACAGCCTGTGCCTATATTGCATGATCGCAGGCTGTGTTGACATACCTAACCCTCACTTAATTTAGGTACTGATAGCTGTAAAGCTCTGAAAAATGGACTTCAGGCACTTGCATGGTCTGAGCTTGAAGCAGTGCTGCTACAGCTACCTGTTATCTGCTATCTTGATTTGCCATTGTGTTGCATAGACTAAAATATGCAGCAAGTAAAGTGCAATTTAACATTACACTTAAGCCAGCCCAATGGGTAACTGGCATGAAAAGAATAGTCTGTTAGACTGGTCTAACTGCTGCATCAGACTGCACAGGTAACCATTTGGTTTAAATGTCCTCAATTTCGTAAACCCAGCATAGTTTACGCTTTCTGAAGCTCACTTTCACAAATAAATGTGCAAACATAGCTATATTGCTTGACTGTAATACTCCTGAAACTCCTATTTATGGCTTTCAGGGTGCAGACAATTTAGATCCTGTTCAGAAAGCTGTTTTGTGTGTAGTCTGTGAGTAGCAGGTAGGAATTGTTTACATTGATAACCATGATTAACACTGTACTTTTTGCTGTGAGTAAGTATATGTGAAGGTTGAACCATGCTGAGTTTATTAGGCATGTTACTGAAGAGCACAGCCCCTGTTAAATCTCTAATTTTTGACACTAATGTTTTTAATGAGGTTTTTTTTTGCCAAAGGAAGACATATTGCAGCATATTCCTTTTAGGTCTCTAGTGTAATGATTATTCCGTTTTTTCAGCATCTCTCAGTCTACACAGGGCACAGCCCCAAAATCATTGAGGCCAACAGTAGTTTTTCTTTAGATTTCGGTGAATGTGGATCAGGCATATGGAAAGCTGCACATGAGATCCTGGGAAAGGGCAATGTATCCGAAGGAGAGGTTTGTTAATGTAATGTAGACATAAAGTCCAGATTTAAGCAGTTCAGTAGCAGAAGCCTGTGGTGTAACTGCAGGAATTCTTGATACCTTTGCTTCCTGCGCCTCTTAAACACACAACAAAGCAGGAGGGAAATCGTTCATGATAATTAACTGGTTAAAATAAGAGTGAAGAAATCTAATATCATCAAGGTTCAGCAGTTATTGAATAGTGCATAGACCTCATGCTGATTCTCTGTAAAGAAATTAATTTCAGCTGCAGAAAATAACCATCTTCTAATTTAATATGGACTAGGTCCTCATATAGATGGATGGTGAGCAACACTGGGGGGGGGATTCTCAGGGCATAGTTTGATGATACGTTTGCTTCAGGGAAGAAATTTACTTTAAAGGTTAATTTGGATGATCTGGGTTACAGCGCAATCTTATAGACATTTTAATCTATATAAATTAGAGTGGTGAAGTGTCTGGCCATGGCAGGAAAGAAGGGAGGGGGTGGAAGAGGGACAGGAATGTCTTACCAATGCCACTGCTGAAGAAAATATACAGCATAACCCTCTATATGAAATATACTGACATGAAAGTATCATTTAACCTGGGCAAGTTGAGTTTGGGGTTTTTTGTTTGTTTGTTTTTTCAATTTGGATAGAAATATAATTTTGATGTCACATTATGTTATCTTACAGAATATAAAGATTAACATAATAAAGTGTAAGAACATTGGCAACTCTTCCCTTGCACTTTGAAGGAAAAATAATTTTATTGGTGATTCGATATCTACAAAGCTGAAGATTTGGTAACAGGCAAGTGTGTGGAAAGTAGAAAAATAGGAGTGAGTACACAAGAGCATGCTTCCTTTCAGTAAATCTTAAGGAGAGTCCTAGCAAAAGAGGAAAAAATCTTAAAATGGAATTCATAAAGTCAAACAATAAAGACACATTTAAGATTTGGAACGGATTGTCAGCTGGTATAATTCAGTCCTCTGTGGGCTGTGAGAGAGCAGCGATACCAGATGAGTGCGTTTCTCACACAGTATATAAAGGGTGCTTTACCCAAATGTTTTTTTAATCAGTCCATTTTTAAACAATGTAAGCTGACAGCAGTCCTTTAATATGCATCACCAAAGCTTTCTGAATTCTAAGTAGAAAGGACGAGTAGATTTCCCTGAATTTAGGAGCATGGTCTGGAATTTCATAGGTGGAGAGAAAAGGCTGCTTTGCTTTGAAGTTTTCTGCTTTATATGCTAAATAGTGCTGTTGACTGATTTACTGCAATTTCACATTCAGGGGGTGGGGAAAAAGGAAAGCAGTGACTTTTTGTTGAGTGTGATGAGGAATTATTGACAGATAGGGATACAAGTTCCACTTGCTTGCAAATTTGCTTTCAAACACAACAAGTTAACACAAGCAAGGGCTTGTAACAGTGCGATGCAACATTTAGTAAAGACCTGCCACATCTGGCAAACTTAAAACATTACCTGCTTTTCCACAGGGTTTGGGAAAGGCTGTGCTATTGAGGGAGATGTATAGTTTGCAGTTAGCACAGACATATTTTTTATTTTACTGGAAATGCTTATTGTACCACACTCTTTCACTGGTAATAGGAAAGCTCTTTTACCCTATCTTTCCACCGAATGTTTAAGATTCCTGGAATATTTTGTTTCCACTAGAACATTTAACCAGCCTGATTATGCGTCAGTGGCAGGGACGCATCCTCAATAATAAATTCATATGTGTGTGGTGAAATTAACTGTAGCATATGTGGGGCTTCAAGACCAAAAACCTTTGTAACAAAGAAATTCCTACCAAGAAGTGACCCACTAAATTCTGTTCTAAACACTTTGGTTAGAAAGTATATCCTCCCAGTTTTCATGAATAAATGCTAGACTTCATGTGAAAATATTAAAGCATGTTGTACAATCTCATGTCAGCATGTGCAATTTTAAATGTGGTTAAACAAAAAAGCAATGATATGAAGCTATGAGCAAGAATTCAATAGAGGTTTTGTTTCAGTGCCTCTGGAAGGAAACTGTCTCCTCTAGGAGAGCACTTCTTCCTCGATAGCATATCATTACTTACTTCTTCACATGCTATGGAAAGATGTTTCTTTGAATCTTTATGTGTGGAAAGAGGCAGAAAGGAGTGTAGGATAAAAGAGCCTGCTAAATATAGCATAAGCATCTGAGTGCACAAACACAGTGCATACTTATATGCAAAATGTGTAACAACGGGAAACATGCTTTATCACATCAAAATATTATGTTTTGTTAGTGTGTATTTATGTTCTGTAATGACATATTGGGAAGGAAATGCTTCCTCCTCCTTTGGCAGTAACCAATAGGAGAAATTTCATTAACTTAATTCCCAAAAGTGGCATTTGCTCATGTATAGTCCTGCTTAACTGAACTCTTCTGTGCCTTAGTTTCCCGTCTATCAGTTATGGTTGTTGAATTCTCAAGCACATTTATTAAGTCATTTGTATGTTTTTAAAGCACTTGGATATCTCGTAAAAATCATTGCATAAAAGTGCATTTATATTAGTACACCTTAATAAAAACAGATCATGCCAGGCACAATTAAACTCTTTTTTATGTACTACCATGCAAATCTTCCTGTATAGCTTGAAGTTTAACTTTCAAAGCTCAGCTGAGTTTATTCATCTGATTACTATCTAATCCACCCACCCATCATCCCACACTCTCTCAAAAAAAATTTAAAATCCTGCCCAGAGTGTTATTTTTATTTTCAAACGTGAATGTCTAAGCATTCCTCACAGATGTGAGAAAACTTGAGCCTTAATCATTACAGCAAACCCATGCTGTCGTTAGACACATACAGTCTTTAGCAAAAATCGAGATTTTCATGAATAAATTGGCTGGTATCTACCAGTCAGTACTGTAGAAAGCCACATTTGAATACCTGGCAGTCTTACATCTGCAAATAGCGCACGTCACCACGATGCATTTCTTGCTTGTTACGCTGGGAGACACGAGCCCCGTCCTCTCCTCCTGCTCCAGCTCCAGCTGTTGCAACACACTGGATCATTTCCTAACTTGCCAAAATGAAAGCAGGTATTGCATCCAAACGAAAGCTCGTTTGCAAATATGCCTTTGCTTGGACAATTGTTTGTGGATTAAAATAATAGATACAATAGGTCTGCGTGATGGCACGGTGACAGGATGCACTGGGGACAGAGGCGTTGCGGGGTACAAGCTGTATGAGCTGTTTCTTGTTGGTTCACTCTGTACGCCCAGATGACCATTCTGGCTCCTGTTCCTCCCTGTCCTTGTCAGCTTCTTACTCTCAGGGTAAAACATTTGGCTCTTGTTTGACTTGTGATTGTCCAAATCCATGTCCAGTGCCCTTTGAGAGTTTGCTTGCTCACTCAATGCTGAAAAGAGGAGTCCCAAAAGAATAAGTTTTTTTGTGCTTAAAATGTCTGGTCTAGCTTGTTGAAACACCAGTCTTACCAAAAAGCAAATTTTCTTGGCAGTGGAGGAAAGGGCTGGCTTTATTCCTGATGGACGTCACACTAGAATCTGTTGGAGGTTTTGCTGTACATGTTTTCTTCCTGGTTTCTGCTGTGCTGTACAGTACTTAGACCAAGCTGCTTTGTAGGAAATATTTTATTACGTTGAACTGTTTAATTCCTTGGGCTGGTGTAAACAAGTAAAACTTGTTGGTACTCAGTGAAGCTATGAATATTTATGCCTGCAGAGTATCTTCTCCATTATTTTTAATTTAACTACATTAATAATTCTAATTCAATATCAGTACTTGACACTATATAGCAAATCTGATCAATTCTTTTTGCAAAGATACAGACTCAATATCTGTCAAAGTAAGGTGCTGTATTGATATAAAGACTACTACTGCATGATATTTTAGTTGTAATTGTATCATTCTGGGGTACAATGAGAACAATGTGTATTGTGCCCAGTGCAGGCTTGCATTACAGTGGCAGTTGACTGGGTCTAGCCATAAAGAAATCAGCAATTTGGTCTGTATTGAAAATTTTAGCATCTTGCAAGGTGATCATGGAGAGCTTTGAAGGCAGTTCAGGGCTTCTGAACGCCCTTCCATCTCTTGAGTTTTGTGGTTTGTGAGACTCAAAGACTCTTGTGGATTTTAGGATGAGGAGAGAATGATTCCCAAGAAGACAGACACAGAAGGAATTCTTTAGGCCAGCATTCAGTGGAAAATCCTTCTCACAAAGCCACAGCAAGTGCTCCTTAGACAAAACACCTATTTTTATGCGTAGATGCAGCTGTTGGGTGAGACTATCCATCTCTGGGTCCATAAAAGTCAGATCTATTTTATACCAAAAAGGGTAATTTGCACAGGCTGGGGACTAGGAAGCCTCTTCCAAGTGATCAATACTTTGTTATTTGTAATAACATTGACTAGGTTATCATTAGTCTTCTGATACTGCACACATGGGTATATCAACAGAAGTTGAATCACATGTGATTATATATACTGTTTCAGGATCAGTTCCAATAAACCCAATTACAGTTTCATAACTAATAAGGCCTCTTTGAGCCCAATGTCCTACTCTTAGGATGCAGACTTGCATGGTGCTGAGCACCTCTGGTGAGATAGGGAACAGCCTCTGTTAAATCCTGAAGTCTGAGAAAATCAGGCCTCCCATGAGTTAATTATGGGGGATTAACAACCTATATGAAAAATAACAGATGTGGCTAAACAATAAGTTTGCAAGCAGCAATATGACCAATCAGTATAAAGCTGTGTTTAGCAGGTGATTATACACCAAACATGGCAGGAAGATTAAAAAAACCCCAAAACTCTTTATACTCAAAAACATATTTGATATGCTGGGAGTATGCAAAATATCCAATTATGAAAACAGCATGCTAGGACTGCTGAGATAACTTCTTCTCATTATTATGCAAGGTGATTTTTAAGAGGGTTGGTTATTCTTATAGTTTATTTTCACTCAAACTGGGATAAAATGGAGCACACATAATAGAACTGCCTTAAATAGATACTTTGTTAGCAAAGCATAATTTAAAGTCCATTTTAAATCTATATACTAGAGTGATTAATCTAAGCTGGAAAGGATGGGAAAAAATAAACACTACGATAAGTAGATATGATATCAGGAGCTGGCTGTGCTTGAAATTTCTCTTGATTATTGCTGCTAAAGCTCGAGACAGACAGGAACTGCAAATAAATAAATACATTCTGTTAATATTTGCTGGAATTTTTGAACACATTCCCTTTGGCTCTACTTGTATCCTGTCTCTCTTTTGCTTTCTGAGAACATATGTGTGATTGAGTTAGGGAACAAATGTTTGGAGAAGAAGTTCAAAGTTTCTAAAACTGGCACACATTGGTATTTGTGTCAGAGAGATTTGTGCACTTTAACCCCAACGCAGAAAAACCATTCCTGCTCAGGATAGAACCAGCACATCAGGTAAAACCCTGTCTCCTCCAAAGCCAAAGGGTATCTGGATGGGACTTCTCCCATGGCCCTGAAACTTTTGTGTATTTGGGGTTTTAGTTGTCCCCCAAAGTCTAGAAAAGTCAAGGAAATCAGTCCCTTTGGATTTTAATGGACTTTGGATGAGGCTCCCAGACAGTAAACAGAAAAGGTTTTATGTGACTTTGTTCCAGTACTGTAAACTCAAGGATTCAAATTTGTAAGTCAGACCCTGCAGAATTGTGGTAGAATTATATTTAAAATGATAAACTTGGGATCTTTTTATTGTCTTTTTATATCCTGAACCTATGTGGTTCATATTTTCCAGCTGCTGTGCTATGAGGGCTAGCAACTTGTTTTATATTATACAGGGAAACTGAAAGTCTCAAGTGATTCCACAGCTCCTGAAGCACGGGGCTTACCAAAGTCACTAACTGCCTCATCATTTTTAATAAAATGTTGGTCATGTAGCAAAATAACAGCTAACTGTATTTCAAATATCAAATGCTGCAGATTATGATCATTTGGCAAAAATCTTGTTTTTTTCATGCAAGTTTTCCAAAACATTTTAGTAAATCATGTTCAACTAGGAAATCAAAACATTGTAGGAAAACTTGACTCCAAATGGAAATTTTGCCAAGAAACAGAGAGTTTAATACGAATTTATGTTTATAATTAAGGATATTCTCTACTCTGCAGCTGGGAGGTGTGATTTAAAAGTTTCTAAATAAGTATCATAGCATTCCTACATGCAGATTGGTAAACTCTCATTTTATGCTTTGCTATTTATTTGGGCTAGATAAAATATATATCCACTACAGTCTCACCTCAGCTCAGTTTTTCTATGTGCCAGCCCAAAACACACTCTCATTGTTGCAGGATTGCTTTCAGAGTAGGACACTGGTAGCTACAACAAAGGTCAAAATTTAGCTTTGTGTAGCTAGACTGTGCGGCCATCAGAGCAATATCACCTCTCTTTGTGCAACTTTATCTGACCTGCAGCTGTGATGTGGGATTTTGTATCTGTTTTTACCCTCAGAGCTCCTGATCTGAAGGATGTGACAGTGCTTACTCTCGAGGCCTGACCTAGAGATCAAGGAGGCACAGAGCACCCACTTCACCCACAGCTTGTATCATTTCCTTTACATGCCTTGAGCTCCAAGGATGTCCACATCATCAAAAGCTGCTCAAGTTCAGGCTGCCTATAGTTTTCATCTGCTTCTGTTTTAGCGAATGACTGTGGAAAGGGCCGATACCTGTGTGATACAAACTGGATTAGGTGCAGCCCATCCACGAGAAACTGGAGCATCCTTGGGTCTGTATTAAGGGCAGACCCAGTGAGGACTGTTGGAAACTTTAGATAGACTTGATTATATCCTTGCTGATTCAGGCGAACCAATTAAAAAATCCTTCCAATCAAACAGAAGCATTTTACATTGTATTCAGAAGGTCATAAAGTTCCTGATTAGGCTATCTGCTTGTTATAAACTAGACTTAGGTTTTAGGTATGTTCCAAGAGGTCAAAATTGTAATTCTGGGTCATGAGAATAAATTGTATTGCTACAAGTAACTTCAATTCTGTGACTGGAAAACAAAGGATCAGCCATTAAGTTATTATTCTATTTGTTAAAAACATTAATGAAATGTTTTCCTCTGGAGAAGGAAAAAACCGAAACAAATAAACAAAAACCATAGCACAGTTTCAGTGAGTTTCAGAGCTATTATGGCCTTTGATTTACGAGTTTCAGCAGGTTCTGGAACAATATCAGATGAAAAACTGGGAGAAGCTTGCTGTTACAGCATAACAACACTATAGCATTCTGAAGTTTTATTTCAGAGGATTTAGTGTTTTATTTTGCGGCTTTATGACACCAATGGGTTGCGTTATTTGCAATTTGCAGACCCACAAAGCTGTAAAATATAGTGTGCTTACATTTTGGAATTAAAAAAAGTTTTCATAAATAAATCTAAGCAGATTGGAAATAATACAAAAATCTGTTCATTTTACTAGAAGAATTTGAACAGAAACTGGGCACGATTTCAAAGTCAAAACACAATACAAAACTTATTTGGGTTTGTAGTGCTGCAAAGATGCAACCAGTTGTCATTTATTAACTGATTATTAAATCAGAGCAGATTGGTGTTACTTAAGTGGCAAGATGAAATCAGCATTCCTCTCCTATGGTTCATTTTCTGTTTATTGTTCTTGTATTCTGTACAAGTGGGTAAGGGAAAAAAATAGAGTCAGAACATAAGCAATTACAAGGTCCAAATACTCATGCTTGCCAGTGTTAAGCTAGAGCTATTCTGCATTGAAAGAGACACCAAATGAGAGAAAACTACATTTTTCTTCATATGAATCATCCTTTCTAGTTCCAATAAAATTTCCATGGAAACTCCAGGACCATCCAGCAGATCCTGCACTATTTGTTAAAGGGAAATACTGTGTTTTCAGGTTTGCCTTGGGTTCCTATCATGGCATCCATGATCTTTAGACAGTACAGTAAATACAGTAAGTCCTGTGGTTCTCTCAGGCACAGAAAACAATCCAAACTGTTGCATTTCTCAGTGTAGTGGTATCTGGTTCCCTCCTGAAAGACTTGCAGGACTTTAGATGTAGAAGCAAAAGAGCTGATAATAAAAGTACTGGCTGCATAAACCCTGCTAGGTTCAAATGTTACTTCCAGGAATCTACCTATATCCTGGACATCATACTGATTTATTTATTTCTTTATTTTAATTAGCATATATATCGACTTTGATGGGATCAGGTCTTCCCCACATGCAGCTTTCATACCAGCATGAGCGTATCAGTTTATCAGTTTGATTTGCCTGGACTGCTACGAGCTCTGCTGGGGGACTGCACTGGGGTAAAGGTGCTCGGCATCGTGATTCTCCTTCCTACTGAGACAGTGTAAGCTGAAGCAAGGCTGAGTTGTTACTATATAAGTTTTTGCTGCTACAACTGCTGACTTTTACTAATATAGCTACTATAGCTACTGACTCATCAGTGATGTAACTGTGCTGACAGAGGACAGCAAGATGGATGCAGTTTCTTCCAGTCACCTGGGTCTGTGTCTGAATATGTCTTGCATTTTTTTCCAAATAAGTTTTAGCAAGGAAAACAGAACATTCCACTGGTAGCCCTTGCTCAAGCAGGACTGGGTCTCCTGCCATAAAGTTTGTTGGCTGGATCAAGCATTTTGATTAATTTTGATATAGTAGGGGAAGAAAAAAAGGAAAAAAAAATAAAGCAAAAAAAATAAAAAAGAGTTCCCAGAGACTTTTTCACTAATTTTATTCCTGTAATAGGGTAATAGGAAAAATGCTATTGAACTCTGAAGTACATGGAGAGTAATACCAGTCACCAAGCAACTAACTTAGGAAAAAGGATGAATGTTGGTAGGAAAACAAGAATATTAGTAAAGCAAAGCAAAAGCATAAAAAATCAGGACGTCAGCTAGTTCTGGTTGTTAAAAAAAAAAATAAATCACATCAAAACAAATTCCAAAACAAACAAAACTTTTCACTTAAAAAATCCAAAACAACACATCAGCATTCTAGTAATTCCTGCCATTGAATGTTTGACTCTTAAACAGCACATATTTTAGGAGGAAATATTTGAGCTGCATAAATAAAAGGCATCCAAGAATCTTTGTTTTCCTCTGAAATCCAAGGCCAATAACTTATCTCTTATTAACAAGTTCATCTTTTGTTTCCCCAAGGTGCTTTTTTTTTGTGTGTGTGTGTGCTCTTGGCAAAACCGTTTGGAACAAAAAGAAAGTAACTTCCCCTCCTGTTGTTTTGCTGCCTTTGCAAGCATTTATTTTCATGGAGACAAAGCTGGGTTTCCTCTGTGCCGGTGTTGTGTTGCGTGAAATGTCCCAACATTCCTGTGAATGGAGGGTTCTAAAGACAGGCTGTTCTGTTTTGAACTTGTTATGACAAAAATAGCCAAAAAAAGCGCCAGCTTGTCAAATTAGGAATTACATGAGGTCAGCAAATTTGGGAACAACCGCAACTGGAGGAGAGAGAAAGGGAGAGACCTAATTACGACTTGGGGGGAGGGAGGAAGGGTGGACCTTTCTGAAGCAAACTCAGAGCCGCTTTTGATCTCTGAGCACGGTGGGGCACTTAGGATGATTCTCCCACTAATTTTGGTAGCAAATGATTGGGCCTTAATATGCCTAAAAATAGCATTAATGCTGACCAACATTCCGGCTTGCTCTCTGCACACCATACCATTACTTCTGCCACATGCATAAACTTTTAGAATTGTGAGGTTTAGTAGTGCCCTAAAATCCTGTGTCCTCTTCTGACTTTCTCTGGTTTTTATATAGTACCTGTCACTATGACATCAAAAGTTAATTTCTGTAAAAGTCCAGCTCTGAGAAATCTCTGGGAAGGGAACTCAGCACATTTTGGAGAAGTTTGGCATCACGGCACAATAATTTTGCTACCTGTACCCTTCTCCAGACTAAGATGTCACCAGGCACAGGGGTTTCTTTCAGCTTGGTACAGGAATAAGGATGAATGGTAAAATTCATATCCAGACCCAAGAAGTAAGTTCAGAGGTGGTTTTGAATTGTGCCAAAGTCTAATATTATTTGTATGTGAGATTATAGAAAGCAGGAGATAGACTAGGATAGTCTAGGAGACTGCAGATATAGCAATAAGTCAAAACTCCTGTGCTCTGATCTTAACTCAGTGACTCAGTTTGCTTATCTTGTACAATGCAGATAAGAATCATGCTGACCAGCAGTGGCACAGGCAGGCGTCAGCAGGCATCCAGCTCCGTCCTGGCAGCGGCTGGGGAAGCTGCTGGGAGATGCTCTTCCTCCACCTGTCAATTATACAATGCTTGATGAATTCCTGGATTATTTTTTTCAATCTCCATCTATCAGTCCCATGATTAAGTGTAAAATTGTCCATCCCTAATAAAAAAATCTGTACTTGTTATTTCAGAAGGAATTTGAAATGGAGATTTCTATGCAAACAGCTTAAAAACAAATTAATAATTGTTGAATTTTCTAAGAGCTTTATGATTCCTAAGCCAGCTGGCGGTGTGAGGGTGAAGGATGTCCTGACTTCTGAACACTTAGGAATGGCATCCCTGATTGTTTAGACTAACACAGATAGAGCACATTAAAACATAAGGCAGGAGGTTGTTTAGTCCTCTGCCTCGGCTCCCAGAGGGTGCATCACACAAGAGTGCTGTTCTTGCTTCTTTCTTTTGGTCATATGCAGATGCAGAATCCAAATCACCATCTAGACATTAACCAACTCTTTATTCAAACCAAATTCAAACAACTAATTGTTCCCAAGCTTTTCCCTTCACTATTCATTATTTGTATGTACAATCAGTCCCCGAGGCCCTAAGTCATATGACATGCCTCTTTTTTGGGGGCCTTTTTGGATAATTAGAGTGTGAAAGTATGATAAATAGTAAATAACAAATTTACTTGGCATCAGTCAGCTACACACACAACCACCCTCTCTCCCCATCCCCTGTATCCCTGTTAATAAAAACTCATTCATGCCAGTGCTCACAAATAGCAAATGAAATGGGGCACAACATTGAATGTAAAAGCCAAATGTTCTTTGCAAATGTTTGCAAATCCTACTTTGGAGACTGCATTAGCTGTGTAAGCCATGTGCAATACCCAGGGATGTGAAGGTGACAGATATCTCACCGGTGTTTGCAGTAGGACGTAAGTCAACTATAATAAAGGTGGCATCTTTGAAGTATTACATCTGAAAGTGGCTATCATGTTTTCACATACATTTTCAGTGTTGTAATTAAAATAACATTCCAACCTTCTGCTGTCTCTGACCAGTGAGTTAAAAGTCCAACATTCTGATGTGTTAATTTTTAACCCAGGTATGTAAAAATGTTCTGATTTTTAAAAAAGAAGTTGTAAAATTAGCAAACCTTCCCCCCTCCTACCATTGCTTTGCTTGAATGTAAAACACACAGTTAAGCACCACTTGAATAATACAGTAATAACTAAACTAGATAACCTATCTGGATTTAATCCAGCCTGAACAAAGACATCAGTTCAAGTTGAAACTGAAAGCCCATATTTAATATATGAACTGCTAAAGACAGCATTCAATGTAACTTTAACAGAATCACAAAAGTTTAACGATTGTGTGGGCTATGTTTGTGAATTTTAACCTTCTATTTACTGCAAACAGAAAAAAACCCTTTTCACATAGCAGCTGAAGAAGCTTACAACTTAAATTACGTTAATGTGTCTAATCTAGGAAGAAGGAAGTTCTGCCTCAAATGCATATGTTTTATGCAATAGAACTGTTTACTTTATTTGTAAACCCTTCAAAATACTGTCCAAAGTTCATTCTTTGTTCAAGGTAAGAATGTAATTGCACTGCCTGAAATGCAACTTAAGTAATAAAGTTAGGATTTACAGGAGAAAGACGATTTGGAATTAAGAAAAAGCAATTTAAAAAATCTTGATGCTTCTCCTCCCTCCTCTCCTTTTTAATGACTCTCTCTTGTCCCCTTAAGAAATCTTTGAAGTAAGCCAAAACGCACAAGCGAGTCTGTTAAAGGTCATGTGTATCTCTGCTCTGTTTCCCCTTGGTGCAATGTGCCTTTGATAATCCCAGGAGTATGTACTGTTGTTTTACATTTTCATCCAAGTTTCATTTTTGGGAAGACACAGCAATGTTCAAGCTTTATATACAACCTTTGATATACGTTTAATATTGTTAATTATGCTCTTGTTCAGTCTTTCAAAAGCAAAGTCTATCAGTGGAAGTTCAGTGGAGATTTATTTGTAAGCACAGAGAGTACTTACAGGGAAATAAAATTCAGGAAATAGGAAGGCATAATGAATATAGGCACTCCTCCTGCAAAGATAAATGATTTAGTAATGAATAGATTCTTCAGGTCATAAAAAATCCATTTATTTTCTTTTGAATTTCAAGTAGAGGACTTGCACTTTCCCACTCAGTTATAATCAGTTAAAATTAGAATACAGAGAATGAAACCAGTGTACAGGCAGATCAGACAACAACCATAATGTATAATAATAGAAGTTAAATTAACAGACATTTTAAAAGAGGCAGCATTTCCACAGAAAGGTACTTGTTTATTACTACTCAAGGTGGAATGAAGATGTGATCTAAAACACACACTGCTTTTACAAATTATGTGCCTCATAACAACATGCTGCCAGATTTTAGTCAACTCATTAAAATGAAGGATCCACTTGACCTCTTCTGTAATTGTGGAAATGAACCAGAAATATGATTAGTCCAATAACTTCAAGGTTTGCTCCACATTAAGCTTGCCTTATCAAGGAATCTGATATTGCAGCTGAGTGAATGCACTGAGTGTTGGCTTCTGCTTCACTCAGGCTTTCCTGTGTTTTATCTACATGGGGAGAAGAAGCTGACACACACCTAGCTGTAGAACACAACAGACTCCTCCTGCTTTGTGCCATGCTTCATCCCTCATTTTCAGAGGGGAAAGACACAGAAGGGGTAGACATGGGAGCTTATCCAGGGATTTCTGGCTCCAGGACCAGTGACTTGCTGATGGCCATGTGGCTGCTCGAAGGCAGAGTCTTTGGGGCAGGTCAGTTGGGCTCTGTGGCCCTAAAGCTAAACTCAGCCTGGGCAAGCAAAATTGTCTGGTTAGGATTGAAACAGTATTGACTCAGTGGCTAGACTGAAAATATGTTAAGCAGTGATCAGCTACTGCTGTAGCACCATTTCTCCTTTCCCCTTTCATTTCTGAGGTTCTCAGGGTCTGGCTGAATGAGATATATACTTTTTTTTCTTTTAAAACGTGAACTAGAAGCAGATCCAGTATTGCTACCTTTGGGCCTGCAGGGGCTTTTGCAATTGAAATGGTCCCACTGAGGTCAATGAGCTCTTTGCATGGTTAAGGACTTAGTGAAACAAGGGAGAGAGACTAAAGAAATGTAAGGAGAACTGGCTGTTTAATTTTTGTGTTATCTGTAACCTTCATATTTCGGCATTAATGTGGGTAAATGTGTCAGGAGTTGGGTAAATGTGTTGAAATTAGCTGGGTGATTACAGAACAGTGAGATGGGAGCCAGTTCTGCAATAGCTCAATTCTTGACACTGCTGCTCTTTCTCCTTGATATGAAGAGATAAAATACGGTCCAGTCAGACCTTACCACCTCCTGTCTGTTTTGATTGCTGAATTTACCACACTATTTTCACTGGAAAAATACAATATTCCTTAAAACACCCTTCTGAACACTAGGGTGGCTCAGGAATTAACAGAAGATGTGATCTAAATGTGGCTGTGGCCAGGCACATGGCTGGGAACAATGGGTGGACCTGCCAGCCCAGGCTAAGTCCTCCCTGCTTGTCTGCGTGCTCAGAGTGTGCAGGGAAGTCGAGCGTAGAGACTCTTCAGTGCAAACACAAGATTGATAATTCCAGTGTTTTTTAACAAACACAATTCAGGCAAAAAGAACTGGGGTTTGATCTCCAAAGTATTTTCTAACTCAATGCCTGTAAAAGTTATGAATAGTTGTGTGAGGCTTTGAAAACACAGGTTTTAGCATTTTTGTCTGTGCAGATTCATAACTGGAAAAGTCTGTGTCCCAAATACTGAAATACCTGGAAATACCTGAAATATTGAAATACCTCTAATGATAATCCATCTAGTTTAGAAATTAGAACAGAAACAGAAGGGAATAGAAATTAGCTTGAAGAGAAGCAGAGTGAAAACTTTAGTTCTGATTTTATCTTGTTATTGTTTTCTCTTTCCTCATGCTGCTCATCAGAGCCTTAAGCGAGTCACGTCCCCGAGCAGACGCAGCACTGGGCACACATCTGGAAGCTGAGTGCTGCAGGAGACATCTTGCTTGTTTATTGCAGCTGTGCCTGAAAAACACATTCAAGCCAAAATGATCTCAGGATTTGATCCATACTTCTTATCTATAATTTGACCCATGGAACTTCTGTATATCCTGGAGCCCTGAAATTTTAATCTAACAGTTTAGGTGTTGAAGGACAAGAGCTTTTTGGTATACACTGTAGCTGCTCTGTAGATGACTATAAATCTAAGCAAATTGCTAAAGACTGAAACTCCAGAAGGCAGGGGGAATGATGCAAACAGAAGGTCCTGTTCTGACTCAGTCACTTACCAACTTGTGTTACATTTTTATTGCAGGTCAAAAGTCGACAGAGTATGCAAATTAAAAAAAAAAGGTTCTTGTTTTGGAAAAATACACCATTTTAGTATTTATAATTATGCACTAAGGGGCTTTTATGCTCAGCCTCATTTATCTTGGATTTTTGCATAATTTGAACTAAAAGTGGCAATATATGTAGAGCTCATTTATTCAAACTATACAGGGTTAGTGTTTTCCCTCTCTTGAACATGGTGTACACTTTGGGATAAGTGCCAGATTCAAGGAGGGAGGAGTATAAAAACAAGAGACTGGAAAAAGACTACAGAGATACTTATTCCACTTTTAAAATGGCTTCCAAACCCTCATGAAAAATTAGATGTGTAAGTTAAACCCACTTCACTTTGTAAGACAAATATATTCTCTGCAGATCTCAATAAATCCAACTGACACTTGCTGTATTACTCATGCCATCTAAGGTGTACAGAAAATTGCTGTTCTCACCTGAGTAATTTAATAGAAGGCAGATTTTTTGCATCCGCAGACACCGAGTCTTCCCTTTTCACTTGCCATTCTTTAAAATGATGTATGTCAAGTTTATTACCTGAAGAATTGGCTTACCTTGGGCTGTGTGCACGACGTTACTGGATGATTTTACTGGAAGGATTACTCACTGGGCATCCTGTTGTAAATAATGTTGTGAGTAGATCTTATCATCCATCAAAATCCAGGCAAAACATGTTTACAGTGTGGTTATCCAGTACATGAAGTGTTTTGTATTCAGTTTTTCACTGTACTAATGAACACTTAGCATGGTTCAAATTAAAGGTATGAAACTCCTGCTAGACTACAATATCCAATGCAGCAGAACTACTGTGCCAAACAGGATGGTGTCAGTCCTTAAAGGAAGGTGGTATAGGGCAGTCTTTAAGACTTAGTTACACCCCAACATAACGATTGTAGCTTCTATTGAAGTTGTTCTGTCCCCTCATGTTCAAAATGTGTTTTTCCCTACCTTTCTGTGGGTTACCTGGGGAGGCTTTTGCACAAGTATATCCATTGAGCAAACTCAAATGCAAACGTGTGTTTGCCATGAGTGCTCTAGCAGCCCACAGCTAAGTGGGAAGCAGGTTCTTCACTCCCAAATGCAACCTGGGCGCAGAACATTTTAATGTATTTGGAGACCTTCTTGATTTATACTTAAAAAGTGAGTTTGCTAAATTCTCCACTGGTATAAATCAACATTCATTCAGTAAGTGCAGCATAACTTTATGCCAAAATGACAATCTACTTTGAAACCTATAAAAAAGTACATCCCATCTTCTGTGGGCACAACACAGGTTGCATAAATGGAGTGATTTTTGTAAGCTTAAATTTCAAAGATGTCCTATAAGCAGGGACAGATGCAGCACAGATGTGAGATGGACGTTTGGTTCACGTGGCCGAGAGATGTATTCTCACCACCATGACCCAAAGGGGCTGCTCCAGCCAGGGCACACCAGCCCCCAACCCAGCTGAGGCTCAGCCCATGGAGAGCCCTTTCCCACCACCACCACTGAATGGGCCTCCAGGCTTCCTCATCCCACTCCTTTCCCATAGACCTGGCCCTATTCACAGTCTTGGTCCCGTTCCCAGGTCTATGCTGGTGACTGAATTCTCCTTGAAATCCAAAGTGTAATTGTCACTACTATGTTTTTTATGCAAAATGGTAGTTTCCAAGCTTTCACTCTGTGATTCCTGTTCTGGGCTTGTGTGCCCATTTCCTTCTGCACTTCCAGGTCACGAACCCAGCAGAGTCACAAGCTCATCTTTGGGAACTGCCAATTTAACGTATCATCGTAACTCCACTGCCAAGCTCCAGTGAAGTGCTGTGATTAGCAGGATTTCTTTCTCTTTTATAATAATACATTTGTTATGGAAAGAACTGAAGTTGATCTTCCATTCCTGAGGAAACAAAGATGCAGTGTTCCTTTTGTAATGAGATGGCCTCGAGGAATGAGTAATAGGGAAAAAAAAATAATAATAAAAAAACCCAACAACCAGACATCCACTGTTTAAGACATCAAACACTAAATTGTACTGTACAGAAAATCCTTTAACAGCTCCTGCTATGCTTGTTCCATCTCCATGATGGGCCATATTGTTGCTTCAAGGAAATCTGTAGAAAACTCCTATTAGAAAGTTGCTTTAGTGCTGCTGAAGGGCAAGGGCTGTATCTATACATGTTACGTTTTGACCCATTCTTTCTCTGTGGCTTGAAAGAGCGTCACTGCTTCCACATGTAAAATATGAACTCCCAGTGATACTCTTCCCAAATGCTAATGCACAGCTGTGGAGTTTGGATATTCCAGAGCTGACTCATTCTGCAACACAGCAGATTCACAGAGATGAAGTGGAGGAGGGGCAGTGCAAAATAGCTCTTTCAGGAATTAAAAGAACTCCTAAACCCCAAAGTATTACTATTCCATTACAGTATTTCTTTCATTGAAAAGTTTGGGTTTTAATGACCCCTAATTGATTTTTTTTTTGGCTTTGCTTTGTTTCAACATAAAATCTATGTCACTCCGGCTCAGCCTGCCAGTCTTTTGTCTGATGTTACAAACAAATCCAGCCAAACATTAAGATTCATAAGGGGGATGGGGGGGAAGCACAGCTTCTTAAAGCCACATCAGTATGTTAGAGACAAAACATTTAATTTAAATGGTAGAAACTAACACAAAACAGCTTCAAACCTAGTAAGCAGAGTTAGCTAAGTAGAAACACATGTTCTTTTGACATTTGTTTTCATGACAATTAGAAGCAACTAGTTTTCAGCTAGCATTCTTGGTCATCCCTTTGAGGCTTTGGCTAATACATTAATTCAGAATTACTGCAGAACAGGTGCCGATTGGAACAGTATAGGTAATTACATGCAACTTCATAGTATGTAAGGCAAATAAGCCAAATCTGGTTCAGGCACGTACATAACCATACACTCAATGAGTCAAGCAAATAAGGAACACAAAACGCTTTCATTTTTATGTTGCTTTGACCTCAGTGTATGTTTTGTTCTAATGTGTTTTGCATGCTCTGATCATCCTGATCACATGCATGTGTCTCATTCACTTGCGGAGCATATAGTTTCTCCCCCTTATTTGAAGACAAAGCACTGTAACAGCTTGCAAAGACAAGAACAGGTTTTTAACTTGGTGTCATTAGCTGGTTGGATTTGATTGCAACAGTTTTAATGTCAGCCCAGTGCCACTGAGAGGATTAACTTGTCAATAGGTTCTTCCTACCTTTATTTTATTTTATTTTATTTTATTTTATTTTATTTTATTTTATTTTATATTCTCTTAGTCAGGAAGCGAATCCTCACTTTATTGAAGTCAGTGGAAGGTTCAAGACTGATTTCAACATGGACAAGATATCACATGCAGTTAGAGACACAGCTGAGGTTTTAAAAGGGCAGAGGGGTCTGACATACCCTGCTGACTGCCAGGAGGTGATGGGGGGACAGGGACCGTGCCCTCTGGGATAAGTAGGTAGGTAACTCTCAGGCTTCTGCTCTGGCATAACTGTGAAAGTCCAAAAGAATCAGAGTCACCTCAAAGGTGTTCATCATGATGGGCTACCCTGAAATTGGTTGCTCCAGGAATAAAGGCTCACAGTTTGGCCAAGGCCAGGCCGCTTTTCTCACAAATAAGGGTGGAACTGGATTGAGGAGACAAGGAGAGAGCCGCAAATTATTTGGCTTGCTATTCCTGTGTGCCTAAAACAGGTAGGAATGACACTGCCAGCAGAAACGTCAACGCATTCACGCCCCAGTCCCTCCTGGGGTGGAGTGGCATCAAGGTGCCTTCCCTTTGGTCTGACAGGCACAATCCTACAGACCATTTTCCCTGTTTTGCATCCTATTGCCTTTGGCAACTGTGTGCCTTATTGACGCTGGTATCAGTCCTAAGCAGAATGACTTGGTAAGGGTCTGACTCTCTAAGAGAGAAGGATTAGCAGGTTGTGTCCCAGAGCATATGGAACCATGAGACGTCACTGGGAACGTTAATAGAAATTGTATTAACACCTCTGAATCCAATTTTCAGAATAGCTATGAGAACTAGAAGCACACACTGCTGTCACTGTCAAGGGATTTGTCCTAGCAGGTGAAGTTTTCAAGAAATCCAAATGACCTATTACTGTTAGCCAATTAATAATTATTTTCTTTTTGTTTGTTTAAACATTTTTACCATGCTACTGAAAGACAGGAGTATTCTTTAAAGTCTTGCTAATGAGTTAGGAAATGTAGAAACACCACACCCTGCATACTTGATTTATTTCAGTCAAACAATGGATTTGTATGTGATGAAGAATGCAGATGGTGTCACATGACAAACCCTTTATGGAGCTAGCCTGCATTAAATTAATATATATGTGACCTTGGCCTTCATGAAAGACCAACAAAAAGCTTGGCTGATTATCCTGAAATCTGAAAATACCATTTCAGCATCCATATATGCTCTTGGCATACCAGCATCTCTGTGTGCAGAGCTGGGTTTTGTCCCATAGAACATAAAAATATTATAGCAGGGTGTCCCAATATTCCCAGTGTTGTCTATATGGCAGGACTCCTGCTAGTGCAGCAGATGGGTGAGGACCACATGCCTCCCCAGTTCCCACTGATGCCATTGCAAACCCAAGTGAAACAGGTTGTGGTGTCAGCCACTGCTGTGCCTTCAAGTTAGAGGTGTGCACTTGCAGTGGTGTGCATAAATTTTAATACTATATAGATTTAATACAACCCTGTTAATGAATTTAACTTCATGTAATAAAATAGATGAAACCTTACTAGAAGTGTATATATACTGCTATATATAGTATGTATACTGGAAGTATATCTTGAACTACAGTGCCATAAATTGATAAAGTGCAAGCATGGTTTCACAGGCAGGGAAGGTTCTGTTCAGTCTGTATCAGGGTTTCAGCAGTTGCTCACCCTCTGACCTGATTGACTCTCAGCCATTGTTAAATGTTTCTGTTTTAATTTTTCTTTCTTTGTTCTTCACTTCTCCACAATAATCTATATACATATACATTATATGTATTATATATATAAACACAACAGCACTTTTGCACTTCCAGGAGAAGAAAACAGTGTGGTACTGCCCAGACAAGCTGTACCTGGGGAGGGGTTTGCTGCTATAACCAGCACAGTATAGGGACACGGCAGACTATTTCTCTGTACTATGGACTTGGTCTGAGGTGTGGCAGGAAGCATAAGTAGTTCAGCAGGTGGGTCCCTTGGGTCCCTCCCCAACAGCATTGAGCCAGCATTACAGCACCGTCCTGGGGACAAAATGCTGTCAGTGCCAAGAAACATACAGCTGATCTTACCCCACTCTGCTCATCAGTGTCCCAGTGACAGTTTTTGCAACAGCAGGGTGTTCACTTCATATCAGAATCAAATCCTTTTACTTTGATGACCTTTAGCTCCAATGGGATCTGGTCTGGGATAATCTCACCAGGAGGAGCATTGGTTAGACCAGCACAGAAGCTGTCCCTTAATTCCAGTTTGCTAAACACTTGAGAATCAGCTAGAGTGAATGTTTGTACCTATAAAAGATACTACTATCATGCTGTTAAACTACGTCTTTTATCTGATGATCCCAAGCAGTTTATCAACAATGAATGATGCCCTCACAACTTCATTGTAAATCTTGCAAATTTGAGATAAGATAATGCAAAATAGAAAGAGCTTTATACCAACTCTGTGCTTTCTAACAAGCTGTAATAAATTGTGTATCATAGGGTGCAGAACACTATATAAATACTTCTTCTTTGCCAATGCTATATTCTGTGCAGATGATTTTGATTTAATCTCACTTATTTCTGAAGTCTATTAAACCAATTGTCTTAATCTCACTTATTCTGCAGTGTATTTGCTCTGTGTAGCAACAGTATTAATGAAAATCCCTCTCTAAACACACACCAGCTGGAGCAAGCACCACAAGAACTGAAAAGGGTGACCCACATGTGCAGCATTATCCATATTCTTTTTATTAGAGATAAACATTTTGTCTGGTCCTTCTCAGGAATGCCTTCTCCCGGATGCCCAGCTCTCTGCCCCTGTCCCACAGCCAGCCAGCAGCTGCAGCAGATCACGCAGTTTTCCTCATCCTCCTCACCCCACGGGGAAGTGGAAATTTCTCTTCCCCTCCCCTTTTCTCTCTGTTCAGCCGGAGGTGATAATCCCCTCGGAATGCAGCATTTAGCACTTGTCAGGTATATGGTAATTGCTGCATTCCCAGGGGATTAAATCCATGGAATCTAATTACAGTGCACTGAAACCTCCCTATAAGAGAGTTCTGCTGTATAAGAGGAATGAAAGTCTATGTCAGGGTAACGGGGGTGGAGGGAAGGTGAGGCCTTTGCCTCTCCCCTACCCAACAGAAGCAGTACGGTGGTCTTTCTGTCTGCTCTTTTTGGGATGAGTATAGACACTGCTATTGCCAACTGGCTGAGCAGACCAGGCTGTGAGAAAGGCTATGGGCAGTGCTCAGCTCTGGCTATAATACCTGTGAAAGTCCAGAAGTCCCTGGTAGACTCATACGAAACTCTGAAAGACCCTGTAAATCAGGGCTTCAACCCATGGCTATAGCAATGCTTGAAATATCAAGGAAAAATGTCCTTTTTGCCCTAGATAGGAATACAGGACCTGGCTGGTTCCAGGCAGGCAGGAGTGGGATGAGGTGGAGAGGCAGAAGCAGTCCTTCAGCAGTGGGACAGACCTCAGGCAGAGCCTCATCTCACATCCTGCATCCATGGGCACCAGGTCACAAGAAGTCACCTCACAGTTTCCCTTGGGAGGGTATTCCAGGTGGCCCTAGTGGCTACAAACTTACTGATTCTCCTCCAGTATACCCATCATTGTCATTTTTATCTCCACTTGTGCCCACAACAGCTCTGGATTTTGCTTAAAGAAGCTTGTGCTTAATTATATGATTATATCTTGTTTACCCTTGCATTTAAGGTGGGCAGTAGCTCTTAGGTTTGGCCTTGCTAGTGAGGTTTTTCATTCCTTGAATAATATGAACACAATCCAAGCCCAACTGGAAATTTACCACTGATTCACAGGCCTTGATCAAACATGATTTCACTACATCAGATTGCAGTGTACATCCACAAACACACCTGTATACACTCAGCTGCATACATCCATAAAAACTGTATGATGGATAAACTAAAACAGCCTCAGTTGCTACTAATGTGTCACCTAGAAGGACTTCAGTTCTTTTCAGTTTGAAGTCAGCAGATCATATTGCAGAGGAGGAAAAGCAAATCCAAAAGTAGGCAATACAAACATGCTGATCTATAGATGATGCCAGAAGAAAATGACAGAGGCAGGAAGAGGTTTGTTTATAAGAGGAAAGATCTTACTACATATACAAAGATGAAATGTGTTATGTCAAGATACAAAGTAACATTCTTGCTCTGTTTTATTTAGATCAAAAAAGAACAGATGTGCAGCAAACTCATCTATAGAAGCTATTTTGCTGCATTCAGTTTTACAATGGATAATTATATTTGGAGAGTGAAAATATATATATATGTATATGTATATATATATATATAAAACACCTCAAATCAAAGCCCTTTGCAATTGTATGTCTGCCTATTCCAAGGAAAAGGTTCTGTCTTTGATTACCCAGTCTAATATTCTGAAAATGCGAGTTTCAAGGAGATGAGTTTTTCCTCTGTTAAAATCTATTTCTGCTGACTCTGTAACTGACAAAACACAAGTGGGAAGATTTTAAAATGTCACTGCCTATCTGCATTATTTGTATAATACTACCAAGACTGTGTTGCCAGACAACAGTATTAGAAATAAAGTCATAGACTGACTTTCCAAAGCCTTAGGTTTTAAAAATATTGTCTCCATTTTAATTTTTTTGTGATTTTTGAGTCTTTATGTATTCTCGGGTCATATTCTCAAGCTTTTGTTTTCATTCAGAAAGACTAAAAGAAACAAAGAAAGAACTTTGAGAAAGTACTTACAGTTCTCATGGAAACACAGAACATTTCTGCCTCCCAGAACTGAACCTTAAAAAACCC
Source organism: Aegotheles bennettii (assembly GCA_013398125.1). NCBI lineage: Eukaryota > Metazoa > Chordata > Aves > Caprimulgiformes > Aegothelidae > Aegotheles > Aegotheles bennettii. The sequence continues at coordinate 1,038,531 of VZRW01008202.1, read as the reverse complement.
CAATATTGTAGGGCTTAGTGACACTGCCAGAGTTAACACACTATGCAAAACATCATCTCTGTTATCTTTGAATTATTGTTTATAAAATAAAGAGATTTACAACAGTTGGGCAATGAAAAAATTTAAAAAGTGATATACAAAATGTTTAAGATTTTATATAGGAAAACTTGCACTGAGGATTAGCAGACCTGGCTCCATTACTAGCTCAGCCGCTGGATTTCCATTTGACTCAATTCCATCAGTTCTTTGCATTTTCACTTTCTGCATGCATGAAGTTGACTTGTAATCCTTAATAAACGAATCCTTAAAAATATGCTCTAAAATTCTCAGGTGGATGTCATATACATGTGTAGATCACTAATCCATATTATTATTAATAATATGATGAAGAAGCATGCACAATTAGAAGTTAGAAACATAACTGGACAGTATGTATATAGTCTATTATAGACACCTCCCCAGCAGGGAAATTATTTCTAACTATGCCACCAATTTCTTTTCCCATAGGGGGTAAATTTTCTCTGATGCTTGATAGTTTGCTCAAAAATAAATAGGGAACACTAATTCCTCCTATCCTTTCTGGAAATGTCTTTTTTCTTCTGATTTGTGAAATGTTGAGTGTTTAAGTCCCAGTAGTCATAGTTAAACTTTAGTATCAATAAGATATTCACGAGAAATGGACTGATAAAATAATTCTTTATTCACTTATTCATAAATCACAAAAAAAATTAATATTGATTCTGGCATACTTATCAGCTAAGGAACACAAGTAATTTTACATGCGTTTGCTTCATCCTCTTTTTGCAATTTTGTTCTATCTTTCTTCATTTTGCCTGGGCCTATTTGGAACAAAATTTTGGTATGCAGTAGTGTCCTTTTGTGGTTTCTTTTTTTTCATAATTTCTCTTTTTTATTTTCCTGTGGTCACTCCCTACTACAGTGTACAATAATTTTAGATAAGAGGATGCATACAAAACAAAGATGCTCAAACACAGGCAAAAAAGCAAGACCCTGTTACAACCCAATCTCCATTAGTCCACAAGTGACAAATTACATTGCAGTCACCTAAAATTTCCTCTGCTATTGCACTGAATTTTTGCATGTTATTTATGAGCTGTTGCGTTCGACTCCAGAAGTGGCTGCACTTCCCTCAATGAAAAATTCACCGTACAGTTTGGAAAAACTCATTAAACTAGCTCACGTTTAATTTAATCCCTGTTCAGAGTTTGACTGGGTGTAAAAAACAAGTGAGGAAGTGAAGAACTAGCCCAATACCTGCGAAGTGTAGAGTCTTGCTTTGTCAAGAAAAATGCCTGGGTAAACAGTGAAAAGGCTCTTTGTGGTGATGCCTGTCGGTTGATATAAAATCATGTGTCCTCAAGAGCCGGCTGGGGGGGAGTGTTAAATGTGGCTGGCACAGAGGGAATGTACCACAGCTGAGAAGAATGATCTGATGGGCTAAACGAAGAGTCCAGAGGCGTTTCTGTTAGAGGAAGCAGCGCTGTGCTGGCAGGAGCCATGGCAGCTCCTGCTGTGCACCTGTGGAAGGAGCCAGGAGGGAGCTGGGTGGTGGCTGGTGGCATCACCAGAGGTTTCTGAGGAAGGTGGTGAGATGAAAAGACACACACCACTTTCTCTCTATTAGCTTGCTTTTGTTCTGCAGGCCAAATTTTCCTCCTCACCTGGCTATAACGTTTTAGTGCATTATCAGTGTCTCCCTTGCTTGTTTATGGGCTAAGTGCAGCTCCAGCCTGGTCCTCTCCATGTTGCCCAGGTTCAGCTGGGCATGCTGGTCTCTGCCTCGCCAGTCACCCATCCCCTTCCCAGGAGGGTCACTGTGCTCTGTGCAACTCTTCTGTTCCATGGACCTGTTCTGTCAGTAGTTCTTGACACAACTTGCTCTGCTTTCCAGGTGAGAGGTTCAATGTTCTCAGCTCCACACACAAAAAACCCCATTTTCATATTGCTCTTCTGTCAGAAGCCATAGATTTTATGTACTGATTTTGGGACCTTCGAAATAGAGTAAAACTGCCAGTGAAACAAGCACCGAAACCCACTCTTGATATTGATACCACGTTTAACCTGTGTCCTTACCCCTGTGATTTCCGTAGGGGTCAAATCTGAACAGTGAGTAGCTTTTTTGTATGTTTCTATGATCCTGCACATTTTTTTTTTACTACTTGGAATTTATCGTAAGGAAGATTAATTCTCTGTAACTATTTTTTTCTGTAGCTGCACAGCTATTAAAAAGTTATTTTTTTCAGCTAAATAATCAGGTAAATAACATTGAGGTATTATGACATGAGCTTTTCATAAAACTTTTCTCCAAATAACTCATTTTCTCAGTTTTATTAACTACTAAGCTATCAAACATAATGCTTGATTTTTTTAAAAAAATTGAGCCATAACATTTATGCAGTGAGAGCAGCAGAGCCCACTAGTGAAAAACAATTTTATGTGAAACCAGCCCAGATGAATTTTGATTGAGAACTGTCACCTATTGATGAAATTGGCCTGTTAATTCAGTGGCTCCAGCTGCATGCATCTCTACACCTGAAAGCCATCAGTGTGGCCACAGCTCAGCGCCTGGCGAGGGAATCTCTGCGAGGTGACGGGGGAAGATACGGTGGGTTAATTCCTCTTACCTCCAGAGCTGTTGTGTTCAGGTCAAAGCTGAGCTTCTGGCTGTGTTTGAGTGGCCAGGGCATTTTAGGAAACATTTCCTCCTTGCTCTATTTTTAGAGGAAAAACTTTATTTCTTAGGGTTGTGATGTTTTAATAAGTACTAGATTTTTTTTCTATTCTTCCCAGAGGATTAGAATTAACTCAGGTATTTAATATCTGATTACAGATAACTGGAAAGTGTGACCCAAAATCTTGAGCTTGATTGCCAGAGAAATTTGGAGCTCTACCTTAGCTGTACACTTTGCCTTTCTCGATGAAACACTGAGCAGGAAGTGTATTTCTGATTATTATTGGAAACACATAGATTAAATTACCGATTGCCTGCACACATAAAATTAATGCACTAAGTATGAAATTAGCAGTTTGCTACTGAACTCAGGGTTGCTGTGAATTCAGAAGGCAAAATACACAGCAAACCTTGGTTCAGTCCTCAAACTCTCATTTACATTAAAAATATGCATATACATGCCTAGCAGGAAACAGCTTCAGAAGTCGGCAGTTTAGGGCAAATTTGCAATGAAATATGTGATTTATCTTTAGCGAGGCTGCGAGATGACTGGTCATCATATGCTTAAAACCTGCAGCTGTCTACTGATGCATTCCTGCACTCTTTCTGCCAGCCATTCCTCCTTGGTTTTTAACGTAGGAATAAGAAATGTGCCTGGGAAACCTGAAGGGAAGGCCCTGCAGCTCTGCCTGTCACAGCTGCACATGGGCAAACGAGCACTTCTTTTGCAAATCCTCCACAGACCCCGGGACTACGGGGTTTATAGACACGATCACTTTATAGGGCAGGTTAAAAATGTATTTTACCTAAATTTCCCCTCAGAGTCATACTAATGCAAGTGATTTGGGCTCTCTGCATACACAGAATTAGCAGGCTTTTAAACGGAAAATAACATTTGATGAGCAAGGCATCTACGTGTTATATAGGTGTTATCATAGGTACTTAATGAACTTTGCTCATGGTGAGACTTGTGAATGTGGTGATTTGTGCAGGGCTATTTTTAGGAGCACCACATTTACAGCTTTTTATGTTGCTTTCCTGAAGAGCTCACCCAGTTCTTCACCTTATCAAGACAAACTATCAGAATCATTTAGAAAATGAGAACAAAGGATAAAACATTCTCTGCTGTTGCAAATCACTCTACACTCTTGCCAAATTGTAGGACTTTTTCTTAAAAATTGCTTGAAAGTGTATTCAAAAACATTTTTTAATGTAAATTGAGTGGGGGACACGGGAGAAGAGGGAAAGGAAAGAAATATTTTATTTGTCAAAACAACTGACACTGTCCAAGTAGTGAAAAAGAACAACATTTCTGCATGCTGGTTACAAAACTTATATTTTAGTAGATTAATTTGCAGCCATATAACTATTGTCAGGCTAAAAAATTTATTTAATAGAATTTGTCTGTTTTGGTTTTTCTTTTCCCCGAACTCCTCCCCCCAGCCAGCTATCCTTCCATTATTCCTGATCGCTATGTATAAGTGCTTTGCTAGGAATACATTATCTCAGTTTGCAGGCTGCAAACTTGTACTTCTGATGATAAATCTGCTGAGACATCGGCTTAGTTATGAGCACAATGCATGGGTAGCTGGATGATAATTCATGTACTGTTTTATATCTAAATGCAGACAATGTGACCCTTATGTTCCTAATGTTGCCAATTCTGAAAATGTTTCACAAATGTTAGTATTATACCTGAAAGGAAGTTCATGGAAAACCCTGAAGCTGAAAGCAGCCCTACCCTGAGACAAAAAATGTGTGTACTTCACTACTACTGAGGTCCTGTTATACTTACTTTTTTTTTGAAACAATGTCTTAATGGAATTGTAATTTACTGTCTTATTATAGTTTAATGTCTTATAATTAAAAAAAATATTTTTAACTTCTCCATGCACTTCTGAATGCCATGTACCTTTCCACCAGCAATAATCAGTCAGAGCAGTGGGTATTCACAGCTAGAATTATCCTAGATGAGGTGTCCTGTGCGTTCCTGGGTCTCTGAGCAGGTACAGCAGTTAATTAGTCCCCTAGTGTGAAGTTTGCAATCAGGTGTTGAAGCAGTTTCAGTTACAGTGTTGTGGTGAATCATTTCCTTCTGATGCTTGTGGTGATCAATCATGTGGGGCCCTCTTCTAGATTTTCACACTAGCTTTAAGACAAAAGACGTTCACAAAGAAAAACAAAATATTATCCATCTGGGTACCCAGCATGTATCTTGCATCACTTTGATTATTTTCAAACTACAAGGTTATACAAACATTTAACTTTTTAAAATGTATACTAAGTCTGAAACAGGCTTAATATGGAAATGTTCTAGAAAAAACATCAAAGTCTGAAATACAAAACCTATATATTTTTTTGAAATGCTGGGGGGGGGGTTGTTGAAGTTTTGTTTTGTTTTTTTGATTGCTGGCCTTCTTTCTGTACATTAAATACCTAATCAATATAACACAGGAAAATACCCTGATTTTCCAGAGGCAGCTTTTAAACTGCATCTCACATAAAACTAAATACTTTCTTTTTTTTTCTGAAATAAATGGCAATACAGGCCTGTACCTGTATGACCATGCACACTTCATTACGTACAGAGAAAGCACGTATGAAGAATTTTCACCTGCAGCTATTTTGATAGATTGATTTGGATTCAGGAATGCATCCCTATTTGAGTCCACACTTAAGCATGTGGTTAACAACACGCACAAGGTAATACTTAAAGTTGGTCACGCACTTAAATGTGGTCTTGAGGAGGGCATGATTTGAGCATGTGCGAAAGTGATTTCTTGGCTTGTGGCCTTTGTCATTGCAACACAGAAATATGCACGGGTAACGCCAGCCGCACACGGCGATTACGACAGCCTAACCTCCTGTCCTCAGTCGTGGTTTAATATATAAAATAATTGTGTGATGATGAAGACCTTCAGCTCTCAGAGGTTTCAGTGGGAATTCAGGATCATTGGAGGTAGCGAAACCAAAAATATTTGCATAAAAATGCACATGGGAAAAAAAGAACATCAACTGAATAATCACAATATTCCAGGCCTATTTTCAGTGTCTTCTCTATCTTTCTAGCTGACTGCTACATTCAGGGTGGATTTTGCTAGAAATGTAAATGAACATGCATTTCCAAAGATACATTTTTTTTTCTTTATCTGACGGTAATAATTTATAGAAAACAATTTTTAACTTTTCCACATTGTTTCCTCCATTTTCCAGATCTGTACCCTGGGGTCTGGGAAGATTATTAACTGTGAAGATTGCTTGTTTTCCATTGCTACTTATAATTATAAAACGGTTAAATGAATAAAGAATAAGGAACGTGACCTTGTCACCCTAACCCATAAGTGATTGTCAAGTGAGGTATCCCAATAGGTCAAATACTGAAGTCTTCATTTATTTTTCCATTTTACCATGAACTAAAAATGGAAATCCTGATCTTCTAAAGACTTCTGCACATTCATACTTTTAAGCATCAGAAATAAAAGCCTACGCCTTAAATATATAGGTTACAGAAGTGAGACCTAAGGAAATCAGAAGTCAACCCCATTGACTTCAATAGAGGTTTTCCCATGAAGGATTGCAGGATCGGATTCCTGGGTGATACAAAGGGAGGTTTACAGAAAGTGCTGGGGGTGGGGGAGCTGTTACTGAAGATATAATTAAAGTTGCAACAGTAGTTACTAATGATCACTTCTGATGAAAGAAGCAAACTGTATGCTAAGTAAATGTGAAGGTTTCTGCTCTCTTTCCAGTTTGATTTCTAACAATAAGGATCCTTTTGAAATCAAGAGGAGGGTAGGTCTGGGGGATGGGTGCATTTGCATTTTTGTAAGAGATGGGGGATATCACTCGTGTAGGAGAGTACAGAATAGTGATTATGTGGAGACACTGGCACTTGAATGTTATTGCCCCTGCTACAGTATTTTGGATAGCTGGATCAATATAACATTGGCTGTCCTTGCAAAACACAACAGGTCAATAAATAAATTTGTCAGCATTTTTTCTAGCTTGCCACGCTGGGAAATAATACAGGTTACTAAAGAATTGTCACCTTTGATTTATAAAGCTAATTAAACGTAGGTGGTTTGGTTTCTCTCAAATCATTTAGCAAATTAAAAGATACAAGGGAAGAAAATTCTACAAGTGAACCAGAGAAATACAGTACATCTGAATACTTCTCAGCTTATGGAGACATCTGACCTCGATTACTACGACTGCTTTTAACACAGTGCTTTAGTATTGCTTACCCTTTGTCTATTGACAAGATATGATATTCAAAATAAATCTGCAATGAAGCAGTTTTAAATTAATGTTTAAGATTCTAGGAATTCATTCCAACTGAGTCTTGGGGCAACAAATATTTTCCCTAGTGATTTCCTGCTTTTGTAGCTCTTACTATTTTTTTATTGCTTTGCATGATATTGTATTAATAATACTTGAGTTTATTAATTTCATTGGGATTCATTCATCTGCAGACTGGCTTTACTCTTGTATTAACAAACATTTCAATTTAAGACACCATCCTTAGAGCAGACCTTGGAAATATTGCACACTATTTTGTCCTGTTGTGATATGAGTGGTTCCTGCAAACTAAAGAAGCAGTTTCAGAGATATTTTTTTTTTTAAATTATGGACTTGTCCTAATCACCACAACAATGAGAGAGTCCCAGATGAGCATCTCTAATACTCCATTTAATTAGAATTGCTTTGTTTCCTTTTTTAAAAAAACTTGAATTAAGGTCCTCTGCATCTGACTGCAATGGCCCAAACTGCTCTCAGTGACACTGTGCAGCCTTTCTCAAGGAAAATAGAGCCTGGCTGGTACTTCCTGAGTATTGTGGATGAAAGGGGGTTTGGATAGATTCAGTCCTAAGAAACCTACGCAATGAATGGGGGGAAATGAAGCTGACTCGTTAATGGAAATTTCCCATATTGCCCCTTGGGATTTTGCACTGGGGATGACATATATTGTCTCCAAAGCCATGAGTCAATATATTCCTCACAGCCAGCGGCTCCCTAATCCACTCAGCCCTTCCTTGGCTATGAAGAGCTAATCTGGGGCTGATACATTTCTGTCTGGGATTTCCTGGACAGAAATACGTGAACATGTGCTGTGTAATGGCATGTAGAATAAACCTGATGTATCCAGGACGTGTCAAACTTACTGCACATGTGTGAATCAACCATACGCTGCCTGCTCCATAAAGCCAACATTTCTGAGAAAAGTGGTACAAAATCTACACAACCACTACACAGATCTCGGGAATTTGGGATGTATGAAAATTCACCTGATGCTACTGCACAGAAATTCTAACTGTACTGCCCGTTTAGCCTGAAATCCCAGAGGAAGGGCAAATCCAGTCCTTGAATTTCTCTTGAACAAAGAAGAAAAGGACAAAAAATTCTTTTATCCATCTTGTTGGTGACAAAAAAGGATGAGCATGCAAATATCTAAGCACAGAGTAGCCCTAGCTGATCCCACTGTATTGCATCTTCCCATTTTGTTCCTCCTTTGACTCATTACTGACAGATCCATGGTTTCGGTTTGTTACAAGATGTCATATGGCTATTGTATGGAATTCTTTAAAGGTTTTATACACTTGGTCCAGCAGCCGTGTCTTATACTCGTAGTATCTTGGGGAAAATACTATGCCTCTCCAAGCCTCAGTTTCTCCATCTATAAAATGGGTTTGGTGATGCCTTCCACTATTTGTAAAGTACTTGTATGAGTACACATCAGCGGTTCTCTTGATCTCACAGCCATCTATGACTTTTAATTAACTTGTGGATGGTTTTAAATAAGACTTGTGCTACCTATGCAGATTGTGCCTCTGAAAGTCACTCACTCCTACACAATGCATTTTTTAAAAGCCCCACAAAACTCACGTTACCTTTGACCTGTTTCTAAGGCACAAGACATGAAAGTCCTGGACATTAACATAGCACGTGACCCTCTCTGAGCCAGCTTCAAAAATTTTATATAGTCGTAGCTATCTTCAAAAAGTCTTTTTTCTCCCTTGAAAAATTATCAAGTAGAAACAAAGGATGTTCAGATTACAAATATTTCTTACTAAGAATAATTTAAATCAATGGCAATACTTATAAAAATAAGTAGTAGGTGAGTACAGTCGGTCTGTTGACTTTATGTAACTGGTTATTATTATATTAAATACAAGGCATCCTGTTACTACAAATCCATTATCATTCAGTGTGTGGGTTCTTGTTCAAAGCAGTTAATGCAGTTATGAACCTTTAAAAAGGATTAGTGACTTTTCTGACTTAGAAAAGAATCCTTTTCCCTTTATTTTACAAATTGTGATTCTATTTTCAAAGCTAAAACAAAGGAAAGGCTGTACTCTGGCAAGGAGACGCACTGCTTAAGGCTGACAGCTGGAGTACTGTGTATAGGATGGCAGTTCTTGATTTGTCAGCACGTTGCTAGGGGTAGGGAAACTGAGAGTATAGTAAAATGCCTATGGAGATATTCCTGTATCTCATGGTACATATGCACAATTGCTCTTTCCCTTGTCTATCTATACTCACTACAACATAAAAAAAATAAAATCCTCCTGGCAAAACCAGAAAGACACATCCCGTGTTTCCTTTCTCTCTGCTTTTGTGCACAGGTCTAAAAAGTGACAGAATGAGGGGCAGCACAGAAACTGAGACTATAAAAAAAGTCAGAACAGAGTCCTGGATGGAGGAAGAGTGCAGCAAAGCTGTGCTCCCAGGGAGCAGCAGGAAAGGAGGGGGGCAGTCAGCAAGCTGACATGGCCAGGGGCACTGAAAACTACACGGTCTCATTGCTTCACAGACAGTTCTGTATGGGGATCCATGGCAGGGAACAGAACCTTAGATCTTCTTGGTGTTGGTGCAGGTAGAAAATGCAGAGGGCATGAATCCACAGTGAGTGCTTCCTATTTCTCCAGAGTGTCTGTACAGGTAAAAGGAAACGAAAATTTGCCCAATTAGCTGTTTCCATGTACAATTATCTAGTTTACATACCTGAATTAAAATAATTACATGCCTAAAGCAGGCATCCAGCTTCACACACATTTGCAATACTCCGAGTTCCTATTTTCTCTTGAAAATTCACCTTTGAAGATGAACGTCTAAAACAGTTTCGGTCTCTAACCCATTCTTGAGCTTTTCTTATACTACATAAAGTGATCACATTTGCTACACATAAAACACCAGAGGACACAGCATTACCAGTTTGCACATTTTTCTAAACTTCTCTGTGCTGCTTTAAAGGCTTTAATTCACCACACAGCCTGATAAAGATGTAACGACTGAAACAAACTGGTCTGTGCTGTTCCTGTAGCAGAAGCAGGAAGTCTGCAGCAGGAAGCATTTTTTCACTCTCATGGTTTACAGTGTCACCAGAAGTCCTTGATAAAACCATGGTTGCATCTGTTGGGCAAGGATTTTGTCAGCACCAAAAGCTGTTATTAGGAGACCTGGGAGAGAGGTCTGCTCCTCTACAATGTTAATGGTTAGCTACTGCAGTATACTTCAGACAAACATACTTCTTTTTTCCTGTATGCATGTAGATGTACTTTCCAATTATTGTATATATACTGAATGTCCTGCTTTCTTAATCACAGAAACAAGCTCTCGTCTCTCAAACTGTGTTAATAGAAACTTTGTATTACAAAGCTATAAAATCCTACAACTTTGAAAGAACACCCTAATATTAGAAAACTCCCATATAAATGTTTTCTCCTGTTTTAATCTGCAGTAACATCATCTCAAATGAATAAACTGAAAGGGGTTTACATTTCCACTCTACTAGTCATTTCATTTATGATGATTTAATTTTTGCATTTGCTTCTACAGAACAAGTCACCTTCCTCTTTGTCTAATGTCAGTAGTTTAAGCTTCAAATGCTCCCAGTTGCATGTGTTACTGTGAGGCTTCATGGTGTCTTGTTTCAAAACAAGCTTTTTCACTGTAGAAAAATTTCCAGTTGTTATTTTCTTTCTTAAAAGTCCTCTCAACAATGTCCATATGAAGTAATAGCTAATTTCTTTTGAGGAAGACAAAAAGTCATACAGGAAATAATGTAACAATGGCAAAAATGAAGCAAAATCTGATGATTTACTTTGAATAATATCCTGACACAAGCAGACCACAGGGAAGGTATTACTCTTTCCCATATATAATACTTCCATTGTAGCAAAACACCAATGTCAAATTCTGAATTTCCACACAAGTGGAAACCCTGTGTGTTGATGGGCACACTTCAGAGGGCTGCTGTGTCCATACAACAGCCTGCCCATCACCGCAGGATTAGGCCTCACAGAATTGTAGGTTTTAAAATCAAAACTCCTCTTAAGCACAGTAAAATGCTGCGGTGAAGTCACAGCTGCTGGAAATTACTGTAGCTCCATTAAAGGCAATCGGGTGATACTGATATGCACCAGCTGAAGCCCTGCTCTGAGCAGCCCCTTGCTGGCACCACCAGCAGAGCTGCCCCAGCCTGTCCTCACCCAACTGCATGCCAGCAGTGAAGGAAGGCTGGTAGGGAAGGCACACTAGGTAAGCAGAAGCTCAGTATTTTCTTGCATAGATTTTAATTACATAAATTTATTTGGCAGGTTTCCTCATACTGGTTGCCTCTTGCGATTTGTTTGTATCAGAGGTGGGGTATTGGCAATATATTGACAAAACTTCCCTCGTGGGACTGTTGGGGAAATTTTGGCGTGACTCAGCCCGGTGGGAGTCGCAGAAGCTGTGCAAAGAGGCTGTGCTTTGGGCTTCGTTTTGAAAGTTACTTGAAAGCTTCTTAGATCTGGGAAGTGTGGTTTCTTCTGTTCCCCCTCCCCCTTTAGCCCAGAACATAGATGGCAAATGTTCATCACCTGTTTATCAGGGCACTGACTGCCTCATTTCACACAGTTGCAAGAACGTTATTTTTGCAAGAAGAGGGAAGCAGAAAAATGTAAATCAAATAAACATAACAAATGTAAGGCCAGGGATCAGGTTACTAGTCAGTTGTGAAAGGGGAGGGGGGAGCTAATGTGTTTTGAGGTAAAATGATATCTTCTTATGGTGTTGGAACAATAATTCTCAAAATGGGAAAGCACATTCACCATGTAAGAACGTGTGAGGAAACTCTCTCAGATCAAGGAATACTTGTTCTTGTTAACTAGCACTAGAAACCAGTGAGACCTGGCAGCATACCATGCCTTTGTCAACTGTCATGCTAATACCTCATTTTAAACAATTGCCTGTCGTTTTTTTCATAACCTTTCAAATGCACATTTTTGTCATACCAGCTCTATGGCATTCCTGTTAAGAAGCCTCAGCCTTTTCTTCCTACATTTCTGATACAAGGAGGAAGTGTTGGTGAAGGTACAATAGGAAGAAACAAATAATGATAACAAAGAGCCAAGCTCAGGGAATTCTCTCTGTTATCAGATTAGGAAGAAGGAAAAACGTTGCAACCCTCCCAGAATGGTAATACCACTTCAGGATTGATCAATATTAGCTTTCTATTTATAGAGCACCTTTCATTCTGAGGCTGTGCAGTGTTTATAAATTAATAAACACACACGCAAGAATCCCATTATCCATTATTAATGTATTGGCACTTTCAGTTTATGAGAGACAATTATTATTTTTAACACTGTGAAAGTTTTGGAAATCACAAAATTACTTGTTGTATCCCATTCTCTCTGCCCTACAATTCGGGCTGTCGTAGCACTATAGCTGAGTGTGAGGACGTGCTCCAAGGTAAATACTTCTGCAAGAGTATGTCTCAAAAAATTAACTGAACTCACCGTGTTCCTCGGGATTACACCTGATAGAATCTGGGGTAATCTTCCACAAAAACCTTTACAAAATTAATAATTAATATGCATGATGCCTGCAATCTCTCTGCTACCTTAAGGTGAATAATTTTGTTTCCTTGTCCATAGGTCAGTTCTTAGGGACCTGCCTCCACATCACAATTGCAAGCAGCAGAAACTGTCACCCTTTAAGGCAGTTTTGGTCTTTCAATGCACTTAGAGTATGTCATAGAAAGTAAAGGAGCTAATCTAGAGATGCCTTATTCAGTCTGGGAACATACTGTGAAACTCTGAGAAGCTACTTGCATTATTTTGATAACGCACCCTATTGTTGTGCAATATTATTGGTGTGCCTGAAATTCAATTCAATTTGTTTAAGATCAAAACAAAGAGGAGGCAAACGTCTCTAATGGAAGACAAAATGGAAAATGACCCCTGAAAGGAGAAGTGGGGAAAAAGGTGGCATTTGAATCGCACCTACAGCATAGCAGAAGTGTCAGAATTTAAATGTGGCTGTAAAACTCCTGTTTAACAGACTTGTAAACTCTGCAAGGTCTTGGATTTTTGGTGTGGATCACCTTATTTTGTAACAAGTGTGAACAGAGCTTACTAACAGGGTGAGGAAAGTTGCATTAAACAGAATTTAAGCATGCCATCATAGCAAACCAATGTATTTAGCCTTCGATTTTAGAACCAGGGTTGAGTGCACACCTCTCTATGTGTGACTTGTCAGCTCAGGGCTGGGCATCTAATATTAGACTTTCTTTTTAATGAAGAATGGTGTAAGGTGCTAATTAGCATGGGTGAATATGCTCTTATTTTGCCATATCCAAGCAATGGAAAGAAGCGGCTCATAGACTGAGAGTGAGAAGACTGGGAGCTCACACTAATCAAGGAAGAGGGAGGATTAACAGCCAGTCTCTAGATTTGACTCTTGATATTCAGTGTAAAGGCCACGTGACACCAGAAGGACTAGTTGGAAAGTTACCACAAAAGTTTAGGGCCTCTGGTGCTGATAACTGAGCCATTCTGGGCAGAGGGTCTGACTACATTATCTCCAGTTTGTTTATCTTCCCGAGCAGCCTTTTTTACATCATTTATATTTCACCAGTGTATTTGCCTCCATTCAGTGTGCAGCATAAACGGATGCATGCTTGAAGTTTGTTTCTGTTTTCAGTCCTGAGGAGGGGCTTGCATGCCTGAACGCTCTTCTCTCTCTTCCAACTGCATCTAATAAAAGATACTACTTCTCCATGCAAATCTTTATTCTCTATCACCACAGTAGCAACAATGCTGCTGTTATTGCTATTGTTATGTACCTTATCAAACAACGAATGTGTGCTTGAATAAATAACAGTAAGATCCCACAGATCTTTAACCCCATGAGTTACAAGAAAGGAGAACATACACATCATGGTGTGCAGTCATTTTGAAAAGGATCCATTTGCAGAACAAAGTACAGGAACAAAATTGTAGGCTGAGCAAAATGTGCTTTGAGAAAGTGATATATTTTCTTTGAGAAATCTACATGCTATTGAACAAGCTTCTGTTTACATGACTTTTCTTACCCTGCATGTACTGTGATAAGTAAAAAGAAAAGACATGTCGTGCTTCAAGTCTGTTAAAGTTCATATGCAGCAAAACCAAAACAAAATCAAGGTCAAATAGAAAATCTTTAATAGCTGTACTGTCAATATGCCTCACAGGATTTGAATCTATGAGTTTATACAGACAGGATGTATAAAACAGTGAAAGAAAAACCCTGTAATTTCTTTCTCATTATAAAAATAAACTGTTCTGCACTAAACCTGCTGCTTAGAAAGTAACTAAACCTTCAAATTTTAGCTGAGCATAAAAATACCTCTGAATGCATTTTTAAAGAATGCAGCACTTTGGTCTAGAATGTANGGGGGAAGAGCTGCTGTTGATGAGAGGGAGCCTGGTAACTGAATATGGGTTGAGGAGATAGTTACTAATGCAACAGCCAGGCACATTCTTGGGGGGGAGGGTGAGGGAGCCTTCTGCATGGTTACTGCACAAAGTCGCTTCATGGATTATCTGATGTTGCAAGAACCTGATTGCTTGCAGCTTTCTCATCACCATCTCATCTGTGTCTTCATTTAGTAAATCTAATCATGTGAGCATGGTAGCCAAATCTGAGACCGTGTCTAACTACCAGAGTGCCTCTGCAGCAGGCGTTTCCTGTAAACATACTACTGCGGGTGCTTCTGCAGAGGCAAAAACAGGAGAATCATCTGACACGATGGGATTTTCTTGTACTTGTTGCTGAAATAATGCTGAAAGAAGTAATTTGTGCAAAGGGGAAATTAAAAAACAAGCCACAAAACACTGATAAAGACTTCTCATAAGAGACTATTTTCTAGTCTCAGTCTCATCTGAACACCACACAAACAATTTATGAACAATTTGGTAAGCAAAGAAGCAAAATGATCCTGACTTTATGAATAGAAATTGTTGTGCAGAAGTGAAGACTGTAGAATTTTATATTCCAACTCATGGCCCAGATACCCATTTTAAAAAAGGACTTCTAAAATTTGTTCTCTAACTTTGAGCCATTAGATTACGCTCTGATCGTGGTTTCAAGCTTATCTCCTTAAAAGCTAAAACGCTGTGTATTTACTTTATTTATCTATTCATGCCAGCAAACGGAGAATTTCATGTAATGACTTGACTACTAGAGACAGGGCTTGAAAAAAAAAAAACAAAACCCAAACCTGCCAAATTTCGTGAGCCTTGTGAGAAGCTTTGCCCAAGATCACGCAGGAAGTCTGTGGCAGAGCTGGGACTGAGCCCAGAACCCCTAAATCCCATTTGTGCCTTAACCACACGCCGGGCCAGATTTAATAGCTGCCTAAATATGAATCTAAAATGAGAAAATCCCTGTGCAAAAGAATGAAACTTGGCTGATCTCCTGCTGCCAGGTACAGACCGGGTATTTTGCTGCGCAGGTCAGTTGTTTGAGACAAACATCCAAACTAACCCTCGAAAGACTTTAAATTTAGGTAAAGGCTTCCTGTTGCCTGATCAGCTCTGTTTTCATTCTCTCTGACAGGGAGGGTTTTATCATGTGCACTATGCAGAAGAGCTGGACTTGAACCAGGTCACCAGACTTCTAGTATGGATTTTACGTAATGTAAATGTACATAATGTAATTTAAAAGAAATTATAACTTTAAGTACATTAGGAGTTTGGGGACTGAAACGAAACTTTTCAGTTTTTGGCAAAATTATTTTATTTTTTTTCTGTTGTTATGGAGGAGATTATCACAATTTTGGGCATGCTGCCTGGTTCCAAAGTCTAGTTTGGGGCTAGGTTTAATATTGCAAGACTGTGTAGTAACATATAGTGCAGAACAGTAAACACAGGTCTGTCAGTCTTTCCTGTGCATTTGTTGTAGAAGTTTTTACTTCATACATAATACATGGATTGCTGAAGCTTCTCCAGAAAGGCAGCAAATGTCCTCAACACAAGGCAAAACAGAGGGAGAAGAAAATATAAGATTTATTTTTACAAGTTGGCCCTTGCCTCATATCAAACATTTCCAGTGCCATGGGCATAAATCACAGAGGTCGTTGTAGCTAATCTGTAAAAATAAATTGGATGTTTTCATTTCAGTCATGTAATGTGATATTATATGATGCATTTTGAGAAAAAAAGGAAAAGAGAAAAGTTTTAAGATAGTTTGAGCCTCTCATTTTCTCCTGAAACAGTTGTTTTCCACAGAGGTACCATATCTCAGGGGATAAAAACCATACGGCTTCTACGTTCTCTGTTAAATCATGTTTACAGTCATCCAGAGTCCTGGCACCAGTGAAACACCCCTTGTGATCAGGAAGGTCAGTGTATTTCACCTGAAAGTGCAATCTTTAAAAAGAGGTAAAAAATGAAAGGGGGGGGAGTAATGGGTTTGGTATGTCATGAGAAGAAGAAACATTGCAAAAGCTGACTGAGTTTTTTAGGAGACATAGTTAAGGGCAAAAGCACAAGTTTAACATTTGTAAAAGTTCTGGGCCCTGAAGTTGTTCAACAAGTCTTCAACATAACGACTTTAAAACTGCTAAAATCAGAAGACAATAAAAAGACTGATTTTTTTAACAGTCATTATTTTTAAGTCATGTGACTCGGGACATTGGGTGTAGCAAAACTGGTAACTCCCAACACCCATTTCCAGCTAAATTCTCCTTTGTTCTTCTTGCCATGCTGCCATTTGTAGATAATCGATACTTACTTAAGTAGCAAGTTTCACTGAGGTGAACTGGCCAACTCCTATGCTTCAACTTGGGAGTGTTTGTGGGATCAGGTTTGGTCACATAGTACAAATTAGTGTGCAGCAGGTTACAAATAAATGTGAAGCTCTTGCGATACGGTGGAATATTCTGCATGCGTGTATAAACACTCGCTGGGACGCATCATACTGCAAAAAAAAAATCACACTGGAAAAAACAACTGAAATTGCTCATTGTGCACCAAGCCCTGCTTCAGTTTCCTCCGGTGTCAATTCAGAACTCTTGGGCCATTCAGAGCAGCGGGAGGACCAAGACCTCATGTCTGAAAACGTGTAAAGCAGCAGACTAAGACAAACCCCCGTGGTCTTGGTTCACACAGCTGATTCACACGGAGGTTTTTTAACTTTCAGGAAACCAGTGAGGGTGCACTGTCTACCTATATGAGTAGTGGAAGGGCCAGGTCTCACACATGCATATTTCAAAAGCTTGACCTTATCAGTTTTGACCTTCTTTTCATGAGAAGAATTCTGTTTCAAGTTAGTGTGAGGCAAGATTCTAATTTGCCCATAAAGATATTCCATTTTCCAGAACTACCCGGCATTACCACATTCTGTAATGTTTTTGATTAATCTTTATTTGCCATATAAGTGACCTAAATTCCAACCTGAGCACTGTTGCTAATTTTAGACCGGGAGAACATCTTGAGAAAACTTTGAAACACGCATTCTAAAAACCCCACATAATTTTAGTCGATTATATTAGAGATGTCCTCCATTCAGGCAGGGTGAGTTTTATATTGAAGCAATGAAGTCCTTGGGTGTGATCTAAACCTCCTGATGTAAACTAACCTGACTTTAACGGGTCTTTAGGGGAGAAATAAGGAGTGACCACATGGAACCTCACCTTTTTCTTACCCCATTTACAGGGAGAAGGTGCTAACCTCGGAGTCTCCGAGAGATGAAGCACTTTGCTAACAGCATTAGATTGCATTTAACTCCTAAAAAGCTCCTCGGCTCCAAGTGGAACACTCGAAAAAAAGTATTTTAAGCCTTTGTTTGCTGCATTTAATTCCACTTCGGCGTCCGTACCCCTGAAGCAGCAGCGCTGTGCCAGACGGGACACCGAGCGCTGGTGCCCGTCAGCAGAACCGCACCGTGAGGAGCCCTTGGGCCTCTTTTGGGCCGAGTCCGCAGCAAATCGGCGCTTTCGGGGCTGTTGCCCCGCACACGGGAGGCTCTCGCCGGCCCGGCCCGGCCGTGGGGGCTCCAGCGGCCTCCCGAGGGCTCGGGCCGTGTCACCCCCAACCACCGCCAGAGGAGCCGCTGCCGCACTCCCGGGGGGCACCGTGTGATTTACATCGCAAAGGGGAGGCTGCAGGAGCCCACGGGACCGATCGGGCCGCGATGGCCCCGCCGGGCGCAGGCTTTGTGTGGCGGTGATACCCGGCTTTATGCCGCCGTTTGTTATTCAGGCGATAACCATCGCCCATCGCCCTCCATCGCGCACACAAAGCCGCTCGGGCCCGGTCCGGGAGCCGGGAGCTCCCGCGCTTCCCCCTCACGCCGCGACGGCACAAAGGGAACAATCGCCGCGGCCATCGCCCCGCCGCCCGGCAGGGCCCAGGCG